>CM047812.1:91204457-91515695 GCA_026214975.1 Gentiana macrophylla
AAAAAGAATTTGGTTGGAAGTAAAATTCTGAACTTCCTAATATAATATTGTAATTCAAAATTAGTCTGATCGAAATTGTTCTAAAACGGAATTCTTTGCCATTTTAAAAAGCAAAACTCTTTAGTCTTTACCATCCCAATAGAATACATATTAATTTTCATGCATGATAATGATCAGTTGATCACAATATTCCAATAGCTGGCTGCTGGTTACTCATAGCCTATATATATACATATGACATATGTATATATACTATATCGACACACCTTAATATATAAAACACTCGACCAAACATCTTGGCTAAGATCATGGGAAAAACCGCGGTTTTGTTGCTTGGTGTCATCACCTTAGTGCTGTTGTCTTCGTACCAGTCCGGCCAAGTTTCATCATGTGATGCGGCGGCTGAGTTAGCTGAAGACAACGTTTTTTCAGATCACTCAAATCATCATGCCGCTACCGACAAGGAGGCGGTTCTAATTAAGGCTGCCGTAGTATCACATTGGTTGAAGCCTAGATTGCTCGACGACATCTGTTCATCGTGTGACGAATGTTCCTTTATATGCAGTTGTGCCAACCCCCCTCGTGCCGGCTTTAGTACATGCTCCTCAGGCTGCTGTGAGGACTGCAGACAATGTTCTTTATCACCATTGCCATAGAATGTTATATATATACATATATATATATATATATATAATATATACTAGCAAAATGCACGTGCTTCGCACGTGTTCGGATAACTTTTTTTTTTAATATATATATTGTTGACTATGCACTTAATTTATAAAATAATTATATGTTAAATAATAATGTTCGTTATACAATGACTTTATGTTTGGTAGAATTATTTTATTTCTCTTTAATAGGCATCGAAGCAAATTTGTCATGTTACATTTTCATTCTTTCAAATACGATAAGCTCTTTTAGTTATAAAATCTTGCATTTTATTGGTATCAGACGAAGATTTGTCTCAAGTATCTGTCTCTAAAGTTCATTCTAACCTAAAAAATATCATCAAAATTTAATGTGTCCAAAAACTTGTGTAATGTTCTAATTACGTACCGTATATTTTATACTCTGTGTTAAATAATTTATTGTCGGTCAATTTTAATAACCATGAAAACGGAGGATCGTTAATTGTGTCACATGAGTATTAATGAGCTATATTTATTCCAAGACAAAAATTAATCATAAAAGAAAAAAATCGAATGAATAAAAATCGTACAAATATATTTGAAGGATATTTATAGTGTGCGTTTAAGTATTATTCATTGTTTATTCCAAACTTTTGTGATGCTATTTGCCTCTTCTTCTTAAGTGACATAAAGTGGTTGAAATTGGTTAGTCTGTCCACTACTACCATGTTGACTTCCTTTATTCCGGACTTAGGCAATCCATCTGTAAAATCCATGTTGAGTTGGGACCATGCATGTGAGGTAATGGTAATGGGTGGAACAATCCTTGAGATTTATTTCCTTAAGTCGAGGCCAATAAAAAGTCTCTGAATCCTGTAATAACACGCCCTTACCCCCAAATGACCCTTTATTGGACATGAGTGCAACTGCCCTTTCAATATGGATCTCAAACCTCCATGGGGTTTCTACGTATATCCTTCGTAAGGAATCCTTTGGTGCATAGTGTGGTGGGGATATAAAGTTGTACTAATCATCGGTGCCTGAATTTTTTCCTCCACGGCTAGGTAACCCTTGTAGTTGGATGTTACTTATTGCATTCAAGAAGGGGATATTATGCTCACAACACACAGTTGTCCCAGAACATGACTTTGCCCGGACAAGGCATCAACCCTTACACTTTCACTTCTTTTTTTGTACATGATAGTGAAATCCAAGCCAAATAACTTGGACACTTCTTTTTGTTGTAGTGTAGCACTGGCCCTCTTATCAAGAATAAACTTGAGACTTCATATATGGATTTCATTTAGTTATTGTCATGGAGAGTGTCCGGAGTTCCTTTTCGTAGATGAACAATCACATCTTCTCGGAGTTGAAGGTCTTGCTTAGATAAGTCACAAGTTTCTTATTTTGCTATAAAACAGCTCATAAGCCTTTGATGCAAATGGCAAAATGGAATTCCAAAATATCGCATGAAAAATACTGGTGATTTTTGCATGGTCTCCTTGAGTTTCTAGAATGCTTTTGATGTATTTTGTGACCAACAAAACTGTCTTTATTGAGTAGGTCATTCAAGGGCTTAGCAATAATCCTATAATAGGGCACAAATCTCCTATAGAAACATGTTAGGCCCAAAAACGCTCTCGGTTCATTCACATTATAGGGTTAGGGCCAATTCGACGTGGCTTAAATCTTTTTTTGGGTCAGCATGAACTTCACTCACATATATGATATGGCACAAGTATTCCACCTTGGTTTGTCCAAAAGAGCATGTGGACAATTTAGTATAGTATTGGTTCTTCTTCAAAACTTCTAGAACCACTTTAAGATGTATGTGAGAAGCCATGCCAGGGCTGAAGATTAAGATGTCATAAAAAACACAAGCACAAACTTCCTCAATCAAGGTCTCAACATCACATTCATACTTTTGGAATGTGACTAGGTCATTCGTGAGCCCAATTGGCATCACTTTGAATCCAAATCGGCCATGATGAGTTACAAAGGCAATCTTTTGGACATCATCTTCGGTCATCGAATCTGATGGAATCTAAACCTCAAGTCTATTATTGAAAATAACCTAGCACTCGCTAACTCATCCAACAATTCAACAATTAGAGAAATATGATAGCTATCTTTGACAGTCAAATTATTCAACCTTATGTAATCCACACATCTTCAGGTTCTATTTTCTTTTCACAAGGAGCAATGGTGATGAAAATGAACTACTATTGTGCTGTATAATCCTCCGTTGTAGCATTTGATCCACCAAATACTCTATTTTATCCTTTTGACGGTGAGAATACCTATAAGGTTTTAGTTTCACAGGTCCAACATCCATTTTCAAAGTTATGGGATGCTCATAGCCCCTCTTCGGTGGTAATCCTTGGGAGTTTGCAAACACCTCATGATACTCTTCTAGAACATTAGTGAGTTCAATAGACACATGATTCAGATCTCTTATATCAAATTAAAGCACCCACAGTGTCCATAGATCCCTTTTCTCAATTCTTCAATAAAGATTTACAAAATTGATAATCTTAAATTGAGCTTCTTCTATTTAACTTCTCAACCTAATTTGTTCTCCCACGTTAATGAAAACCAGCTAAGTTTTGTTGAAGTCAAGACCATTGGATTGTACATTTTCACCCAATCCCCCTCTAATACCATGTCACATCCTCTCTTGATCAATCTCACATCTTGTTGGAACTTAACCCCTTACATGATCCATGGCAAGTTAGGATGCTTAAACTCACTCACCATTTTATTTCCATCTACTAATGTGATTAACATAGGGTGAGCCAGTTATGTCACACCTCCTTGGCGACTTGTTGGTCTAAGAAAGTGTGAGATGCACCACTGTCTATGAGGATGGTACTTGCATCCTCTTGATTACCTTCACATTTGATTCCATTATTACATACTAAGAAAGTGTACTCAATGTGGAGTGTTCCTACTCTAAGTTGCATGCATCCATGCACGTTGAGTTGTAATTAGCATAGAGTATGTGTTTTTATAGTGTGGATGGATTTGTGTCAATTTCTTGTAATATCTTACTTTATGTTATTATTGAAACTCGAATATGTGAGTATGGTGTTACCTTTAATAAAGAAAAAGGAAAAAGAATATGGTGTTAGGCTGCAATTGTAACAACTGCATCCATGGTTCATCTTATATATAGGCTAGGTACAATTAAAATTACCAATTGAAGGCGATTAAAAATACTTTGTAAATTTCGAATGAAAAGTTGAAAGAAAATATAGGCTTTAAAATATGAACTTTGAACTTGTGTCTATAATGATACACATAAGATATACATGTATATATATGTTACATTGAACAAATAATAATAACATACCATTCATGCCACTTTTGGTAGGTGTGATATCTTTATTTGCTTTACCTTTCATGATTTTTTTTGTTTATTTGAACACCAGTTTATTGTTGTATGATGAATATTTACAGGAATTTTTGGTATGAGCATAAATTTTTTTTGCCGGGAACAATAGAGTAGTTTATGATGTTTATTTTTATTTTTTATTAATGAATTATTGTTGGGAACTTTCGGTATGAGCATGGAATTTTTGTTGGGGAGGATGAAGTAATTTAAGTGAAATTATGTAATGTTATATGTTTTGTTACTATATCATAGTGTATTATTATTAGGTAAAGTTTTTTTCATGCCAAAAAGGTCTTAACACACCTAATTTTTATTTTTAGTTTTATCATTTAATTTTTTTGAGTAATTGATTCAGACTCAATTTTAGACAGGATGTTGATTAGTTTACAAACCGAATTTCATTCAGGAAGTGTCAATTGTGATTTCTGACCGATGCGGAGTCTACAAAAAACCAACATCCTAATTCAAATTCAGTCAGGATAAACATTATTTCCTGACTCGAATTCAGTTGGCTGGATGTTGATTAGTTTACGGACCGAAATTTCAGTCGGGAAGTATCAATTTTGCATTCTGACCAATATCGAGTCTAAAATAAACCAACATCGATCTTGACTCAAATTCGATGAGGGTAAAATTTTCCTGACTTAAATTCGGTCAGAATAACATCTAGGTATGAAAAACTCTCCCTTATTATTAGTAATATTATATTAATAATATATGTGGAGAAAAACTTTTGAGGAGAAACACTTGGGGTGAAAGACATATATAAAAATATAAATATTCTAATAATATAATATAATAATTTTAATTTTAACGTGTTTATGTTTTTTTTTAGAAAAACCAAACATTTTATTAAGCAATATCTGCAAAACAAGCGGCTAATACATCACCCGGGGGCGAGGAGCCCCACAAGGTGCGGGAAGTAACAAACAAACCATGTCTAGCTATGAGATGCGCCGGGATATTTCTACGATCGAACAAATGAAAACAAGCAGACACAAAGCTAGCCACAAGGCCAAGCAGGTCTGGAGAAGACAACCCTAAGCTACGAGGCCCTCTCCAGGCCTCCGAAGTCGCGAGACGCACGCCAAACAATAACTCTCCACCTCGAGCTGCCGGATTCCTAAATGCACCGCCTCCTCCAAAGCCAAGAAAATAGCTTTAAGCTCTAAAAACTCCACTGGGTCTCCTGGATCAAAATGATACGCAAATGAGTGAAGTACTGTTCCACCCGAGTCTCGAAAGATAACTCCAACACCCACAACCGTCTCAGTGACTGATGCATCCACATTACTTTTCACCACGTCGGTGAGAGGTTTCATCCACCTATCCGGTAACTGGCGATCTGATGTCGGTACCCGAAAGGCTGCCAATGCCTCCATATACTCTGCCGAAGCCGCCAGAGATCGCGTACATAATGTAGAGACATAAACCGCCTGATCGTCAAAAACCGCAGAACATTGCGCCTTCCAAATCCCCCACATAAGCCACACAAACCTTGCTATATCCTGAGTACCATGTTCTTCAAGCATCCTCATAAAAACTCCGCAAAGGAAGCAGAGCGAAGGTGTTGTAAGAACCCCTGAAACGGTGATGCTCGCCATACTCTATCTGACATCTCACATTCAAAAATCACGTGCCGCATCGTTTCAAGGTTTCCCCGCAAGCCAAACAAATTTCATCCCCCAGATTCCACCTCAGCAGCCCCTGGCCATTTGGAAGACAATCATGCAAGCATCTCCACAGAAAGTGTCGAACACGCTGGTCGACAGGAGCCGCCAAAGATGCATCTCCTCCAAATCTTGCTCTCTCCTTCCGACATAGATGGACCTGTCACAGTTGATGGTCGATATAGTGATAAAGCCAAAAAAAATACTCTGACCGTACAGTATAAACTCCCCTACGATTGTAGTGCCAAATCCGTCGATCAGGGTTCCCTCCTGGGGCCATAGTAGTCCCTAAAATAGCATCAGATTCCCATGGTCGAAAGAGCTATTATACCCGCTACGTGTCCCACACCCGAGATCCTGGGATAAAAAGATCTGAGACTGTGGAATCTACAGAAAGTTCATGCCCGGCAAAAGATATGCGAAACGAAGGTTGCCTAGTAGTCCATGCATCATTGAAAACATACACTGACTCCCCATCCCCCACCCTCCATCTCATCCCACTGAGCAGAAGGTCCCGCCCCTCCAGAATACTATGCCACAAATAGGACGGTCTAGCCCCTAGCCCAGCAGCAATAATGGAGTTGTCCTCAAAGTACTTAACATGTAATACTTGTGCCGCCAAGGACCATGGACTAGTCAAGAGTCTCCAAGAATGTTTCGCCAATAAGGCTAGATTAAAACATTCCAAGTCATGGAATCCCAAGCCCCCTAGATTTTTCGGCAAACAACAAGTCTCTCATATTTTCCAATGTATCTTGCGCTTATTCTCTGTATCTCCCCAAAAGAAGCTTCTAATCGCTTGCTCAAGTTCCCGGATTAGAGTGGTTGGCACCTTAAAGCACTGCATAATGTATGTAGGAATGGCCTGCAAAGCCGATTTAATAAACACCTCATTCCCTGCGGGCGAGAGTAATTTATCTCTCCATCCGGCCACCGTCTTGCGAATTTTGTCCCTCAGGAAAGTGAACACCTGGCTCTTGTTCCTTCCTATCATGAACGGTAACCCTAAATACTTGCCCGACCCGTCCCCTAAGGGAATCTGTAACAGATCCGAAACCATCTCTCGATCCACCTCCGAGACTATATTTGAGAAGTAGAGACTAGATTTATGAAAATTAATTACCTGGCCCGAGAGGGCACTATACCTGTCAAACAGCTCAACCAGCGCCTCCACCGCCCCATCTAAGAGCTCAAAGAAAACCATACAATCATCAGCAAAAAGTAAGTGAGAGACAGAAACCTCCACCTCCCTGCCAAAGCGAATACCCCGCAGCACCCCCTAGAGCACATAATCATTTAGCATAGCTGTGAAGCCCTCCGCACAAATGATAAAGAGAAACGGCGACAACGGATCTCCCTACCGAATTCCACGAGTCGGCACTATTCTGCTACTCGGCTTCCCATTAATCAACACCCGATAAGAAACTGTCGTCACACAGCGTCGCACCACATCAACAAAGGATAAGGGAAACCGCATGCATTCCATGACCCGTCAAAGATATTGCCATTCCACCCGGTCAAAAGCCTTAGCCATATCCAACTTCAGAGCTGTATGACTAGCACATCCACGCTCCCCGTTCTGTAGGGAGTGAAAGGCCTCAAAAGCAATAATTGCATTGTCCGTGATAAGACGCCCCGACACAAACGCACTTTGGTTTTCTGAGATCACATCGCCGATCACCCCTCTCAGAAGATTAATTATCACTCTAGAGATAAGCTTATAGATCGAGTTGCACAGAGCAATTGGTCTGAACTCAGTCATTACTAATGGGGTAGAAACTTTCAAAATCAATGAGATATAAGTTTCATTTAACTTACCAAGGGGTGCACCATTGTTCAGAACATCTAACACAACTTTCAGAACATCCTCCCCCACTATGTTCCAGTACTTCTGCAAAAGCACAACATGCATACCATCAGGACCATGCGACTTTCTCCCTAGCAGCTGCTTCAAAGCAACACAGACTTCTTCTCTCGTAAAGGCCCCTGCCAAGTGTTGTTACTGATCAACGGCGATCTCCGTGAATTGCAACCCGTCTAGATCAATAACAGTCCCATTAGATGAGTAGATGGCCTAAAAATAATCCACCACCACACGCTCCATATCCGCAGGCTCATCACGCACAACCCCTTGAGAATCGTGCAATAAGTGAATGGAATTGCGTTTCCGTCGGGACGCCGCCTTATGATGGAAATACAGTGTGTTTCTATCCGTCTGAACCAGCCACTCCACTCTACCCTGCTGCCTCCAATACTCATCCTCCATAGTCTGCCACTGATCTATTTGTTGCATCAGTTCACGTTCTTCCCCAACCGAGTAGGCAGAGGATTCTCTCAGCTTCCGCAATTCCTCATCTTTCTCTGCAATACATTTCCCCAGGTTCCTATGCCTGTGAGAACTACAATTTTGCAACCCACGTCGAACCTGCATCACTTTCTCAACTAGCGATGAAGAGCTATGAACCACACTTCCCTGCCAGGACGTCTGAAAGCAGTCCTTGAACTCCTGATCTCTCATCCAAAAAGGGTCATAGCGTGGTATCGGAGTCCATTTGACCGGGCCTCTATTAAAAGGGTTGACCGACGAGATCAGAATAGGGATGTGATCGGATCTAGTACTGGAAAGATGATAAACCATATGTTACGGGAAGAGATTGCCCCACTCAAGATTAGCCACGCCTCTATCCAAACGAACACATGTCGCCGAACCATCCGCTCGCTTATACCAAGTAAAAGGTGCCCCAACATATCCGACATCCACTAAGTCACAATCAGAAATGGCACGTTGAAAAGCAGAGATCTGCGGGAATGGACGGAGATTCAGGCCATCTTGCTCAGTACGGAGTAAAACCTCGTTGAAATCTCCTGCGACAAGCCAAGGAAGGGACATACGCTCGTTCAATCTACACAACAAAGCCCAAGAATGCTCTCGCTCGCTGACAACCGGATTACCATAAAACCCCGTGAAGCGCCAATGAGGGGCCGTGGCACTCCGAATAATGGTATCTATGTGACCAGAATTAAAAGTAGATATGAAAACATCGGTGTCATAATTCCACAAAAGAGCCAGACCACCACTCGCCCCAACACTCCCCACTACAAGTGCACTAGAATACTCAAGCGAACATCTAACATATTCAAAACGGCTTTCACTTAACTTAGTTTCTAACAAAAATTAAAAAGAAGGTGAAAAAATATTTACAAGGCCTTTTAAAGCTTTAACTGCTCGAGGGTGGCCAAGCCCTCGACAGTTCCAACATAGGATACTCATTGCGATTGTCGGGCCTGCTCCGCAGACTCCGCCGAAGAAGATAAGCCACACACCCTCTTGACCTGCACTTCGTCATCAACCTCATCAGAAGGCTTTCGCTTCTCGCCCACCCTGGAATCCAATAAGCTATCAACCGAAACTCCCCCACATTTCCGTGCCATCCGCTTAAAGGTAGAAACCCACATCCGATCACTCAGCCCGACCAACTGCCGCGGAGTTGGATCAACAAGAAGACCCCCCAACATCATCAAACCCGTCATGACCATACCCCTAAGGGCCTCATGCCGAACTTGCTCCAATCCCACCATCAACTCCGGTGTGCCAACTACATGAGCAACTCGCATACAACCATCCTGATCTTGCAAATGAGCACCCCCCATGTATGGCACAATGGACAAGTGGATTGGGATGATCTCGCACCTTCATCCATTTGTTGTCCCAAGCCCCAACTTCATCGTCATCCTTTGTCATAACCTTCAAGCTCCACCTCATCCACCAAACTTGACCGTCCGTGAGCCTGCAACCAAGTCCCATACCCCAAAGATTTCATGTCCGCAACAGTTAATTCTTTCTTCAAACGATGACAAAACCAAAGTGTATGATCCAATTTACCACAATGGTAGCCAAGTTAGGCAAACGTTTATCTTGTAGGGACACCATAAGCTCTTCACCATCCACCACCAACTGGACCACTCGCCGGGGAGGAGCCTCCACATCAACCACCACTCGAAACCATAAAAACCGTTTACCCGAACCAATTTCCTCCCGTGTCTAGCAAGAAGCACAATCCTTTAAGACATCCGCAATCCTCTTGCCAATAAACCGGGTGCATAGATGCAGCGGCAAACGCGTAGCATGGACCCAAAACTCCTGATACCTGAAAAAATCCGCCATGCCCGCCCACTTGTCATGCCAAGGTCTCAGGACAAGCAAAAAACCGTCAAAACACCACGGGCCGCCGTCTAAAACCCTAGGTAATCAGCCCGGTTATTTAGGGAGCTTTGTCGAAATACCACTATTGAAGACAGGGATTTGAAGGAGTACCACTCTCTTGTCGAAATACCACTCCCATTTTCGCATTTTAGGTGTTTTTGGAACCAAACTAAACCCTAATTGGGAAGAGGAACCCAATAGGGGATTTGAGGACCTTAAGATCGTGCACATTCATGAAAAAAATGGGAGAAAATCGCGTCCCAAAATTGTTTGTTTTTGCCTTGGGTGGTATATCCACAAAATGCAGCAGAAACCAGTGGCATATCAGGTAAAATCCCGGTTATATTGAAGGTAAACTGAAAGGTGTTTGTGGCCAATTCAGTCGCCGAGAATTCACAGCTCCAAGATAGCCGGAGGGCCTGCCGTGGACCCCGAACGTCAATAGCTTTTGGTGCCAGCAACTTTCCGATCAGACTACGAGAGCGCACCGATTGCTCTTCCCCCGCAGCCCTTGTTGAAATCACCGTCCGCGCCGCCCTCGCAGCGTGAGCGAGAGCTTGGTCAATCGCGCCAACACCTCCGGATCCATGGAAGGTGGCATAGAAAGTCTTCAACCGAGAAGGGGGAAACTCGCCGCGCGAGAGGAAAATCTCCAGAGGAGGGTTTAACGTGTTTATGTTTTATAGTTTTTATTTTTTCATTTTTTTGAGTAACATGTTTAAGGTTTAGTTAATTGATTGAGTTTCTGACGTGTTTTTTGTTTTTGATTTCTTTTGGAATAAATAAATTGACTATAGATAAGGTTGATAGACTTTTTCTTCCTAACAATGTATTTTGTTTACTAAAAATATGTATATATTTTACCTATAAAAAAAAGTTTATTGACATCTTACAGGGTAGGTGACCTCGCAACAAGGTAAGATCCTCTGTTGTGACCCAATTCATATCATGGTGTTGTGCAACGGGTGTAAAAGGGGATGATTTTTCGGCTAAGCCGGTTTGATTTGAAAATTTTACATCCCAAACCAAACCAAAATATTATGAAAACTAATGGTTTAATTTTGATTGGTTTTAATTGAGCATCCCCTCATGAATTTTGTTGAGCATCATAGTCAAACTCATTTTCAATCCATGTTTTGGTTTACAAAAGCTTTAGATGGTGAATTTTTAAATAATATAAGAAAGTATAAAACATGAAGCTTTACGATATTTAGGGTGAAAAAATGTCATTGAGCAGTCATCATTAGAGCTTAACCGATATTCATAGAAGAAGTATGTTGACACTAACTAGTTCTCACAGGCTTTGAAATGCAATAATATAATCTATCATATAAGAGTTGTTTCACAAAACAACCAAAAAATAAGTAATATAAATACTTATCGATAGGCAATCGATTAAGGTTCGGGTTGATCATTTTGGTTTGAGCCAGTTTAATTTTCGGTTTGGACTGATTTATCTAGGGAAAACAAAAAAAACAACACACCCCTACTTCAATGTTATCCAAAGTTAAGGCGGTCAGCACAAGGTCCATCGGTCTAGTTATGAACTAAACTATAATTTGGCACGAAGGAAGACCAGTGTTCGAACCCGTTAGGGGCAAAATAAATAAATAAAATAAAATAAAAGTTAAGGCGGTTAGACTCAATATTTGAATGAGGTGTCTTGTTCTTAGTTCAAGAGATGACAACAAAATTCCACCTCAATGACATCCAACTCTATCAAAACATTCTATTTTTAGTAAAGGTGCTCTTCTTATCCTTTCAGTTATTTTTAACCCTGTTTCTTCAGATTAATTTTTCATGTCTCCTATTTTTTCTTTCTTTCCCTTTGTTTTATTTTTTTAAAAAAAATAAAAAGGTTATCTAACAACTTCTAATAATTTCTACTTCAGTAACGCAAATGGTTTGAATAAATGACACTATATTATTCACAAATTAAATTTCATTGAACCAAAAGATAATATGGCATTGGGGAAAATAAGTTATTCTACAACATTTCTCAAAGACAATTGCAATAAAATTGACAAACACAACATTCACTTTGGCAAATACAATATTCACTCTATAATAATAATAGAGACAGAATGGTAAAGTATAAATTTACCACAAACATCACCCCCTCACAACTTGAGACTCTTAAGGAAAAGATATCAAGTAGTTTCTGATGCAAACTTAAGCAGTAGCATCAGAAGAGCTATCTAGCAAGTTTGAAGTACAAAACCAAGATAACTGCAATGACAAGGACAGTAATTATAGCACTGATAATCCACTTGTTTCGGCTCATTCTCCTTGACATGGCATTCAGAATTTTCCTACTCCTGCTGATGTTGTCATCCACACCATGAAGCTGGTGTCCAAAACAGAAAATCGTTGATTGTAATGCCGTATAGATAACCAACGTAAAAAAAAAGTGAACTTGAATAAAACCATCCATGTTCTTGTACTAGTAGGAGTAAAAAAGATCAAAAGGGTAATTTCATGCTGAACAAATATCAAAGTTTTAATAGTTACCGTGTTATTTGCATGTAACAGAGATTGTCTCTGTTGATGCAGATCTGAAAGAATTGAAACACCAAGGTCTTCTGTCTCAAGCATCACCCTTCTACTTTGCTTGATGCGGCTACTGGAATTGTCCAATCTTTCAGTTGACATCATTAGTCTACCCTTTTGATCCGCGGATGCCTAATCACGGTATCCATATATAGTCAGCAGTAACAAAGCAATTTGGGGGAGATTAAGGGTCTATAGTCTTATCCCCAAGTAAGATATAACTTTTGAATATGCATGCAAGTCACTTGATTCACAATATGTTTGTCAATATCATTATCATCTCTATAAGAAGTTATTACTATGTGTTTTTTACTACAACGGTCAAGGTAATAGCAGTATGCCACTGAAACGATCCCTAGCAAATGCAAGTACTTACTAGTAATCATTATCTAGTCATTACCGTTAGTGTATCTGCCATTCCCGACTCCAAAAGCTCATCACGGGCATTCTGGTTTAAATTAGCAGATGAAGCCCTCTTTATTTCAGTTTTCAACTTGTTCAGATCGGACTTATACTCCCTCAGTTTGGCGAGTAGTACTGCCTTAACATTTGGTTGCAGACTCCGAGCCTCTAGATCCATTTTTCTGATCTACATACGGCCATATATCAAAAGAGAAATTTGCAAACAGTCAAAAAAAAAAAAAATTAATAAAGAAAAAATCATTCTAGTAAGTCTAAACAGCTATACCAAGGACTCTGCATCATCCACTCCAGAATTTACTTCAGCAATCCTTTGTTTCTTTTGCTCTGCAAGAAGAACAAAAGTCCAAGAAGCTTCTTACTTTACTGGTAGCCATAATTAAGACTCATACATGCATCTACAATACTATAGGGTAAAGAAAGAAACGAATCCCAGGAACAGAAAACTACACTCATAAGCTAATTAAGAATCACAGCTCCAATTAACACCGGAGTTGATAATGATAACCATGATGTGTATATAACCACACAAAAAAGCATTAAAGCAGAAATCCTGAATGTAAGCACCAACAAACAACCTCCACAATTCAATACAGGCAAACAGAGCAATCTAACCCAGAACAGTGACAAAGAATAACTCTTGAAATAGGTAATTGGAAGAATCATATGAATGCAATTGCAAAATGTAAAAATCATAATAAAGATATAGCAGAAATTGCAAAAGGGGTCCAGCTAACCTCTTTGAGGTAAAATAGCAACAAAATGTTTCAGTATTTTACAGGAAATAAGAAGGCATCAAAAGGGGTCCAGCTAACCTCCATCGACAAGAGTGGCGGATGAGCACTTCTTGAACAAATTCGCCGAAAGCTCACAGTATTGACGCTCGTATCTTTCAAAGGATTCACTCATCTTCCCTATCCTCCAATGAGCTCAGATATCTTACCTAATTCAATTCCTCTCACCTAATTTCAACAATATTGAGAACAATTTTAAAATAAAAATAAAAACTAGATATGATCGCACATCCAGCATTGAGTAAACGATGCTGTCTTTTTTTCTCGTCCTTTCCTTCCATGTTCCTGACCGTGTGGGAAAAATGTTAAACTTAATTAATAAAAACGAACCTGCTTCGATTGAATGCTCTAGATCCTTATTAGAAACCAAAAGGTTTCCACCGCCGGGCAACGGTGTTCGTGGTCCTCCGACGAAAGGTGGAATCAGAGACGAAAGCGTTGAAAGCTAAGCTGTCGAATAATTGATGTAGTAGTCCTAAAAATAGATCCATTTTAGTAAAGTATCCTTTTATTTTTTATAAAAAAATGAATATAATCGTCATTTCCTAAAATTATGAAAAACGATAATAAATAAAAAAAAACAACATTGTGAAATTATCAAGAAAGACATAAACATTTGTAATTTAGTAAAAAAGATAAAATAATTTGTATTTAGACAATTTTGTCCCTTTAATTACAATTACTCCTAAAATTCAAAAAAAAATAAAAAAAAATAAAACCACCCACTAAATTACGCCACCAACTCACATTTGCATGAAAAAAACTAATATATATATATATAACAATATCAAATAGAGTGTCACATGGTATAGCAATATAAATGTTAGTGTCAAATGATATGTCAAATAGTAGTGTTACATAGTATAACAATATCAAGTAGTAGTGCCACACGGTATAACAATGTCAAATAGGTGTATCACAAAAACAAATCCAAAACAAAAAAACTACCCACGTTGTGTATCAGAAAAAGAAAAAAAACCCACATTTCAATAGTAGTGTCGAATAGTAATGTCACATTGTATCACAATATCAAATGATAATGTCAAATAGCTGTGTCATAGTATAACAATATCAAATGGTAGTGTCAAAAAGTATCATAATGTCAAATATTAGTGTCGAATAATAGTGTCACATAGTATAACAATATCAAATGGTAGTGTCACTGATAATTTCACAAAGTTTATATATCCTTTTTCTTATATATATATATATTCTTCTCTATATGAAAAGAGAAGAAAAATTCAGGCCGAAGACCACGTCGACTGTTTTGTGGTATTAATTTGCATCTGGGCTTTTTTTTCAGGCCTTTTAAGGATATAGCTGGGCTGGTGGTCCATTCACCCTAATACTCCTGCAGATCCAATTGATGTATACGTATTTTTTTTCGGTTAATCATATACACAAAGTCTGTCTACCCTAGCCGCTCTAGCCGCTGCTGCTGCGATTTTGTCAAGAGAAAATCCATATCTTCCTAGCTGCTGCTGCTGCGATTTTCTGAAGACAAAATCGATATCTTTCTTCCATCTTCGAATCGACCTTTGATGTTGATTTCTTCGATTGGACTGCTTGTTCTAGTAGCCGTTGATACAGATAACACCGTTGGACTTTATTGCATGTTCACAGCTGCTGTAGTACACACGGTTTGACGGTTTTTGCTTTCCGTCGGTTTCGATTTGATCGGCGATTGATGTTTGTCTTCGTGAAGTAGATGCTCAAAGATAAGTTTAATTTTTTTCCTTTTTTAGGTTTATTTACTTTTTTTATTGTTATATTTCTGTGACTGAAATAGTTTTGGCTGATTTGAAATTAGATGTTTGCTATGGACCGCTGTGTCAAAGGCTGGGACTTTTGCCATGTTTGACCGCGCAAGATTGGTTATTGTCTGCCGGGTTATAGCAGAGCTGAGAGAACATTATGTGGTGAGCACTCTGACTATTTATATATCAACACATTCACACTAAGTAGTCTGTGTTTACTCGCCTTCTTCTTTCTGCGTATTAGGTGAAAATATGAGCCAACAAATGCATTTCATTCTTTCCATTTAAGCTTCTCAATAAATGCATTTATTCAGAGTTGCATGCAGTGCTTCTTTTATGGCATTTATTTCAGACCGATTTTCATTGAATGAGATTCTTTGCTATAAATTCATATTTCTTTTTTTCTGCAAATGTTTTTCTGTGCTCTAAATGGTTCTTTGCTTCCTAATAGAGATGATTTGTGTTTTGATGTTTTGTGTTGTAAGCAAAATGCTCACAATCCTGCTTGTTGTAAGGCTGTTTTACTATTCCTTTTTTTGGTTGCTTGCTCTTTCTTTCATATGATAATTTTTTTCTGTCATGTTTGAGCATTAGTGGTCTGGGGTTGTTTGTTGTTCTTCTTCTGTCTGTTTAGTTTCATGAGTAGGTCATCCTTAGTTGCTTCCTCATGTTGTTCTGTGCTTGGGGTCAAAGAAAAACAATTTTGAAAACTAATACCTCTGGTTTTAAATACAGATTATTTGTGTTTTGATGTTTTATGGTGTAAGCAAAATGCTCAAAGTCCTGCTTCTTGTAAGGCTGTTTTGATATTCCTTTTTCGGTTGCTTGCTGCTTCTTTCATATGATAATCTTTTTATGTCCTCTTTCAGCATTAGTGGTCTGGGGTTGTGTCTTTTTTACTTTACATCTAAGGGTAGGGTTGTTTGTTGTTCTGTCTGTTTAGTTTCATGAGTAGGTCATCCTTAGTTGCCTCATCGTGTCACTCTATGCCTGGGGTCAAAGAAAAACATATTTGAAAACTGATACTTCTGGTTTTAAATACAGATGATTTGTGTTTTTATGTTTTACGGTTTAAGCTAAATGGTCAAAGTCCTGCTTGTTGTAAGGTTGTTTTCATATTCCTCTTTCGGTTGCTTGTTCTTTCTTTCATATGATAATCTTTTTCTGTCATGTTTGAGCATTAGTGGTCTGGGGTTGTGTCTTTTTTTGTTTACATCTAAGGGTAGGGTTGTTTGTTGTTATTCTTCTGTCTGTTTAGTTTCATGAGTAGGTCATCCTTAGTTGCCTCCTCATGTCACTCTATGCCTGGGGTCAAAGACAGAGTAATTTCGAAACTAATACCTCTGCTTTTATTTTTCTTGTTTATTGCATTTTCTCACTCAAAGATTCTCTTTCAGTCACTCATGGCCCTTAGTAGATATAGCTATTTCTTTAATGATGCAGATGCCTTTCGTAGTACTGCATTTAGCTATTTCTTTGCTGTTAGAAATAGCTTGTTCTTTGTTCTTCTGTGTTTGTTGATTACTTGCTGCTGCAGATAGTTCTTCTTTGTTGTTGTATGTTGTGATGACATCTGACTTCTGCATCTTCTGTGTTCTTCATTCTCCTGGCACAAAAATTTGTTTGGCTTCGGTTAAGTATGGTTCGGTCCGTTGTTTTACAGTTGTTGCTTCTTAGTTTTTTGGTTGCCTGCAGTACTTTTGTTCCCTATATAATATACTTGCTTTCGGTTCGATTAGGACTTACTGTAGTTGCTTCTGTTATAGGTGTTGTGGCTTACACTTTCGGCTGCAAGCTGCGTTCACGTTTCAGCAACAGGTATGAAGCTTTATTCAGAATTAGATTTGTGCCTACGCCTTTTTTTGGGGGTTCCACTATTATCTCTTTCTCTTCATGCCTCAGCATGCAACACCTTTATATTTTAATGACAGTCATGCCTCAGCATGCAATAGCCTTTACATTTTAATGCCGATTACACTTATTTGTGGTTATAAAAAAAATCATGCTTTGGATTATTTCTTGGCCTGTCTGTGTGTTTTAACTGTTGCTACAGAATTAAAGAGGTTATGTGTAGGATTAACGCTTGTCTTCTTCTCATAGGTAAAGAATTGTATTGTTGTGTGCTGTTCTATCCTGGGTTTGACCTAGAGTAGTCAGTGACATACAATGAGAATTAAAGGTAAGGCAAGGCCTACACTGGTTCTCATTGTTCAGACTGCCATTCTTCCCAAATTAGCTTAGGTACTGAAGCTAAGAACCCTAGAAATCAGAGGAAAACAGTGTTCAGTAGACCTTCAAATGTTTCTCGAAAGCAAAACACACAGTTATGCAGTTCTTCCACGGGTAATCGACCATGTGATCCTGTAGACAATTTCTGTGGGTACATGATTCCGACTGAACAGCTTGAGGTTGCTAATGTCTGTTCTGATGTGCCTACAGTGCTAACTCATGCTGAGTATAGGGCTAGAGCCATATTGAGATTTAGGCGTAAACGTAAGCTAAGTGAATTGAATCGTGCAAATAGAATAAAGAATTATGATCTTCTTACTTCTAAGAAAAAAATAAAAATCACTAATGGTATTGAGCGGCTGAGCTGCATACTTGACTCTTACGTTATACAAAAGCCTGTGGCTAATTGTCAACACTGTGATGCTGTAAAGTTTGGCCATGAGACAGCAAACCTTTGTTGTTCGGATGGAGATGTTACTCTTAGCCAGAGTGCGTTACCTCCTGAATTAAAAGCTTTGCTGTTAACGACCGACTCTACGGATCCTAGGGGTTTTAGGGTCATGATCAGAGCGTATAACAATCACATGTCCTTCACATCTCTTGGTTTAAAATATGATAAAAAATTGGCAAGGAGAGACAAAGGAATTTACACTTTCAGAGTTCAAGGCCAGGTTTATCATTGGATAAACGACCTGTTGCCTGATGAGGGTATGCCAAAAAATCTTCAGTTCTACTATCATGACACTGATTATGAAATCGAAAATCGTTTGTCTAGCACTTCTTGTTTAGAACAGGAAATCCTAAAAAAACTTATTCGTGTCCTGCTCGTTAACCCATATGCTAGGTTCTTTCGTGGCCTAGCATCTATTCCTGATATAGAAAATAAACAAATCATCTTAAGGCATAACCCTCTTGTCAATCATAAGAGGTATGCTAACCCTAATGTTTCTAAAGTTGCGGTGTTATTGGAAGCTGACGAGGCTAATAGTGAAGTTACACATAGAGACATTAGGGTTTACAAACACAGTGGAGAGTCAAGAAGCATTCACTATCACTATGGATGCTATGATCCATTGCAGTACCCACTTATGTTCCCGTTTGGTGATCCTGGGTGGCACCAAGGAATAGCCAAAAATGGTGTGAAAGTAAAGAAAAAACGTGCCTCTGTTCTTACAAGTACGACCACGCATATGATTTCACCTTCTAGATCTTCAACGGCTGAACAGTTGTTACGGTCTGAGGAGCTAGGTACTATGCATTCTTTTCATTCTTGTGTCTAAGGCTGGTTTCGCTGGTTTACTAACTAACTCTGTCTTTTCCTTATTACCAGCGGCAGCTGACTTCCAGTCCAATTATGGTTGTGTATCTATGAGGGAATTTTATTCGTATAAGTTTTAGGTTAGAGCTAATGACGATACCCATATCCTCCGTTTTGGTAGACTTTTCCAGCAATACTCTGTAGATATGTATGTTAAATTAGAAACTCAGAGACTAGACTTCTACCGAGCTAAATCTAAGCAAGATGAAATAAGACAAGAATACT
The DNA here is from genome assembly GCA_026214975.1 of Gentiana macrophylla. NCBI lineage: Eukaryota > Viridiplantae > Streptophyta > Magnoliopsida > Gentianales > Gentianaceae > Gentiana > Gentiana macrophylla. Next base: position 91,223,651 of record CM047812.1, read on the forward strand.
TGCAAGGGATAGTAGATGCAATTGGTTCTGGTGAACATGAACCGTCGAATATAGGACAGAGAATTGTTCTGCCTGCTAGCTTCATAGGCGGCCCTAGGCATATGCGACAGAAGTATGTAGATGCGATGACTCTTGTTCAAAAATTTGGAAAGCCCGATCTTTTTTTAACAGTTACATGTAATCCTAGCTGGCCTGAGATTAAAAAACATCTACATCCAACAGAACTTGCCCAAGACCGACCAGATTTAACTGTTAGGGTTTTCCATACTAAGATTGAAGAAATCAAGATCGAACTCATCAAAAACGAGATTTTTGGTGAAATTGCTGCGTACACATACGTAATTGAGTATCAAAAAAGAGGCCTTCCACATGCACACTTTCTTCTCATACTGAAAAATGCACATAAACTTCACGATCCAGCAGAATACGACAAAATTGTTTCTGCTGAACTTCCAGAAAGAGACTTAAATCCTTGGTTGTACCAGGCTGTTGTGAAGCACATGGTCCATGGACCATGTGGAGAGCTCAATCCAACAAATGTATGTATGCGTAAAGATAACACGTGCAAAAACTCTTTCCCTAAACAGTTTTGTAACGAAACTAAATCATCTTCAAATGCATATCCAACATACCGTAGGCGGAACGATGGTAAGAAAGTTAAGGTCAGGGGTGCATGGCTCGATAATAGATGGGTTGTACCTCATACACCTTACTTAGTTGCTAAATTTGACTGCCATATAAACGTAGAGATATGCGCTTCGATCATGGCAGTTAAATATATCTATAAGTATATATGTAAAGGTAGTGATAGAATTCTATTTCAGTTGTCTAATGCAGCAGAGCAACCTACCATTGTTGATGAAATAGAGCGGTTCGTATCAGCTCGTTGGGTGTCGCCGCCTGAGGCACTTTGGCGAATGTTTAGATTTCCAATGAGTGAGATGAAACCTCATATCATTCGTCTTCCACAGCATCTAGAAAACTACCAGACCGTATCGTTTAGAAATACACAATCCTTGTGCGAGATTCTTAGAAATCCACATGATTCAAAACAATGCTAAGCGAATTTTTACATGAATAGAACCGATACATATGCTCAGACACTTAGATGTACGTATGCTGATTTTCCTACACATTTTGTTTGGATTCCAAGTCAAAAACGATGGGCCTTACGGAAAAAGGGTGAATCTATTGGCCGTATTGTAACCGCACATCCATCCGAAGGAGAGAGGTTTTACCTTAGGATGCTTTTAGCTTATGTGGAATGTCCTACGTCTTATCAGTCACTTAAAATGTTTGACAATAAGACTGCTGCCACTTTCAGGGAGGCAGCATTACTTAGAGGACTGCTCCAAGATGATAATAGCCAGGAGTTGTGCATGGAAGAGGCAGCCATTTTCCATATGCCTTTTCAACTTAGAAGGCTTTTTGCTACTATATTAGTATACTGTTGTCCCAATGATCCTGAAAAGCTTTTTCTAACGTTTGAGGGTAGCATGTCTGAAGATTTTGTTAGAGATTTAGGCCTTCATAAAACTGAGGTTAGGTGCAAAGTCCTTCAACAAATAAATTCATATCTTAAAACTATGGGAAAAACACTTCAAACGTATATTACCACCCTTATGTCAGATATTAATGAAAGCCCTGAAGACTTAACAAGAGAACTAAGAACAGAGAGTAATATAGTTGTGACAGATTGTGAGTTAGGTCTAAAACATATGTTGAATTCAAAGCAAAAACATATATTCCAACAAATACTAGATGCTGTCTATACCAACAAATCAAAGACTTTCTTCATCGACGGTCCTGGTGGAACCGGTAAGACATTTCTATATAGAGCATTGCTTGCAGAATTTAGAAGCAAAGGCTTTTATGCGCTAGCTACTGCCACATCTGGGATTGCAGCTTCTATCATTCCCGGTGGTAGAACTGCGCACTCTAGGTTTAAAATACCAATTGACAGCTCTGAGTTTACTACATGTAGGATTAGTAAACAGTCTTCTCTCGCTACGTTAATAAAAGAAAGTAAGTTGATTATTTGGGATGAAGCTCCTATGGCAAAAAGGTCCGCGTTAGAGGCTTTAAATGACATGCTTCAAGACATAATGTCAAGCTCTGAATTATTTGGTGGCAAGGTTATGATTTTAGGCGGGGATTTTAGGCAAACACTGCCCGTTGTTCAAAAAGGAACCAAAAAGGAAGAGCTTTATGCATGTCTTATTAACTCTCCTATGTGGCCAAAAATCGAGAAGCTGTATTTAACTGAAAATATGAGAGCTAGGACAGATCCTTATTTTACATCTTTCTTAATGCTTGTAGGGGAGGGAAGAAATAATATCGAAGACACTGGTTACATTCAGTTGCCTGATCCTTGTGTGATGAAATCTACTGACAATGAAAATGAAGATGTTTTAAAACTAATCAAGGCAGTATACCCAGCCATCGATGACCCACACACAGGCACTGTATATGTTAATAGAGCTATACTGACAACTAAAAACCAATTTGTAGACGAAGTCAATAGCTTGATGATTGATAGATTTCCGGGACTCGCAATTCAATACATCAGTTTTGATGAAACTCAAAACCCTGATCTTCAAGGACAATATCAAGACCTAATAAACAGTCTAACACCAAATGGATTACCTCCACATAAGTTGACCTTAAAAGTAGGAGCTCCAATCATGTTGTTGCGGAATCTTAATCCATCTGAAGGCTTATGCAATGGAACACATTTAATCTGCAAAAATCTTAGTCGTAATGTCATACAACCAGAAATTTCTTTAGGGGACTTTGCAGGAAATCATGTTTTCTTACACAGAATTCCACTCCAACCTCCAACAAATGAAATGTATCATGTTCCTTACAAGCGTGTACAGTTTCCAATAAGACTGTGCTTTGCGATGACAATAAACAAAGCTCAAGGTCAAACATTAGACTGTGTTGGTGTTTATTTAAAAGAACCCGTGTTTTTCTCATGGGCAGCTTTATGTTGAGTTGTCACGGGCAAAAAAATCATCCTCTATAAAAGTACTACTTAGGAAAGACTGTAATGGTAAAAAAATCTTCACTACAAACCAAAAATATAGTTTACAAAGAAGTGCTGTCACAGTCGTAGAGATTGTCTCTTAAAAAGGTATTTTGGTTCATTTCTTTTGTAATTTTAGCTTTTCATCTTTTCAATACTGTTTGTTAATACTTTCCACCCAATGTCTTCTCTGTTCAGTGTGACAGCTTATCTCATAGAGTGATAGTAGTTTGCCTTCTATATTGTTATATATATATAAAAAAATTGATCTATGAATTACATGTTTTCTATACAATCAGACGGTATGGCAATCGTACCAGAAAGGAAAATGTTTAAGATTTTGGAAATCAATCGAGAGCTTACAAACTGGACTGTTAGAGTACAAGTTGTTGAACGCCATCGTGAACAAACTGGAAAAGGAAGTAATGGGAAATCAAGGAAACGCTACAGGCGCTATGTATTAGTTGATGAACAGGTTCTCCTTCATTTCATCTAGCAATTTTTTTTTCCGCATTTACACTAAATTATGTTCTGTTTTTATACTAAATATCTTCCGCTTCTTCTGAACAAACAGGGAACAAAAGTATCAGCAATCGTGTACGAAGATGCTATCCATTTTTTCGAACGTACTCTGCTGCCGTTTAAACGCTACGACGTTTCCAATGCTAAGTTACTTGAGGCTGTGTCTTTCTTCAAGGTTGGACCTTATAACTTCACATGGGTTTTTGACTACAACAAATTGGTTGAACCTGTTGATGAACAAATTCCACCATTCCTTCCGGTGGCATACCATGTTCGTGATTTTACAGACTTCTTTAGGCATGCCGATATCGAAAGCTATTTCAGTAAGATTTCTGTATATCTAAGAAATCATTTTATTCACTAGATATGATTATATAATGTAACCCCAAATTTTTGGCAAATATGAAAGCGCTTGTCATCCATGCGATGCCACGTAGACAGGTGAATAAAAAATCAAGCCACCGTGAGATAGTCATTATCGACCAAAGGTAATTCATGTTAAAATTAGTTAAATGTTCTTTGCTTTTTTTACATATATACTGTTCATACAATGATTGTGTTTTTAACACTGTTCAGACAATCATTTAGTTTTTACCTTCATCAGTTTCAGAAACTGTGCATTAATGCCTATTAAAATTAATACCGTCTATGAATTATCGTATAATATATAATTTACTTATGGCTGTAAAGATGAACATTTTCTTCTGCAAACTGATTTGCACCGATATCAGGAAAATTCCGATGATAATGACATTGTGGGATGATTTTGGAGATGTTGAAGGCCTTGAGTTAGCGCATGCTTTGCCTGGTATCTCATTAATTATTGCGACGAATGTAAAAGCAACAACATTTCATGGTACGTATTGACACTTCCAAATTTGTTGTCTTCAGTTTAATTTGTAGTTTTAAAGTGCCGCTGACGTTAAACCTATGCTTTTGTAAAGGGTTGTCTCTCTCAACCCGCATGTTCTCATACTTCCTAATCAATCCTCCATTGACCGATAAGGCAGCTATGTTGGAATGGTAAGCATGATGATGTGCAATAACTATGTCAGTATTATTTTCATTGATAAATAAGAAATTATATAACATTGTTTTCTTCATGTACCAAGAAAACATGGACGAAATAACCACATTGTTGAAAAAAGAAGCCTACAGAGATGTCTCTATCTTATACCCCACTTTCTTCAAAAACAGATACAATTCGTGTCTCGATGCTCTTTTCGCTCTCTCTACCGGTAACTAATATATTATTTAGGTTGTTTAGATAATGTATTAGTTTCCATTGCTGCTAAATAAACGTTTTTTTATTTAAATGTACAGAGAAAAACAGCTTGGGTTATTGGCAAACCTACGTTTATACCTAACACACAAAAGTACTGGATACATGCTTGTCAAGCCTGCAAGAAAAGACTCGATATTCCAATGGAATGGGTTATAAAGTGTTCCAAATGCGGTGAGGCGAGCGGGGTAGAAGTCAGGTTTGTCTATCCAATCAGTTATGTTGATATAGAATTATGCTTTGTACATTCATAGACAACTTTAATCTATTCTAATCAAATTCATTTAGGAGCCGGATACCAATACAGCTAGCTGACGGTGGAAATGTGATATCTGTGACTTTAAAATCACCGGATGTTGAACTACTGACAGGAATTACTCCACAGCAGCTGAAAGATTCTGAAGAATTTGTGAGTTTCTTTACATATCTAAATGTATCAATACACAGCAATATTGATGCTTACAGTTCTATTAATATTTCAGGGACTTCGGGTTGAAAAAGAACTGAAGATAGAGTTGGAGAAGCTAACGATTGTGTGTTTCTTGAAGAAACAAGAAACAAAGGACCAGGCCGGCACATCTGTTGAAAGTAATCGCTATGTAGCGATCAAAGCATACAATGCTGTTGATGTTAAAAATAATCTTGATCCTCATGCTCTACTAACTGAAATTGATGCCGAGAGTACACCACCGAGAAGCGTTTTCACCCCCAACCGCAAGTAAAGCTCTGAAGGAGATACAAGATGAAGCAGGAGTTGTTGGATGATTTCTCAACCCAAATTTATCTCGCAAAAGGAACATCGACTTTGTTACTCCACCTATAAGGTCTGAGAAAGCAGTAGAAGGTGCAGCAGGTGAGTCGGCAGTTTCTAATGTTGTTCACGAAATGCTTGTACCTGCTAAGGGTGAGAAAGGTAAAAGTGAAGAAGAACATGAGGCAACTGGAACATTGGAACATGAGTAGATACCTCATGATCAAAAGACCCTGAAAAATGTTGTATTTTGACTGTTTTGCAACATGTTTTGTAACATATTACAAAGTATTACATGTTCTCTAATATGTAATGCTCAGTAATATGAATCGTAGTTTACCTACGAAACAACTTCTTTTGCTTCTATTTCTTATATTGTAATGTTGCCTAAAATCTTTCCTTCACAAAACAGTATGTATCGCTTAGACAATTTCAGCTTTTGTATGCAAACTTTTTCAATCATCCCACACTCAATTCCCAGAATTCTGCTTCATTATGATGTTACTATTAGTTTAATGATGCTGGGCATCTGGTTGCCGTGCCTTGCACGGCCGGCGATCACTAGTATATATATATGGTGTTAGTGCTTAACGTGGGTGTGTCATGCGTGCATCAGTTTCCTTTTTTTTAAACTTGATTTGAGGGGTATAATAGTCTTTGAGCCTCATATGTCCATTTTGACAATTTTTTGTCCTTTTCAATAACTCTTCCAAATTATTATACTTGTTACGCAAAAACATTTATCGTTAAAAACTAGAATACTCAAATACAATTACAATTAGAGAGGGAAAAAAAAGGAAATGGTACGTGCACTGTATATTTGTGTAGTGTGTTTTTCACTACTCATTTTATTCTTATTCATTAAAGTGATGAATTATTTATTGTAATGGATCCCAACAAAATCAATGGTATTGATTGTATTGTGTAGGATGTTATGGTAAAATGAATAGTGGATATATCAGTACCCAAAGAAAAATTCTCTAGAGAAGAAAATTATCTCCGATAAAGGAGAGCACATGCCAATGAGGCATCAGCCGAGGATAATTGTTCCCTAGTCACTTTATAGACACACGTGGATGATTCTGGACAACACAGTTTGAATTTGAGTTGAAACTGTGTGATCCAGATTCATCCACATATTTTACTCCTCAAATAGGACTCAACATAGAAGAACTTCACCCGAGGGAGTGGTTTCGCTAGGTCATATCCTGGCAGCAGAGGTGGACACATCTTGTCCACAATGGGGTCCGCGGACCCTGCTAAAAAATAAAAATAAACTCTATATTTTGTGTACAGAAAAATATTTCGGACCCCGTGAAAAAAAATATGTACTTAGGAAAAAAAAAATTACGGACACCTCTGAACGAAATTTCTGAAACCGCCACTGCCTGGCATGAGAGCTTGGTTCGAGCCCCTCTAGGGTTTTAACATTTCGTATCTTAAACAAACCAAAAAAAAACAACAACAACAACAACATTGATTTTTTTTTTTTACAGAAACGAAATACTTATCCGAAAAAAAGGAGAGCATAGACATTTTTTTACGGAAACGAAATATCCGAACGCAAACTTTTATCCTCACTGTATTCGAAATCGGATACTCCGAGTTAAGTGGCCACAGTAATTACCGCTGGGTCAATGTCTCATTAGCCGAGCATAGACTTAGAAAGAGACATTAATCGTATATTTGTTACACATGAATGGATTTAAATGGAATAAAAGTAAACCTTTCGTATCCGAAAAAAAAGAATGAGAGCATAGACTTTTTTTACGAAAAAGAAATATTCGCACGCACACTTTTGTCCTCACTGAGATTTGAAGTCGAATATTCCGGGTTAAGTGGCCACAGTAATAACCACTGGATCAATGCCTCGTTGGCCGAGCATAGACTTAAAAAGAGACATTAATCGCATATTTGTTACACATGAATGGATTTGAAAGGAATAAAGTCATAGGAATTGAATGAAATAGAATAAACTAATTTCATTACTGTGTTTTGAATGTAAAAGAATTGAATAAAATAAATTATATAAAGATGCCCCATTGAGTTATAAGTAGGGTAGGATATGGTGCATAAGGAAGGATAGGGTGGGAAGGTGTAGCTATGCCCTACCCCACCCACCACACCACTATACCCACCCTTCCTTACCAATCCCCTTACCAATCACCCGCCGCACCCTACCTCGTTACACAACCTACCATACCTCACTAACTCAACCTACTCCACCACCCACCTACACAACCCTACCTCATCATACCATATATACCCACATTGTCTTACCACGCTACCCTACCTTATATACCTTATTCTACCTAACCAAACCATACCTAACATACGCTACCTCACCCCACCCTACCCATCATACCCCACCACCACCATACCCTATCCTACCATACCTAACATCACCCTGCCATACCACACCCTACCATACCATACCACACCCCACCCTACAATTCCATACCTTACCATACCGTCACCCACCCTACCATACCTCACCCCATCCTACCTTATCCTATCCCACCTTACAATACCACACCTCACCCTATCCCATCTTACAATACCACACCCCACCCTACAATACCACACCTCATCCTATCCCACTCTACAATATCACACCCCACCTTACCATGCCTTGATTGAAACCTGCTTAGGCTTGTGCATCAAGATTAATCACAACAAACCTAATTACTTGATCATGTTGGTAAACCTTAACAAGTCTAATAATCAACATAGTGTTCTTCTGCCGCTTAGTTGTTTAGGACTCGTTAAGTTTCAAACTCTATTTTAAGTAACATTTTAAAAAGTAATAAGAGAATTTAAATACCGAATAGTTTCATTCACCCCTGCCCCTTCTGAAACTATTTGTGTTATCGATCCAACAGATTGTGCGTATTTCTCTTTCTTGAATTTGTTCCTTTAGAACTTCTATTGAGTCTTGTTGACATTACTTTGACATATGCATACATGTATTATTGAGGCATTTATTTCTTTCTTCTCACCACAATTTTCCCCATATACCTTACATGATATACTATTGATCCTTGACTTTTGCATGCACCGTTTTACCTCATTTCTACAACACCACACCTTGAACCATACTTTAAAATAATAATTAAAAAAAAGGCATAGCCTAATTTATCCCTAACCTGACCAGGGCATTTTGGCTATTGGACTTATTTAACTTAGGGCCTGTTTGTTAACTCAATTCAGCACTTATTCTTAACATATTAAGTGGTGGTTATGTTTAGATGTGTTTGATAATATTTTACAAAACCACTTAATTGATTAAGATGCTCTGAAAATGATTTGAAACGTAGTGCAAAGTTTTCAGACGTTAAAACCATGCTTAACGCTGAAAATATACGCACCACTAAAGGATATAGCGGCCCCCACCCACGTTTATCGTTGAAACCGTATGGAATTTTGTTGAGCTCTTTTTTTTACACCATTTTCTGTATTTTAGAATTATATAATTGCAATTATTTTTTATGATACTTTTAGAATTTGTTAACAACATCTACTGTTACTCATACCTTATCATAATCATAACTAGAAATAATATATGATAATGATAAAACATTGAATAGACGACAAAAGACATAACTTAAATAATTAATAATTTGGGGGACGTGGATATATATATATATATATATATATATATATATATCTCTCAGCTGTTAAAAATTTGTGAAACAATATGCATGGGTCATATGTGTTCAACGATTTTTCTAATATATGAAAGTTGTAATTGCAAATTTGTTAAATTAAAATTTTCAGATTTCAGATGTTTGACGTTATCAAACATTTTTCGGTTTTGATTTCAAATTTACTTATTATATTCAGATTTCAGATTTCAGATTTTGACTTTGATTTTCAGACTTGATTTAACAAACTACTTTAGTGTGTAATGATCAAGTTTGGGAGAAATTTATGTTGGTATTATGTGTTTGTTTCTTTGGTTTGAGAAAATTATGGAAAAAGAGTTTAAAAAAAGAAAAAAGAAAGGAGTCGATATTAGAGGAAACAAAAAAAATAACCTCATAAGTCTTTGTTTGTAATGAAGAGGGATTTTCTTCCTTATTCTCCCAAACTAGAAAAAGTGACATGTGTAGTTCTTTTTGTTTGAAAATAAAGTGTTGGAACCCTTGCATTTGTGTGAAGTTGAAACTTGATAGTTATGCGCTCCAACGGTTCTAATGATTTTTTTAGCCTTTTAATGAACTATCATTTCTTGTGTTTCCTTTGCCTAAATTTATCCCACTTTTTCCTTTTTGTGATATTCTCATTGACCATCCTTTTTCTAAAGACCTTATGATTTATGTGTTGCACAATGCCATAGTGATTGAAATGAGACGATATACAAGCATATAGTAGGACATTTTCAATGGAATGGCTTGAGAATATAGTCACCTCACAATATATGAGTGTTGAGTGATTTATCCCATGAAGGTCTATTTGCTTGGTCTATGTTGTTTCACATTGACAATCTTAGTCAATTTTCTCATGGTATGATAGAAATAATTAGTTAGTCTATATCTTGTTGCTCAGGAGGTGCTACGCCAATTCAAAGGTACGAAAGGGAAAGAGAAAATAATAATAATAATAATAGTAATCTATCTATATATATAAAGAGAAGTTAATTTAACCCAATTATCCATAATTTTAACCCAAACCCGTAAAATAACCCGCCTCTACCCAAAAAAAAAAAAAACAAGAGGAACCGGCTGTAAAATATAAACTACAAAAAATAATAATAATAAAAAAACATAATTCGCTACAGTAGTTTGTTTACCAACTGTAAAAAAAATACAAAAAAAAGGGAAAGATAATGGAATTTTTTTTTTTTAAAATGCTGAAAAATAAAATATTTATGGTTTCGGCGCTCATCTAAAACTATTTCCTGCGAATGGGTCCACGCCAAGATTGTTTATCAAGTCATTTGGTTCAACCAAATGACTTTACCTTTTTTGAAAAACACCAAAGCCACTGGTTGAACCAAATGGCTTTAAACCGGGAAAAACGTGAGCATCCCTGTATTGAAATGAAATGGCAGATGCATATGAAGAAGCCACTGGTTCAACCAAATGCTTTAACTCGAATTCGAAACCGCTTATTCGAACCAATGGCTTTACCACAACTCGTTAACACCAATTGCATTTTTTTTTTTCTTTTCCCCAAAACAATATATTCAACACCTCAAATTCTCAAACCAGCCTGCAGATCTTCTTTTTTCAGCCCCAAAACAATATATTCAACACCTCAAATTCTCAAAATCAACAATCCAATTATAAAAACACATTCATTAAAAGGGAAAAACCAAATCAATTGCAAAAACACATTCATGCAAACTACGTCATTAAAAGAGAAAAACCATATCCAAAGTTATTGTTGTATTACAACAACCAAAACAAAATAAATGTTTGATCATATTAACTTGTTCGTAACGACTTTTCTTCGTTCTTCTACGTGAAGATTTAACATTCATCGGGTGTGTCTACCTCCTCGATCGGTGTCGGTTGAGCCCTTGTCAAGTTCCTAAAGTCGATCGCGGAAGTTCCGGCTAGGATGTTCGACCTCTTCAGTTCAGTTGGATCGATGTCCCCGCCTTGTGTTTTGTAACACTTGAAGCGGACATCGATCGCATTTGTTGAATAAGCCTCACTTGTGCCATCGGATGTCATCCGCATGTTCGCAAGCAACCTAGTCGTATTTTGATAGCATAAACATTCCTCATTGTCTCGCGAAATGTGTAAACACAAAACAAATAAAACAAATTTCTATGTATGAAATTAGAAAACAAAATTTAAAATATACTTACAAGTTGTTCATAGTCGGCGCGGTAGGATAGAAATTGTGTTGCGCTTCATAGTCCTCAACAACGCTTGCACTTTGAGGGCTAATAATGCGCCGGGTGATCTCGACGGTACCAATGTAAGTACATATCATTGTGTTGAAGATAACCGCTGTAAGGAACACCACGTGGAACCAACGATGATTTGCGATCGGCCCACAACTGAATATAATCCCCGTGCTTAAGCGCATAATCCGTTGTGTTTCCCCGCCTATCAAGCGAGTGCAAATGGACACCTGTGTCACATTCATTAGGCACCGTTGGATGCCAACCGAATTGTCGAACTACTCTGTCAGGATAATGCCATTCCACCACGCCAAAACAAATGAGTGGAGCAATTACAATCCACTCATCGGTGTCCTCAAAACATATAGGCGGAAGATGGCTAAGGATGTCCCCACATGTATGGTTGCCATGTGAACATTGCATCTGGCATAGTATCAAATGCATGTCTATAGGTTACCAACCCGATAAATGATCGGTATACATCCGCTCAACTCGTAGCCACTTACATCCTAAAGCGGTCAACTCCCGCTTGCATTTGTGACCCAAGTGGATAATCTACTCCTCTTCTTCCGTAACACGTGACTTAATCCGTGTAGGTCGACCAATGGTGATACGCTCCCATGACCACAAACCAGAGCAAAGACTAAAGATCCACCGATTTCACTTGCCCCTTTCTTGCTTGCCACACACAAATTCCGGTATAAACAAGCGAGTACCCCACTCCCCAGCCTATATTCACCAAGTCGGTGCAAATCAACCACTAGAGGATAATATATTAGTTGAACCCTATTTCCACTCTTATCCGGGAAGAGGACGGCTCTATCAAATATAATAGATATGCTCTAACATACCTATGAATCTGTTCTTGGTTGCATCCACAGTAACCCTTGAAAATTATCTTTAACCACGATAATTTCAAGGTATTACCTTTAAAAGCGCTTTCTGGTGGCCTTATACCTAATGTTTGCTCTAAGAGATCGGCCCATCAATGATCGATTGTCCCCGTAATAGGTAAGCCACCGACCTTAAGACCTAACAAGACGTTAACATGTTGTAACGTTATGCCTACCTCTCCAATTGTCATATGAAATGTGTGTGTTTCTTGACGCCACCGCTCAACTAATGCGGTAATTAAATCGGCATTAATGGCGACAAATGACAACCTGTGGATCCCATAGAACGTGTCTCTCTCAAAAATCAACTACCAAATCATGCACCGATAATGTTGCTTTGACATAAGATGCGCGCGACATACGAGAGACCTACACTCCCGCAAAAAAAAAAACATGTTACTATTTTTTATAAAGAAACAAATTGTTATTGCGTAAAAAGCAAACATTAACGATTATATTACCTCTCCTTCCCGATGATGCCGCTTCGTGTTGTTGTTGAAGTCTTAGAACGCTATCATTAATTGGTCCCGCCCATGTGATCTACATAAATAAAGCACAATTCATTAGTGACTATATAACAAATGAATATAATATAAACATGGTATACTAGAATAGACACATTAATGAAAATGTTTAATTTCAAAAAAAAAAAAAAATAATAGACATTAGGTACAAACCATTACCGTGAAGGACCGGGCAAATTAGATTGTTTCAATTGACAAGAGCGCTTGTTATGACCGGGCAAATTACATAAACTACATGTAACATTTGTCTTTGGTAACTCATCCATTTCATTACGGATTCTTTTAGATTTCGGACGTCCCTTGCCTCTTTTCCATGCGGGTTGACTACTAGTACCGGTCCCGTCATTGTCTTCCAATAATCCTCGTCAGCATGTGTAGAAAGCATGCACGATAAGAACCAAAGTATTCCCCACATGAGAACAAAGGGTCAACATATTGATCCGTGTCTATGGAGTGCGAGCGACAAACCGCTATAAGATGAGAACATGGATAATGTAGGTTTTGCCACTTGTTACATGTACACGTCCTCTTCGAAAGATTCAACGTGTGACTACGATTAGCCATGCATCCATGACGATTACCTTGTCTAGTAACCACTCCATATACACCTTCTTGTATATTGAAACAAGTAACCTCATGGTGAGCGGCAGTTTCACTATTTCTCTCGAGTTGAACCGTTATCTTCTCCGACCATTTCATACCATTACGCATCCTATTCCTTGCTACTTCACGTCGATCGACAAAGTATTTGTTTACTCGAGTAAAAGTAGCTTTCACAAGGGCTTGAATAGGCAGAAATCGAACCCCCTTTAACACACCATTGAAGCATTCGCATAAATTAGAGGTTTTGATACCGTATCTTAACCTCCGTCGTGAGCAAGTGACCACTTGCTTAAAGGAATGCCTTCTAACAAACTCTTAGCACGAGGATTGAGTGCACCGATCTTTTGCATCCCTTTATCAAATTTGCGAATTTGATGTTCCATAGTTGTGTTGGTAAACATTTTTTCAAACCGTATTTTTGAACGCCTTTTGATGTTGGATGCATGATGTCCGATACAAAATCTATGAAAAGCATATGGCTCCTCCCAACCACTACCCTCTCAGAGACATTGCCGATAGGATACCCGCATGCCGGTCGAGATGACACAAAGTCCATGACGCTTTGTGACAAAACACCTTATGCAAGCCAAAACCAACTCCAATTGTCGGATCTTCTTTTTCAACTATGGCAAATGCTAATGGAAAAAGTTGTCCATTCGCATCAACTCCCATGGCAATCAACATAACGCGCCACGATACTTCCCGTATAAATGAGTTCCATCAATTGTGATGACAGCCTCGCAATGTTGGAAACCTTCGATTGAGGGGCCAAATGCCCAAAAAACACAATGAAATTGTTCAGTGTAAGGATCGTGGGTTGGCTTATTAACAAAATGCACCACGGTGCCCGGATTTGCTTCTTTCAAAGCTTCCATGTAACGAGGAAGATATTGGTAAGACTCCTCCCAATCTCCATAAAGAGCACCTATCGCTTTTGTTTTGCACTCCATGCTTTACCATAAGAGATCGAGAAGTTGAATTCTTTTGTTATGAAGGCTTTTAGTACACTAACTTTCACCCCCCAATCGCTTGCACAAGAGGCTTTATAGCGCTGTCGATAAACTCTCGCTTTAAATTCGGGTGATCCATGGATGGTTTGTGAACCACACAAGAGCTTTTGTAGGGCCTTTATAGTGACGATAGTGAAGACATCCGATGCAACATTCTTTTGAGAGGCTCTTAAATACCAACTACAAGCAATTGGTTTCCTTCCACATTTGAATGTGACGGTGTGAGGTTTCGATTCTCGTGGTTTTATAGACTTGGTTCCTTTCGACATTGTATGTTGTCACAATTTGCCCTAATGCTTTTTTGTTGGCAAATTCTTGCCCCACCCCAAACTCACCACCGCTCTTATATTGAAAATCACTAGATTTATACCAACTGTTTAAATATTCTTCATCTATAGAATGAAGCTTAGTAAACTCGGTATCATGATCCTTTAATGATACTAGTCTACCCCACTATCTTCATCCCGACTTAACAACAACATATCATCCTCGTCTTCAATCTCATCCCTTCGATATTACCATCTAAAGTGATGCTTCATCAACATTATTAGTCGACAAAGACACAAACCAATTGGGATCCTCAACTTGACTAACAAGCATGTTGGTGAATGACATGTTAGGTTGTTCAATGGGTGTCAATTCAATATATAAATCCATAGAGGGGGCTTTCGATTGAAACACGCTTGCCCACATAGCTTTTAAACCACGATCATTACTTAAAGCTAACACTTTATAGCCTCGCACACTAGGGAATTTCATCTTCACGTTTAGGTCAAATCTAGTACTATCAACCTCCATAGCATCATATATCTCATTCTTAAGCTCATTCATACCAATGTTACTATTGACAATAATAAAGGTTTCACAACCACCTTTGTAGGTAACATTTTCACCACAATTACTATTTCACCATTCCACCAACAAGTCAACGGATAATTATATATCTCCATCCCTTTAAAAATCTCAAATCAAGCAAAACCTAAAACCAAATCCACATACACAATAAAAATCAAAACTAATAAAATTAAACAAACAACCTTCTACACATATCACAAATCGATGAATATCAACACTTATTCGTTATCCAAACAAAGAATTCTTTCAATTGGCATAAAAAAACGAAAAAAAAAAACGGAAAAAAAGGGAAAAATCGCGTAAAATCGAAAAAAAAACGAAAAAAATACCTTTGGATTGATAAACTATGGATGAAACGTTTGATTTGGTTGAAGAAAGTAAGAATCTTGATGCTAAATGGCCTAATTTGAGTTGGCGCCGCGGAGAGAATTTGGGGTTTTTGTTTTTAGGGTTTGGAAATCTGAAAATGGGTGAAAAATCCCGTCTGTTTTGTTTTATATACTGATAAAGCCATTTGGTTGAACCAAATGGCTTCTTCATATGCACCAATTTCATTTCAATACAGGATGCTCACGTTTTTTCCCAAGTTAAAGCCGCTGGTTCAACCAGCGGCTTTGGTGTTTTTCAAAAAAAGGGTAAAGTCGCTGGTTGGTTGAACCAATGGCTTCGATAGAACAATCTTGACGTGGACCCATTCGCAGAAATAGTTTGATGATGAATACGAAACCATAAATATTTTATTTTTCAAAGATTTAAAAAAAAATTCAAGATAATGCACCTGTAAAAATAAAAATAAAAATAATAAAAAAAACATAATTCGCTACAGTAGTTTGTTTACCAGCTGTAAAAAAAAATACAAAAAAAAAAGGAAAGATAATGCACCTGTAAAAATAAAAAATAAAAAATTATAAGGGCTTTGACCGTGAAAAAGGGTCTGATTTTGTATGTAAAATCGCACTTTTTTTAAATGAAGAAAGCACTTTTAAATGAAAAGCGTTAATGACTGCACACTTTTAAATGAATTTCTAAAAAAGAAACATAATTTGAAAGGAAAGATAAAGCACCTCTAAAAAAAATTTAAAAAAATACAGATACCCAACGCAATCCCATCAAATCCCAACGTATTTCTGTTTTTTTTTCTCTCTTCAAACTGAATCGTGATATCGTCAAATGAAAACCTACTTTATATTCAAAACTCTCCTACAATCATTCAAATTTGCATAAACACAACCTACTGTCATTTTTCGTAGGATGATCGATGGTGAAGAACCGGGAAGGGAAGCAAGCAGAAAGTGTATTCACCGGGACATGTATTTCCTAATTTGTATACATTTTTGCAGGCGTAGCCGATGATATATTCCATCCCGCATTGTTCTAATTGCATGGGATTGCATGGGATACACTCAATTCTGTTGTTGGCGTGACAAAGTTTGATTATAAAAATCATGGACTTTTTAATGGGAAGAATATTAGTCATGTTTCTTCTTTTATCTACAGGTAAAGAGGTAAAGTTTGGTGTGTTGATATCTTCAGCTGAACATAAGCTCAGTCCGGAAGAGTAAGAGTTTTTGTTATTTATTGCTTTTCAGAAATTGTAGCTTGACTAATCTCATTTAATTCAACTTCCTCATGAGGACCATATGATAACATGCAAATCTCCGTGTTTCGGTCAGACACAACAATAGAGATGATTCCACGAGGCGAGGACGACGATGATGATAGGAGATGAGTAGGACAACAAATATTTGGGTTTTTGTGATGGACATTTTAAAAGTTGAAGATATCCTAACGACATTTTACCTGTGATAGGAGTGAACCGCACTACCTGAGTAAAACTCCCTATATTTTGATGAGCATCTTTAAAGCCATATAATTGGTGTTTTCTTCAGTTTATTTTTTCATAAGATGCTTTAGCCTTTTATTCAAAATAATTTCCTGTGTTTACCGTCTACTGAATTTCTTAGATTGATGTAGATAGGACTATGTATGCGATAAATTGATTGCTGGGAGCCTGGGATATTGCTGGTGGAAATGATACTATATATGAAGATAGGGTTATGGTGGATCACTTGATGAAGGGATGTTGTGCCCATGAAGGTGAAAATGGTATCATTTGTTGCTTTTGCTTTGTCTTTTTCATTTTGTCTATTTTTGTTTATTTATGTTAGATGCCCCTGGTCACTTTACTCTATTTTTGGTTACGAAGCAGAACTCTGGGAAGTGGGTTAATATACCATCGTTCACCGAGTGTTCCCATAGTGGAGGCCGTTTTTTAGAGCAAGAAAGTGTTGAATATGCACATCAACATCTTCCTACATTGAATCCTCAACTGTCCAAGCATTTGGAGTAAAGAAAGAGCATACATTTCTTAAACATGGCTTTCACCGTCAGATTCATAACTCATATAACCTACGGTCAACATTTTCATAGATTGTATGTGGTTGTTGAATGAAAAAGCCAGCAGGTGATTCTACATTGAGGAGGTGAGAATTCTTTCAATCCAATTTTTACGTGTTGTTTCGATTAATTTTTTTTAGAGCCTGTCAACTCCATCATACATAAAGGTTTTCTGAAGTGCAATTTGTCCAGGCCAAGCGTATCTTTTCTTTAATATTATGTTTGTAGTAGTTATCTTCGGCAGATTTCTGTCTCCTTTTTCATTTCCTTATAACACTGAAATAATATCATCTGTCCCTAGCCGTTGTAGTTGTGGTTTTTGCTCTGATATGTCCTCTAATGCTTATTTAACCCGATGTTATCTCCACCCTAGGCACTTCTTTGAATGGGCATTGTTAGGGATTAACCGCATACTCCAAGCTTTTGGTATCACTAACTAACCCGGCAGATACATTGGTGGTGCAGTGTCCTGAAAACCACCATCAGAGCCATCACATTTAGGAAATTCTAACCTTTTCCACGTCCGAGATTTAGGTGATCGATGGATTGATCTTTTTATTTGTAATGTTATTTTTTGTGTTTCATTTTCTCTAATAAATTAGCAGAGTTTAGGTCTTGATCATTTGATCTTTGATTTTTAAAGTTCCATGTAATCATGAGTTATGATTGTGAATACCCTTTTTTTTCCGTATGGATTGTTATTCATTTTGACTATGTACTTTTTGTTTAATACATGAAATACAAAGTTTTGAGAAATTTTCATGCTTTGTGTAGATGTTTTGTTTATTGAAAACTTCATTCTTTTTCTCTTTATATTATATGGTTCAACCTGGATAGCTCATTATCTGATTTGATGTCTTTTCATTCTAATTTGTTGCATATATTAATTATCTGATAGTATTGTGGGTTCTATGAGTTTCTGTATTAATAGTAACTTTTTTTCATGAAACGAAAGGATTTAATTAAAAGCAAACAAATTAATTTTAGAAATTTCTACCCTAAAAAAAATAGTATAGAAATTTCAGATCCCCACAAGCCTAGAAACTGGACACCACCACCAGAAGAAACAAAATTAAAAAACAATAATCAAATTTCCACCAAATTAGTAGTGATTCGCTTAATGCTTTTAGAAATTTCAAGTTACGATGTGTTTATGCTATCTTCAAAGGATTTGATTGCAAAACTTATCTTCAATGGTACTTCAAGTGATGCTTCAATCTATTGTTCCATCATCACTTGCTTCATATTTGAGTAGGTAAGTTGTAAGTTGTATGTTACTACTTTCGTAAACTTTATGGTGCACAATACTTTTGGTTAACTATTTTTTTATGTTGTAATAGGATATATGTGTGCATCGGTTTCCAATTTAAACATTTGGGTTGTAACGATTGAGGACACGTGACTAAATATTATAATGAAAAAAATATGTTTAACAATTGTTTAGTCGTATGCTCAATGTTGGCATTTTATAAATATTTAGCACTATTTGCTTATTGAAACTAATTTTTTATTGTTAAATATATCACGAGTTTTCATCTTTATAATTGTTTTGTTTCGAAATCCCCGTGCATTATGCACGGGTTGTGGCTAGTAATAATAATAATGGAAAGATGATGCTCAAAATTGATTAGAAGAAGGCTTATGACAAAATCCATTGGGCCTTACTAGAAAGAATACAGGAAAAGATTGGGTTTTCTAGCAAGATCATCAACCTTATCATGTTTGGCCTCAAGACTACTTAGTTATCAGTCCTTTGGAATGGCAAAGAACTAGGTCCTATCAACCCTAAAAGGGAACTTAGGCAAGCAGAAGTAGACCCCTTGCCCCTTACCTTTTTGTCCAATTCATGGAAGTATTGAGCCAATATATTGCTCTGGTCCCCTGCATGGAAGTATGAAGTCCATGAGGGTAGGTGGAAACCTGTTAAAGTGGGTTGTTTTGTTCCCTCCCCCCCCTATATATATTTTTGGCAGATGACTTGATTATGCTTGGTGAAGCTACTGTAGCCCAGTCCAGTGTTATTGAAAATGCTCTTAAGGTCAGAATGTGAGTTCTCAAAAATTCAAATTTCACTTCTTTAGAAATACCAACCATCAATTGAGAACACTCCTTAGTTAGAGACTGAATATGCAGCTCACTAATGACTTGGGATCTTATTTGGGTGTCCTCTTAATTCATTCTTGGACAACTAACGGAACTTTTGGATATATTGTTGATAAAATTAAGAGGAAACAATCAAGTTGGAAGATCAAGACCCCATCAAGAGAGGGAAGAATACTCTTTGTCAAGAGGTCGTTGGTCACTCATCACTATTATGCTATGCAGGCCACTAAGATTCTTAAGGGAGCGTTAAATGGTACGGATAAACTTTGCAGAAAATTCTTCTGAGGGCAGCTACAGACCGAGAGGAAGATGTGTTCTATGTCTTGAAAGAGTTTGTCTTAGAAAGAAAGCTGGTGGTATCGGATTCAAGAATTCTCATTGTATGAATCTTGCTCTATTGGGTAAATTGGTTTGGAGGATCCTAACAGATAAACTCTTGTCCTGAAATACGAAAGTCCATTTGTCCAACCTAAAGGAAATGCTTCTTTATTATTGGAAGAGTATATGCATGGCTGCTCTAGCTCTGAAGGAAGGGTTCACAGTATGTGATGAAGTTGCTCAATGGTATACTTGCATCAACAATACTAATCAAATACTTGGAGATCAAATATGGACGGATATATGGAGGTTGATGCGGCCCTAAATTTTAGGTTGTGGCAAGCCCAACATAACTCTTTACCTACTTTGACTCTGCTTTGGTGAAGACATGTATGTAGTTTCCCTACGTGTTGTTTATGTAACCAGGATGAGTCCAATCCACATGCTCTACGTGATTTGACTGATTGTACAAGGGCTGAAAATATTTGGCGAAACATGTTGCCTAGAACTGCTTATTTTGAAGACAGAAAAAAAATCAAAGAAACAATCCACAATATTATTGTTGACAAATTTTATAATACAACCGTTGTAGCAAGGTTGTACCAAGTGGCATACATTACAACCATTCATTTCTAACCTCTCACACACGATAAAAGTGTATTATGTGAAAGAGAGTAAAAATAAGAGGCTCTAATGTATGTCACTTGGTACAACCTTCTTACAACCGTTGCACCATAAAGTCTCTCAAAGTAAAAGAGGGATAGCCTCTTTGATAAACGTTTTGTCAATAATTTTCATTGTCAAACTGCACCTTACCATCATACAATATTCTCTTAGTAGGGGTATAACAGTAACCAAATCGAAACAGGTCTAAACCAGGTGGCTGGGATAGGGAAAATTTTAGGTGCCAAATAGAATTAAAAAAAAAAACGTGAAAAAAAAAAATCAAATGCCAAGATTCGAACCTCGTGACGCAAAGATAGGTAATAAAACTTCTAATCAATTGAAATTTAAATGGATATTTACACTAGATATTATGCGAAATAATATACATACACAACTTTAATATTACTAGAGGGTATAATAAGAATTTCGTCAGGAAATTGAGGTGGGTTCCATGCACCCCACCCCTATAAGGCTGGGTCCGCCCTTGGTCTAAACGCATTCAATTGTCGGATATTCATTTGCTTCGATACAGCTCAACTCTGTAGTGTGCCATTGTGGTGGTGGGGGGTGTTATCTAAGGGGTAAACATGGAAAGGAGCTCTCCCTTATCTAACCCAGCGATACAAAAGTTCTGGAGAAAATTTAAGAGCTTTTACCCAGTTAGATTATTTGATTCAAAGGCATCATTTTTTAACAAAAACAAATAACAAGGCAGTGGAAGAAGCCAAGAACTAAAGAAGAGAGCAGCCACGAAACTCTCTCTCTCTCTCTCTCTCTCTCTCTCTCTCTCTCTGTCTCTATCAAAGCGAATAACGAGTTCGAACTAAGAAAAACCGGATCAAACTCGTACGGCTTTAAAAATATTTACATGAACAGTTAGCTCATTTCCATCACAATCTCTAAAGCACTCGAAGCTGAGCTAAGAAAGCTGCACATAGATCCAGAAATAGCAATTGAGGGCCCTGTACCCTTTGTATATCTAGCAGGTACTTGTCCTCCCGGGTCTTGTACAGCTACATTTATTTATTACAACAAAAATTATCAAACACCGATATAAAACATGCAACAAAAAAAACGAAAAAAAAATTGGTTCAGACCAAATTACCTGCACTTCAAACTTAACTACATCTGATGGCTGAGAGA
Source organism: Gentiana macrophylla (assembly GCA_026214975.1). Classification (NCBI taxonomy): domain Eukaryota; kingdom Viridiplantae; phylum Streptophyta; class Magnoliopsida; order Gentianales; family Gentianaceae; genus Gentiana; species Gentiana macrophylla. Next base: position 91,245,603 of record CM047812.1, read on the forward strand.
CGTTATCATTTTCAACGATAGAGGAATCATCTCCAAAGTAATTGTTACTGTGCATATTAATTACTATGCTGCTGTCATTCAGACAAGGACTGCCTGTAGGACTCCACCGACATTTCATATTATAATGCCCAATCTTTTTCCAGCCTACGTTTAATCCTTGTAATGCTTTCAGAACCTCCGTCATAATCTCACGTGGAGGGGCTCGAGACTGATTATAATAGAAGCCAACCAACGCAAAAAAAAAGAATCAAAGTTTGATACCATTTCACAAGCGTGAAGTAGATGGCATAATCACTGGGGAAAGGGATAAGAAAAAGGGCAATTTAAGAACTGGCCAACAGTTAGGATGATATACAGCTACGCTAACCTGAAGCCCAAGAGCCCATTTCCTATCAGCTGGAAACTGCCTCAAGCCAATTTGTTGATATTCCATAATTCCTGGAATTTGCCCTATTCCTGAAGTTATTGCTTCATTTGAAGAATGCAACTGGGTCGATATCATTTCCTACAAATGTACAAACCAAATCAAAAACATGTTATTGTCAAGATGTTTGAAATTTAACTAAGGATTATGTATGTGTCTACTTGTGAAACCAAAAGGAAATTTATAAAATTCCAAAAGTACAGACATGTATGAAAAGAAGCTAATGTGAATCCGAAAAGCTTTGGCCTACCATAGACTCCTGGAATTCAGCACCAAGGTAGCCACTTGAAACACGAAACCGGTTGTCTAACAGCAAAAAGTATGCTACTGTGCCCTGAAATGTCAGAACTGAATTTACAGAATGAAGTCACCATTCATTAAAAGTCTAAAAATGTAAATACAAAAACGCGTACCTCATTCTGGACTCTGCTGTGAAGAGAATCAATAAGGTGATTTCTATCAAATCCCATCTTTAACACCTCCTGAAGAATCTCTTCATCAATCTGCAACGAGAGAGGATCATTATTCCTAACAGCATGAGGTCCAAATGATTATGTTTATTAAATCAAAACCAAAAACTATCTTGCTAAATATAAAGTTATGGACTGACCAAAGATTCAAATTAGTGTCAATATATAGATAAAAAATACGAGCCATGCAAAAAATGAAAAGCGGTAAGATGTAATAGTACAAGCCAGAAAAAGAAAAGAAAAAAAAACCTTCTTAGATTGTTGAGTTGTGTCTGGTGGAGGCACAGCCAAATAACGTGGCAACTCAGCTTGAAACCATGCGTGCAAGCGAATCTCAGGAATGGTTATACGCTTGATAGGGTCAACGATAAGCATCCTAGGGATCAAATCCCTAGCACCTGGTGACAAATGGCTGGGAAGTGTGTATATTCCACCCTGATAAATAAATCACAAAAACAGGAAATGGAAGGTCAATGAAAAGAAACCAAACAGGTGCTGAATGAATTGACTGGTCTTTCAGGCTGAGATCTAATAAGGAAATAAGTAAGGTCTTTATATAGTTGGGTTAATCATAGTCAAGAAAGCACTATGGATGTAGTGAGCTACTTTTAAGAAATCTCCATGTGAGCTACTTGTACTCTGGATAGTATCATCCAAACCATCATTTAATGATTGTAAATGACAGATAGAGAAGATCAAGGTGAAGGTATGGACATGTGCAAACTCAAATTTTCCCTATAAACAAAGCAATACTATGTATTGCCCACAAATTTGGGCTAGTGTATTCATTTTGCCACAGAAAGTGTTGAGGGAGATACAGAACATACCCCATTTTTAAGCAACAGTTCATTAACCGATCCCCAGAAATCAAAGGTGACGCAAAAAGATGTATGTTAGGCTGGGTTATTAAAATTTTTTCACAGGTTAACGGTGATGAATAAATTAATGCTCTTCTAGCAAAGCTGATTTGGAACACTGCTCCTAAAAACATAGTATGTGAGTGGGAAGGGTGAACTCAGTGACTTTGCAAGGAAGATCCTTCAGGAAAGGGCAGAAAGATCCCCGGATCTGATGTAGATTACTGACCATGAAACTGCTCACCTAAAGCAGACACAAAGCGAACTTGGGAAATGGCAGGAGAACGTCATTCTGGTCTTATAATTGGCAAGGAAAAGATTTGAGGTTATTTCAGAAAAAAAAAAGACAGCACCCAGATCTTCAAAAAGGGAATGATAGCAATGCAGCTGTGTCGGTAAATGGAGGAAAGTGTGAACATGTAGATCCAATTGGTTGTTGACTCTTAGTTGCAACTTTGTTCAGCTAATTTTAAGATTATTATAGGTGAACAATGTTTCTACATATAATTTAGAGTACTTTTACTTCTAGAGGATCTGCAAACTTTTTAACATCGATAATATTCATCTGGTTAAAATAAAGTATCAGAAAAACACAGTTAGATGGTAGTGTAATAACTTTCAAACTTCAAGATGACAGAAACATCCCAATTAAATGGGGAAAAAATATTACACACCTTTATTTTCTTAAAAAGATTAGGAATATTTTCATCATCGAAAGGAAGCGTTCCACATAGAAGGGCATATAAAATGACACCACAGCTCCACACATCAACTTCAGAGCCCGCATAAAGTTTCCCAGATATAACCTGCAGACAAAAAGCCAAAATTTGAAGACTAATAGCAACGATAAAGTAAGGATAACAAGATTTTTGCTGCAAGTACCTCTGGGGCAGCATAATTGGGGCTTCCACAACTGGTTTTCAGAAAATGACCATCACGCATGATATTGCTCAAACCGAAGTCAGCAATCTTGACATTCCATTTGGAATCCAATAGCAGATTCTCAGGCTTAAGGTCCCTGTGAACTACCATATTCCTGTGGCAGTATTCCACCCCAGATATAATCTATTTTGAAAAAATATACATGTTAGAAAAAATCAGAACAAATTTGTCCACTACAAAGGAAAACAACAACAGCATGGGCAGTAGAATATATCTACCTGTTGAAAGAATTTATGGGCTTCATCTTCTTGCAACCTACCCTTCTCAACAATATAATCAAAAAGCTCTCCAGATTTCACATACTCCATCACGACATAGATATCAGTCGGTGTCTCTATAACCTCATAAAGTCGAATGATATGAGGATGCATAAAGAGTCTCAATATTTTGATTTCTCTCCTAACTGCAAAAGAGATGTACTGTGAGGACGAAAAAAAAGAGATCATGAAAACTCTATCCTAACTATTACACGTTGACTGAAAACAGAGCATTAATACTACTCACCAACACCTTATTTTTACAGCCATTCAGACATGCGCGCGTGCACACACACAAACAAAAATTGAGTATTGACCAGGTCAATCAACAACTTCTCGAAATATTTGAAGACAACACTTCAACTGACAGGAACTCCAAGTATCAAATGGCTGAAGCTCTATGCTATAACGCGATGTGTGGCAAATGACTAGAGATACAAGTTCCAAAAATGCCACAGGCACATAGTTTCTTGCTACGGAAGCTCCAGTATCAACAAAGCCGTACACTTAAAATTTGATGATGAAAAAAATACGACTATACCTTTCTCCTCCATTTCCATATTCTTTATTTTGCGACGATTAAGGATCTTGATGGCGACTTTGTGTCCGGTTAGTGCATGCTCTGCAATTTTAACTTTCCCAAAGGAACCTATTCCAAGTGTCTTTCCCAACTTGTAGTTTCAGTAGAAAAGAATCTACACTACCACCACCATGAGCAGATCCATCCATTTTTCTGCAATCATTGAAATTTCAAAAGAATCATGTTTGCTCTTAGACATTGATATAATATCAATCATCAAATACTGCACACACAACATACTGAAGAACAAAACTCCAAGAATGACCAGACACCAACTGGTGTTAATAAAATACCGCCAACTTCAATCCCTTGACATGAGGCCTGAGTTTTACACTCAATGGAAAATCAAACTTGAGGGGGAAGGGAAATCTACCTCCCTAATTTTTACCAAGTTTTCAAGTGGCCAACCTACCAAAGTGAAAATTACCACACCAAAAAAAAAAAAAAGGAAAGAAATCCAAGCACTCCTAAAATAAAAGGGTGAGAAAACGCCATCCTGGTCTAAGGAAAAGAGACATTAAAGTATCTTAACTTCTCACATATTGCAAATGACAACATTAAACTACACTGCACGAATCCTGTATCTTAACATCCAAAACTGATATTATCTTACTGCAAGAGACCAATTAAAGAACCCTAGCATACAAAAACCTAAGATTCATGAAAATATATAAAATCTAGACCTATACAAGGCCTAAATCAGACATTATTACAACATCCAGCTTCCCGTGAATGGGCACTGCTAGTTGAGCTAAGAGCAAATCGTTTGATACCTAGGCAAAACTATATCGCAAATTACCACCCGGAAGAGTGGGAAGAGCACCGTATGGCCAAGCTTCAAACAAGTCGCACAGATTCCTGGGGAGAAATGGAAACTCCACCTAAATCAAAAGAAACCATCGATTAAGTAAAAGGAATAACGTCACTATCGGTCCCAATTTTTCTGCTTTTTTATTTTTTCGTTTCCCTTTTTATGAGCGCGAATGGTTTTTTTTTTTTTTTTTTTTTTTCATTTTCAGGTATATTTATCACAAACAATTATGACAATTAAAAAAAATTGGATATTTTTCTTTTAAAAAAAATTGGATATTTACATTTTTGGTCTCTCATTTTTCAGGATTTTTTTAAAACTACCTTTTATATCTGATTGTTATGATTTTCATTTTTATCTATGTGATTTTGTTACATTATCAGGACAACTAACGTAAATTTATCTATTTGACTAACATTCTGAACGGAAGTCCTTATCTGATGATGGAGTGCTTTGTGGATTTCCGTTCAAAACGTTAGTCAAATAAACAAATTTACGTTAACTGCCTGAAAGTGCAACAAAATCACATAGATTGGGGTGAAAAAACAACGATGAGATGACAACCAAAAAAATAAAACGGATGACATAACGTGATCTCCGCCTCGATTTTGATGAGTCTACATCACAATCAATTAACACTCATCAAAATCAGGGTGGGAGATCACGTTGTGTCACCCGTTAACAGTAATTTGGTTGTGCCTCTATCATTATTCAGATGGAAATCATAACAATCAAACATAAGGAATAGTATCTTGGTGTGCCACTCAATCAGTCTCGTCAAAAAATAAAACCGTTCCGCTTTGTTCTCGAGAAAATACGGAAAAAGTTGTGTACGTGGAGGATGAATGCACTGACAAAAGCTGGTAAGATGATTCTCATCAAGAGTTCACTATCAACACTTCCGAACTACGTAATGCAAACGACGAAACTTCCGGTTGCCATCATGAGCGAGATCGAGAAGATTTGTCATCAGTTCTTTTGGGGAGAAGAGAATGGTAGCCGAAAGATGCATACTATAGCTTGGGAGCAATTATGTCAACCCAAGAGTGCGGGTTGCCTCGGCTTTAAGAATATCAAAACAATGAATACAGCTTTCCTGGGCAAACTCACATGGCAACTCTAACGGATGACTCCTCTTTATGAGTTTCGATCTTCATTCATAAGTATGGCAGCCCGTTCGATAGACCGAAACTCGACGCCTCCCCGACTTGGAAAGACATTTGCGTGACTAGTAAGGCCATCCAGGATGGCTTTGCTATTCGTGATTTAAGATATTGTTTGGAGCCCGTCTGATACATGGAAGTACACAACAAAAGTGCGTATAATTGGCTAATGGACTTTTCGGGTAACAACGATTCGACACAGTTGAATTTGATATGGCATCTCAAAGGCCCCACCAAGTACAACTTCCTCCTTCGGCAGGTGTGCCGTAATAGTCTAATGGTAAGTGAATTTCTCTTTCATCGACATTTTGCCCCCACTCCGAATGCGATTTGTGCAATCATGTCGATGAAACAATACTCCACGCTTTATGTGATTGCGATTGGGCACATTCTGTTTGGCGAAATATTGTCCCGACAGCAGCACGCGAAAGATTTATCTCGCACTCGTCCCTGCAACGCTGGATCACGGACAACCTTGGGAAAGATAATAGATGGGCTCACATGTTTTGCGAGATATGTTATGGCATTTGGTATTGGAGAAATAAAGTGGTCCATGACCCCTACGTGTTGCGGCCCCCTGCCCACGTATTCACCTCACAAACAGTCAGAAGAGCCAAAGACATCCGTCTTGTATGGAACGTTGAAGACTAGTTGTTAGTCATTTTATAATGTCTCGATTCAATTGAACATGAATATCTCTTTGTATTAATGTCGATTGCCACACACTGTGGGGCTCTTCCCATCTGATAAATAAAATCGAGAAAAAAAAAAAAAAAAAAAAAAAAAAAGGAATAGTTTTGAGAAAATCCTAAAAAAATAAAAGCAAAAAATATTATCATCCCTAAAAATAAATAAATAAATAAAGGTGAGGTTGTACAAGGAAATATACTGTATTTTTTAAAACCTTTTTTTTAAGGGAATTGTATTTTTTTTCGCTATCTGTTTTTTTTTTTTTAAGTTCACTATCATTACTTTACTGTAGAATATAATCTTTACAATGCTAACCAACTACATATAATTACAACAACTACAGCATATATATATATATATATATATATATATATATATATATATATATATATATATATATATATATATTCAAATGAAACTGTATACTTTTTTATTTTATTAATATTATCAATATCAGTCAACTTGTCTACAGTTGTTCATTTCCGTTAGATAAAAATTGTAAAACACTGTCAGACATCACAAAGATCTTTTGAATTTTTGCACTTAATTTTCTAAATTTTCCCCTTAAAAAAAAAAAAAGGTTTCAAAATTTGAATTGACTTGTTTGGAATTTATAGTCTTGTATTTTGAATATTGGTGTTAAATTTTATATCCTATGAAATGTCTATTTGACACGAATCAGCAATGAAGAAATATGTATGTATATTATATTCACCAAATGATAAATATGTCATATTCACATGTAAATAAAAAATTCATCAAGTAAACATCTCAACTTATAAACAATGTTTATTTAAATAATAAAGCCTGTCATCGACAAACCATGACGGCAATACATTTTAAAAAATTCCTCCAAATATAATGTTTATTTATGTTGTAGTATTAATTAATTAATTAATTAACATTTTAATACTACAGAAAGTCCTCCAAATAATGTTTTAAAATTAATTGTACGTTACCCCATGAGTGTACTAATGAAAGCAATACAATTTTATGAATGCAATATGCTTTTACGGCACTGAATTAACCCTTAAAAGAGAATATCAGCGTGCAGTGTTAGGGATACTTTGTAGTCCCTTAACCAATTTCCAAAAGCCATTGTTATACCCCATTGAAACAAAAAATTATAATATTAGTATATTATTTCTCAACTTGTTAAATGTTTTCTTTTTTTGGGGTGGGTTGGTGTGGGGGTGGGGGTTGGGGATCTTGTTAATGTTATAAAGCAAATTAGTCGGGTATTAGTAGGATTGTTTTAATAATAACAATACACATCATTAATGAAAGTTTTTTTAAGAAATCATTGATGAAATTCCTTAACAAACAAAAAAAAATCATTAATGAAAGTTTTTTTTTTTTTTTTTTTTTTTTGAGGAACCAAACATTTTATTAACCAAGATCCGTCAAACTAGCGTAAAACTAGGTAAGCGCTGCATAACGCTTTGGATTTGGCAGTACATGTAATGAGCGAGAAGATCCTCTCCTGGATGAGAAAACCTATCATTAATGAAAGTTAATTAACATAAGCAAACTTTTTTTTGACAATTACAAGAACTAATATATAATAGTTCCAGAACCTTTCCAAAAAAAATAAAAAATTAACAGATGCAGAAACGTTTTAACATAACGTTTGAAATGTAAATTAGATATTTGTCATAATAAGGTGTATGTCATATCTTGCTAACGTGGTGACACTTGGTACAAGCTATGATGTACAAGTGTAATATTCTGAGTTATTTGTAACCCTTGGATTACATCCTAGCTTGGAGATTAGTGAGGTTGTTGTAACAGACCATTGCATATATGCAAGGCTGGTGTCAAGTCTGTAATTCAATTCTCTGGAGAAATTTAATGAAGAAATCCACTGCAAATTACTTTTATCTTCTTCTTTAATTGTTTAAATTGGTATCGGAGCCACATTGGCGCCGCCGCCGTCATCAGCAGTGTCGGATTCAGGAGTTGAACAAAGTTCAGTCAGCACTGTGATTACTCCGCCAGTTTCAGCCAATTCCGACGTATATCAAAGCTCAGTAACATATCCATTTGGAGCTACAGCTGGTATGATGTCATCACCATCAGCTGGGTTCATGCACAACAACTTCCATGTCGGGTTTATGGGTAATCCGAGCTCTCAAATGTCACTTCTGGGTTATACAAGGCCTCCGTTCTCTCCCATGGGTATTATTCCGACACAGACTCTTGGAGGTAACCTAAATCAAGCTTTTTCTATCAAATTAGATAGAGATAACTATCTATTATGGAAATTTACAGTTCTTTTCCTGTTGTAAGAGGTCATAAGCTTGAGCCCCTTTTACTTGGAACATATTCTTGTCCTCCTCAGTACTTAGGAGTGCCTAATCTGACCTCCTCTGTCATTCCTCCAGTAAATCCAGCATATGATGACTGGATGGCCAAAGATTCGCTGCTTACCGGTTGGCTCCTTGCCTCTATGACTGAGCAAGCTCTTGTTGAAGTTGTAGGATGTAGAACATCTCATGAAATTTGGATAACTTTGGAGCTTTTGTTTAACAATCAATGTGAGGCTCAAATGTTAGAGTGCAAAGATGCTTTAACCAAAGCTGAAAAATGATCTAAGAGCATGGCAGATTATCTAGCCCAAATGAAGACTTACTCGGATAAATTAAGTGTTGTTGGGTACCCTATTACTAGTTCTGAATTGGTTCTTGATACTATAGGAGGTTTGAGCAAGGAATATGAATCGGTGATTGTGAATGTAACATCCAGATTGGATCTCTTTCGTGGCACAAGTTACTGACACAATTGATTACACATGAAAGGTTGATAGCAAGGTTTAACCCACACAACAAGTCTGGATTTGTCACAAGCATCCGCAAATGCCGCAATAAGATAAAATGATAACTATCAAGGTAGAGGCGGGGGTAATTCAAACTACCAAAATCAAGGCAAAGGTAGAGGTGGTCAAAAGCAGAGAGGTGGAAGGTGCAGGGAAGAGGAAGAGCAGGCTATCCCAACAACAAAAACTCAAGGCCTACATGTATCGGTTGTGCACTAAGAATGGTCATACTGGTGGTAGAGTCTTTGGTATAGGTTTGATCGAATTTTAACAATCCTGCCACGCCTAATCAAGGGAACCAGTCAAGTCAACATGCCACTGCTGCTTATCTTGATGGACCTGAGTCAGGAGCTGATTCAAATTGGTATGCTGGCAGTGGAGCAACCAATCATGTAACTACAGATCTTGGTAAACTTCAATTGAGTAATGGATACAATGGCTCAGACACTCTAAGAGTAGGTAATGGTTCACAACTCACAATTAATCATCTTGGTCACACTACTTTTCCTAATTCTGTGTCTGATCTTAAGTTAAGAAATGTTTTACATGTGTCTGCTATCACTAAACATTTGGTTAGTGTATCTAGATTAACTTATGATAATCAAGTTAGTAGTGTTGAATTTGATAGTGTTGGTTGTTTTGTGAAGAACAAAACAACATGCACAATTCTCGCTTTCAGAGGTAGATTGCACAAGGGTTTGTACTAGTTTCTTCCTTCTCCCTTTCATAACTCCCTTCAATCCGAAACACTCATTTCAGGTCAAGAATCAAGAGCTCTCGGTCTCAAATTAATCCTCAATCTAGAGTTTATGTTAGTGAAGTCAGTAGACCTAAAAATTATGTCTGTGGCATAGAAGGCTAGGACATCCATCCCTTAGGGTGTTGAGTACTGTTTTAAAGAATTGTAATGTTTCTTTGAGTAATGATATGGAATTTTGTGATGCCCGTGTTTATGGAAAACAACATGCTTTACCTTTTCCTAATTCTGAATCTGTCAGCACTTTTCCTTTCGAATTAATACATACTGATCTTTGGGGTCCTTCCTCAATCAAATCTGCTTCAGGGTATACTTTTATAGATGATTATAGTATGTATACTTGGATTTACCCACTTAAGAATAAATCTGATGCTCTTAGTGCTTTCATACACTTCAAAAATATGGTTGAAAATCAACTTAATAGCAAAATAAAGAATGTTCAATCTGACTGGGGATGTGAATATAAGGTGTTTGAATCTGTAGTAAAAAGATGCTGGCATTCACTTTAGACATCCTTGTCCGCACACATATGAACAAAATGGAAAAGCTGAAAGGAAGCATATGCACATAACTGAGTTAGGTCTAACTCTCTTAGCTCTAGGAAAACTGCCCCTTAGTTTGAGGTTTGAAAGTTTTCGACATCTGTTGTATATTTGATAAATGTGTTGCCTACCCCTATGCTTGATAATGTTTCACCTTTGAAAAAGCTGTTTCATAAGTCACCTAATTACTCCAATCTGAAGGTTTTTGGTTGTGCTTGTTTTCCCTTCTTAAGGCCTTATAATAGGCATAAGTTTGATTTCCACACTAGAAAGTGTGTCTTTATTGGCTTCAGCAACAATCACAAATGGTTTAGGTGTTTAGATCCTAGTGGAAGAATCTATGTGTCCGGACATGTCATATTCAATGAGGATGATTTCCCTTATCAGTCAGGTTTTCCCAAAACTGGAATAGATTCTTCTCCTGCACCTACTTCTGCTATCATATCTTATTTTCTTCCTTTTCAACACACTCAAAATGGTATGAACAACCTTATCTCAACTCCAGATCACACATCTCAACCTACTGTCTCCACTCCTCAATCTAATTCTCCTAATAGTGTTCATTCTGAGCCTTATTCACCTGGTTCCTCACATCACACTACACACGACACTCAGTCCATTACTTATCTCATGTACCTGGTCTTGAACATATTCCTGTGACTTCCACTCTTCCTCCACCTGTGCATCATGGCCACCCTATGCACACTAGATCCAAAAGTGGGATCTTCAAGCCAAAAACCTTCATTTTTAGCTCAAAAATCCTCCACATCCTCACCAGAACCTACTTCAGTGTCTGAGGCATTGTCTCATCCTCAATGGTTGGAGGCCATGAAATGTGAGTTTGAAGCTCTTAATAAAAATGGAACCTATGATCTTGTACTGCTAATTCTAGTCGTAAAACTGATTGGAAATAAATGGATATTTAAACTTAAACTAAGTCCTGATGGTACAGTGAATAAATACAAGGCTAGGTTAGTTGCTCAAGGGTTCAAGCAATCCTATGGAGTGGATTTTCATGAGACTTTTAGTTCTGTAATTAAGCCTACCACTATCAGAATTATTATGGCTATGGTATCGATCGAGTGGGACATTCAAAAGGTAGATGTGAACAATGCTTTTTATAATGGGGAGTTGCAAGAAGACATATTTATCCACAGCCTATTGGTTTTGTAAATACTGACAAGCCTCATCATGTGTGTCACTTAAAGAAGGCCGTATATGGGTTGAAGAAAGTTCCTAGGGCCTGGTTCTCCACTTTGAAGCAATACTTATTGGGGATGTGCTTCAAGCAATCCACTTCAAATTCTTCTCTATTTATTTTTAAAGACTCTAATGTGACCTTGTATGTTTTAATATATATGGATGACATTCCAGTGACAGGCAATTTTGCATCAGCCATCCATCTGTTTATTGACAAACTGCATCATAAATTTGACATCAAGGCTCTGGGCTCTATCAGTCATTTTCTTGGTGTAGAAGCATACAGAGACAAGTCTGGTATGTACTTGACTCAGGCTCACTATGTCACACAGCTGCTGCATATATTAGGGATGGATAATTTGAAACCTTGCTCCACTCCCATGGTAAATCACAAGCTGCTCACTCTAACTGCTGGCCCACTGATGCAGGATCCTACATTGTATACAAGTGCTATTGGGGCACTTCAGTATCTCACTCAGACCAGTCCTGCTATTGCCTACAGTGTCAATACCTTGAGCCAATTTATGGCTCACCCTACTGAAATTCATTGGCAAGCAGTTAAGAGGTTGTTAAGATATGTAAAGGGGACCCTACATCTTGGAATTCACTTTCAGGCATCTTCTGATCTATCTATTCAAGCCTATCAGATGCAGATTGGACCACCTCTCCATATGACAGAAAGTCTATTAGTGGTTATTGTGTCTTTCTGGGAAATTCCTTGGTGTCCTGGAGTTCCAAGAAGCAACAAGTAGTTGCCAGATCTTCTACAGAGGCAGAGTATAGGTCTTTGGCTGCAGCTGATGTTGAAATCCTATGGCTGCAATCCCTGTTGACTGAATTGCAGGTGTCTGTGAATCATATTCCTCTTCTATGGTGTGATAACACTAGTGCTACATTCCTAGCTCATAATCCGGTCTCTCATGCTCGGACAAAACATATTGAAGTTGATGTCCATTTTGTACGACATCAAGTCTTATCCAAGAAGTTGCTAGTCAGATATGTCCCTTCTGAAGCTCAACTAGTTGACACCTTAACTAAACCATTGGGAACCAAGCCTTTTCAACTTTCTCGTAGCAAACTCAACGTTTTTTATACGAAGTTTCGTTTGAGGTGGGATGAAAAGTAAATTAGATATTTGTGATAAGGTGTATGTCTTATCTTGCTAAGAATATATGTGGTGACACTTGGTACAAGCTATGATGTACAAGTGTAATATTCTGAGTTATTTGTAACTCTTGGATTAGATCCTAGCTTGGAGATTAGTGTGGTTGTTGTAACAGACCATTGCATATATGCAAGGCTGGTGTCAAGTCTGTAATTCAATTCTCTAAGGAAATCTAATGAATAAATCCAATGCAAATTACTTTCTTCTTCTTTAATTGTTTAAGTACGTTCACCTTAATTTTTTCCTTAAAGTAGGAACACATGACCCAAATTTATAAAAGAGTATGGGAGCTTCAAATCATAGGTATGGAGCTATGGGTCTTTCATGATATTGTCATGAATCATGCAAACAAGCTTCCTTCTAGTTTTGTAACCGTTGTATTATATTTTCACCTTTCTTTTTAAATCAAATTTGAAAAAAAACTTTTTGTTTACTACTCTTCATCTCTAACTACCTTCCTTAAAATATGTTTTGATATGGTCAACCTTCCTTTTCTCGTAAATGTTTTCTTTTTAATACGTTCATTGTGTTGGTCAGGTCTCTAACCTTTTTGTAGCAATCTCTTTTTGGGCATATCCCAGTCTGTTTGGTATGAAATTGTAAATTCTTGTTTCAGAAAACATATAGTTGTTTACCAAGTTGCTTTCTAAGAACCCCAACTGATCATTAGCTAAACTTTAGTTTCTATCAAGTTGGCACTTTCAAGTTTTCGCAAAATTGTCTCTTTTAATCAATATTTCTCTGGAGGTTTGAGTCGGTTACTCCAACAATATTCTTAAACCCCGTTTGGAGTCCGGGATAACTTTTGAATCAGACCCCATCAGATCTTTCTAAAGTATTCTTATTTTATTTTTATATACTCACGGACCTTCTTCATTGCAGAACTTTTCCTAATTTCTTGACCTTTAACTTGTATCCACGTAAAGATTTTCAGTAACCTGTTTTACATTACTTCAAGACCATTAGTTATTCTCGTTTTCAACCCAAAGAGACCTTTTAGTGTAAAAAAATTACCTTTCTCTTTTTGATTCCTCAAGTTGTTATACCTACTTACGTGCTCAACTTTGCACTTCTCAACCTTGTGCTATTAAAAAATCATCTTCCAATATTTTTGTGAATTGAAACTTTTTTGACAATCTAATCAACAACCTAAGTCTCAAAATGATCGTTTTTAAGTCCAAACGTTCTCTTTTCTCCGTTTTGGATGTTCTTAAGTTTGGTGTTTGATGCTTTGGTTTTAATTCATTGTTATGCCTGTAAATATTCTTTACTTTTTCTTTCGAGTCAACAAAAAGTTCTTCACAAACCACCTTGTTTTACAAAGTGCCACTTCTTTAAAAGAATATTTCTTGAGGTATTTTTCAAAGATTATCTTTGGCACTCACCTTTAATACCTTGATACAATGCCCCATCTTTCAATTTTCAAAAACTTTGAAACCCTTCTTTTCTCGGGTTCTCATTGCATGAGTTCTTGTTGATGTGTTAATCAACCCCTAATGTCAATCTTGTCATAACTGGTTATCTTAAACCCAGGTCAATAAAGGTCATTTCGGTGTTGTACCTTAACCAAGATCAAATGACGTTTCTTTCCCTTGCTTTGAAAGCTTTCAAACTCGAAAAATATGTTATCTTTTTGCAGTTCCTAATTCAAGTAGTGTGCGGATGTTTTCCTTCGTTTCAAGTGGTTAAAGAATTTTAACAAACTACCTCACCTTGTCATTTGTTACTATTTGAAATAATTTCCTTTAAAGCTCTGTATTTTGGTTGTCGGAATTGAAGGTTGTTCTTAGACCTTTAAAAAAAATCAAATCTGTTTGATTTCAAGTTTTCTTCAAAAATCTCCTTTAAAACCCTATACTTTGATGTTGTCACGAAAGTGTTTTGTTTTCCTTTGGAGCTTGGACTCATTACCTGAAATTTGCCCTTAGTTTCATAATAGGCCTCTAAAGTCCGTTTGTAAGTATTGCTCTGCTTAGTTGGTTGAATATCAATGGTGGTATATGTACTCGGTAAGAGATAGAACGGGTATCGAAATAATTCCATAAGGACTTGTGTAAGAGTTTTTAGACTAAAGGATGAATGGATTTGTCAAGGTTTGAACCGGGATATGGTGTTGATGAGCCAATGGATCAGAGGCGTAGCTAGGAAAAATTTGATATCACAGGGGAAGAACGGTGGAAGGTCATAAAAGGTCCTAATCATCGAATGATGTTTATGCCAAGTGTTTCTAAAGTCTGGAAATAGATCTTGAGTGTAAGATGAATGGTGTAAGATTTAGGTGGTTTAGTCTTAGGTATGGAGATTTCATGGGGACATACTAGGTTGTGAAAGACCTTAACATGTTTAATAAGCCAGTCTTTCATGGGTGATGTGTTGGAATAGTGTCCTAAACCCAATCGGGTTAGACCGGATCCGACCGGGTCGGATCATTTCTACAATATCTTTGTGTTTATACATTTATTAAATTGTTTTTATGTTGTCATATATATGTTCTTTTAAAGAACCAATTATGAATTGTTATATGATAACGTCCTTAGTATTAAACTGTGTTAGAGAAACTATGATAGGCGATTATAGTTGATGAGATCTCTATTCACTTTAATAAGTTTGATACTTAAATGTCTCTAGGCTGATGTACTATTAAACAGGGCATTGATAGTATAAACAAACTAACACGTATTAGATGTCTTACGTCTTTTAAGGCGAGGATAGATCTCGTCTATCGAAGTGTAGAGACACTTGGGTATGCGACGTGGACGTGTATTAGAATGCGACGTTAGGATCGACCCACTTACACAGTTAAGTGTCACACTATGTAGCGGTTGTGTAATTATCCTTTGGACCGGAGTCTTCATGGCATCACGGTGTGGATTGTCATGCTTTGACACTATTGAGGTTTCTCCTAGCCACGGGGAGATCATGCGGTAGTGATTGGGTATGATATTGAAGCATGCAAAGTATACATGTTCGGTCGTCTGGGAATCGCGTATCCTATGATTGGGATCGAATATCCGAAATGGCCTTCTTATAAGGAATGTCTTACTCTCGTGAATCTTTGAAAAGTGGGAGTAAACGAGTTACTTCGAGAGAGCATGATATCCAGATTATAAGATACGGTCGTTAATATTTGACACTCGACGTACGACCGTATGGATATTATTACAGCGATATGATTGTAAGTTACACGGTAACTGTTTCATATAAAGGGTAGTAGTCATTGCATTTTACTCTTCCGGTGATTGGGGGTCACGGTGTGTTGCTAGATTCTATCCCGTGATCGTTAGGCATGGAGGGCATTTTTGTAATTTGCACTTTGTGTCTACGGCCAACATATTCGGAAGCCTATCGGGTCACACACATATGAACATCTAGCCGGATTGAAATGTGGTTATTGATGATAAGCATTGAAGGAAAGTTTTATCTCACGACTATAAAGGTTATAATGGTAAATTAATATGGTGGTATTTATTTATTATGAATAAATTAAATACAAGCTATTAATAATATTATATTAATTAAAGAATATTCCGGATGCCAATTTATTGGCATATGGGGCGCAACTTATTAGTGTATAAGATACACTTGGATTGTGCAATTTAATTAATGTTATTACCATATATTAATATTAGATACTAATATTTATATATATATTTGCTAGAATGCGTGTGTTGTACATATGTATAAGATATACATGTTCACACTTGTAATGGCTATATATTTATATATAGATTTATTTGTGTAATATATATGTGATATATATACACATGTGTAAATTGATTTATGGTAATATAATAAAGATAGTCAATATTAGATATTGATAATATCTTGGAAATATTCAATATAATATATTGACAATATCCTAGATTTATTTAATATAATTGGGAAAAGGTTTTCTTCTCCTCCACACCTATATGGGGCGCCCCTCTCACTATAAATAAGAGGTGGGTGTCAAGCTCTTTTGTACATCACAATTCCAAGAACTAATAGTTCTTGTGTAAAATAGAGAGCATCCTATAGAGAGTTGGGAGGGGAAAAGGGCCGGTCTAGCAACCGGAGTTTCCAATAGCAATCCATGATGGGATTTGGTGAGGTCATTCGTGTGGACTAGAGATAGAGGCCGAACAATTGGACGGCTCTATGCAGAACTACTCTCCTTAGACGGTCAAAGCGTCGATCTTTTAGATCAACCAAGGTACCCACCGTCTACTAGCTTATTTATTTATTGCTTAAACGAAGTCGATCTTGGGTCGATAGGAAATAAATTTTTGAATTCCGCTGCGTTCCTGCGTAGATTTCCTATAGCCTGAAGTGGTTTCCCCTTGAGAAGGTCAAAACTAAGATGTGACATATATAAAGATCAAATCATCAGCACCTAGTAATGGGATGGTGTAAGCTAAGTTGAACTGTGTTGTACCCCAATTACGAAAACTATAAGTAAACGGTGTTTGACAAAGGAAAGATTAATCTAGATCTTAGAATCTTTCGTAGACAAGAAGGAGTGCGGCACTAAGCTTGAAATGTTTTCAAGTAAGATTGAGTAGTATTTAAGCTTGGATCCAAATGAGACCTTAGTGATGGATCGGGGAAGTTCTGAAGTTGATAGCTTAAGATTTGAAATGCTAGTTGGTTTCAAACAATAGTTTAAGCGAGCTTAGTGTAACAAATTTCGAGGAAAAAACTCTTTTAAGGAGGGAAAATATGAAACCTTGTGTTTTCCGAAAAGGTATAAAGGTCTTTTATTGATTTTGTGTGTCCGATGTTTTTTAATAAATTAAGTTTCAAATAATAAATGGAGTTAAGATAGTTTATAAAAGGTATTTACTGAGATTTTAAAGGTGTAACTTTTAGTATGGACAAAGCAGAAAATGTACCAACCCCTATTTAAACCCACTTACTCCCTAAAACCCTTATTTCTTTTCCCCAAGTGAATAAGAGGCAGCAATGTGCGAGGAAGAAGGAGGAGGAAAGAAAAGAAAGAAAAGAAAAAGAAGGAGATGAGAGAATCTTTGACTTTACGATCAATCCGGCCGTCAAAATCACTAACGTATCACACCACGATTATCACCGCGATGAGAGCTTCGTTTTGACATAAGAGTTCCTTCGATCGGGTAAGAGTATTGAAATCCCGTTTTCTAGATCTAGACATTTTCTTGAGTTTTCTTGTAGATTAGTTGTTGAAGAGGTGTAGTAATCATAGATCTACGTTTTTAGGTTGAAGTTTCGAAGTGAATTCGTAGATCTTAGAGCTTTTAAAGATTTGTTTTAGATCTCGTCCTTTTCTTCAAGATTCAAGTTGGTTTTCTTGTAGTTTATTGGTGAAATCATAGGTAAAGAGGTGTTCAACCAAATCTAAATATGTTATTTTAGTGTTTAGGTGTAGCTTTTCATTTCAAGCACGTTTTAGAGTAATTTCGTATCACTTTGGCTTGAATTTCATGTTATATTGGTGTTTAGATCTAGTATAGTGTTACAATTTTGTTGTAGAATAATTTCATATTATTTTGATATGGATTTGGAGTAGATTTAGTGTGCAAACGGTGAAAAAAATCATGGAATTCGATCCTAGAGTGTTGGTTGATTTTGGTAAAAATGGTCATGGGGCGCGAGCTATGATAAGCTAAGCGCGGGTCTATCGAATAGAGACTTCGTGGAATGTTTCTCTTTTCAAACATGCCTTAGTGTAAAGTCTTATATAGAATGTTGTAAAGAAAATGTGTGTGTTCTAGTGACTTTGGCTCCTTGACCGTGTCTTACGGGAGCATTGAAATACATTTCAGTTTGCCTTACATGATGTTGACTCGATGATCAATGTCGTCCATTTTATGTGACAAAGTTTAGGGTTTGGTTTCTAGTGGATTTGGCTCAACACATTGTGGAGATCCTTTGCGGGGAGAAACCAGGGATCATCGGAAGCCTTACTTCTTAGCCTTGTGGATGTTGGATTATATGTCAATGTTTCTGTGCAAAGTGCTAGGTAGTGTAATGTAGGTTTGGTCTACTGTTTAGAAGTCATTAATCAACCTTTTATGTGTAATGAACCTAAGTGGTTAGAATAAACACCTAAATACATACTTGACTTGTCTAAAAGCTAAAACATGTTGGTATTCGGTTAGACACGTTTTGCATCACTTCATGAAACTATTACACCTCACATGATTAGATACCAAACGGACTCGTGTAGTATTCACACGTTAGCTATTACCCCTACGTAAGGAAATATCGAGGAGCGGATAATATTTCACGTGGTGAATCATTGCCCTTACACACGGAGTAAAATCCGAGATCAGGAATGGACCCATGTAGTGCGCTCATCGTGGCCTAACGGTGTTGAGGATATGTCATGGTGCATACTCACCATGCAGAGTGTCCTTGGATCAATGTGTAACAAATGACTTTGTTGGTTGTGTTTACTAGTGAGGACCGGTAGATGGGGTGTGAGCTACTTGAACATATGACATAATTATTGTTGAATCTTGTGTTATAACATGTGTAGATTCGTTGCTTCTACCCTTTACTAAGTGCTTTTGTAATTACCACGTTATTATTGTTCCATACCCGATAAGGTGGTTTTGGCGTATGTTGAGTTCGAGATCGCTAAAGAGTGATCCCGAAGTTGCAACTATTGAAGTTTATCTTTCTTTTATGCTCTTATATTAATGGTATAGAATATTCTCTTTCATTTTTAACAGATTGAGATAGTTGTACCTCCAGGTTGTAAAGGAGGAATTGTAATAGTTGAATGATTCTTGATCATTGTGTAATAATTTTGGGATGTTCTAGTTGCGACATGTGTTGCATTTCGATCGTTAGTAGAATCTTTTAGCTTACCGAGTTTATGTTTTCGTTTTCCGTTTGTTCTTTGGTGTTGATGATGTCAAGTTTACGTATATAATTGATTAATATTAATAAGGGACAATTATCCAAAATGACACATATTGGATTTAATTAGGCAAAAAGGACACCCAAAACAAATACTTAGTTATAAGGACAAAAATTAGGTAGATAGACCCAAATACCCTTAATGAATGAAAAAAAAAAGAAGAAGAAAGCCGCCGAAGAGAAGTAGCGCTGAATAGTATTTTATTTGTTTTTTTATTCAAAAGCAGCGGCTAAACATCAATTGGGTTTTGTTTTGTTTCGTTTTTTTTTTTTGTTTTTTTTTTTATTTTTTATATGCAAAGTATTTGGCGAAAAAAAAAAAATACCGATGCATTGATCAACTGCGATCGATGGCCATCCCCGATCCAGAGACACCAAGATGCGGTGACCACCCCAATGCAATGACTATCACGATGAAGTGACATTTTATGAAGCAACACCCGTGATGCATTGACCACCTATCTACGATGACCATCGCGATGCATTGACCACCCCGATTCATTGACCATCGCAATGCGAGGGCAACCCCGATCTGATAGCCACCCCGATCACGAGACACCGTGATGCACGCGACCACCCCGATCGCAGAGACACGCGATGCACTAACAACCGCGATGCATTGACATCGGCAATCATATATGTAGTGACATCGACAATCATATATGCGATGACATCAACATTTTATGCGATGACATCGGCAATCATATATGAATGACATCAACAATTTATGTAGTGACATCGGCAATCATATATGCAGAGACATCGTGATGCAGTGGCCACCCCCGATGCAGAGACACCGTGATGAAGTGGCCATCCCCGATGCAGAGACACCGCGATGAAGTGGCCACCCCTGATGTAGAGACACCGCGATCTGAGACCATCGGGATGCAGTGACATTTTATGAAGCAACACCGTGATGACATTTGATATTTTTCCGACTTAATTTCATAAAATCAGTTTATTTTCTTCATAAAATCGACTTCAAATGGCTATATCATTTGATATAAAACTACGATCAACATAAATCTTTCACCTTAATTCATATTTTTATTCAGTGACATCGGCAATCATATATGCAGTGATAATGTGATATCAACATTTTACGCAGTGACATCGGCAATCATATATGCGTGTTATCAACAGTTTATGCAGTGACATCGTTAGAGCTGTTAAACGAACAGAGCCGCTTGTGAACAAGCTCGTGTTCGGCTCGTTAGTGTTCGTGATCGTTTGTTCGTTTAGCTTAACGAGCCGAGCTCGAACATGATTGTAGGCTCGTTTGCTTAACGAGCCGAGCTCGAGCTTGGTTCGTGAACGTTCGATTATGTTCGCGAACATGCTTATTGTTCACGAACATACTTATATAATGTTCACGAACATGCTTATATGCTTATAATATATGTCTAACGAACCGAACTCGAGCCGAATTCGAGCCAAAGTCGAGCCAAAAGACAAAAAATATGTCTAACGAGCCGAGCTCGAACAGTTCATGTTTTAAACAAGCCGAGCTCGAGCGGAATTTTTTGTTCGTTTAACAAACGAACGAGCTCGAATGAGCTCGTGGAACGAGCTTAACGAGCTCGAGTTCGAGCGACCAATACTCGACTCGGCTCGGCTCGGCTCGGCTCGGCTCGTTAATGACTCTGACATCGGCAATCGGATATGCAGTGACATCAACATTTTATGCAATGACTTAAACATTTTATGCGCATTGATATCAACATTTTACGATGACATCGGCAATCATATACGCGTGACATCAACAATTTATCGCGATGACATCGGCAATCGGATATGAATGACATCAACAATTTATGTAGTGACATCGGCAATCATATATGTAGAGACATCGTGATGAAGTGAAACCGCGATGCGATTGGCCACCCCGATGCAGAGACACGCGATCACAGAGACCATCGAGATCTGATGATCACCGGGATCAAGTGACATTTGAGAAAACAACACCGTGATGACATTTGATATTTTTCCGACTTAATTTCATAAAATTGATTTATTTTCTTCATAAAATCGACTTCAAAAAGTATTATTCGAGTCGAGTAGTAGGCGAGTCGAGCTCGATCTTGTTACATTTTATTAAAAAACAAATGAATTCTAAGAAAATAATCAAGTTTGAGTCGATTCGACTTCAAATGGTTATATCTTTTGATATAAAACTACGATCAACATAAATCTTTCACCTTAATTCATATTTTTATGCAGTTACATCGGCAATCATATATGCGTGACATCAACAATTTATGCAGTGACATTGGCATTTTATGCAGTGACATCGCCAAATCATACACAAACCCACCATCAACGTATATCTTTGCTTTATTTGTTTCAAGATGATGCATGTTAAACTAATTGATCATTATTACATCAAGATCAATGGGTGTCGATCGTGATGTGACACTCGTTGTGTCACAAGGGTTGTGTCCGGATCATTACTCAAAAAAAAAAGAGGAAAAAATAAAACATCATCCAAAGCCTTTCATTACTGTGTTTTTCTTTTTCTTTTTATTTTTTATTTTTCTAAACACTAGAATTATAACAATATAAAACAAAAGTTTCACATCTATGTTGTGCAGCATCTCATTCAGAATGACAACATCAAGAGTGACGCCACAACAAGAGTTGCACACAACTTCAAGAATGACAATACATGTGCAACAACAATTATGAAGTGACAAATTTTTTTTAGCCAAATGTTGAACACTTTATTTTCATGGTCATCAAAGCAGGGAAAAGCTCAAAAACAAAAGGTAACCTCAATTACATTCACTATAACTTTAATTCCAAAGCATAAACCAACAGCAAACTAAAGATAGGCTGCCCTGCTCCTACGCAATATATTTTGCATTTTCTCCCACGCAAATCATTATCTCCTTATTAGTACTCTTTATAACAAAAGAGCCAACAATTTCCTTCAAAAAAAAAAAAAAAAAAAAAAAAAAAAAAAGCCAACAAGCACACCTTGAGCTTGTATGTTTCTGTATTTAGGCCTTGAATCAAACACACTAAATTCATTATCATCTGCACTTTTTCCTTGTCCCCAAATCCAATTTGAAGCCTCTAATTCATCAGTAAGATGTGGCATCACACACAGGATTCTGTCGGTGGACGGCGGATTTTCGGGAGTATTTGTGACAACATAACCAACATATTTATACCCATCAGGTGGCACTGGAACCCAAATGTAGCCAAGGGAATCTTGATTAATCTTTAAAGAATCACTACTCCATACTAAACTGAAATCAAATGGTTTAACTAAAGTGTCGCAAGATACATCTTTTGCAGCAAGAATCCAATATTGGTTTGATTTTTTAACCAAAGTTCATGAATCTGCAGAATGTATTCCAAGTGCCACAACACTTCCTCCATAGTTGCCCTGCTTTGCCCTCATATGCAAGACATTTCTCGGCAACTTCTGCGTATTTTATGAATGATTCAGGACAATATTTGCCTTTAAGCCATGGATCAATAATGGTTTCAAGAGATTTCTTTTGTTGCCACTGCATTGCCCATTCTGCAAGATTGATTTGATCTCGTGGCAAGCTACGGTTTATCACGGGCCGTGCACAAACAACCTCGAAATGTACAACCCCGAATGAGGATACATCAGATTTCTCAGTCAAATGCTGTAATCTATAATATTCAGGATCAAGATATCCAAAACTACCTTTAACTGCAGTACTAACATGTGTATGATCGAGTGAAGGACAACTTTTGACAATCCGAAATCAGCCATTTATGCTACGAAATCCTCGTCTAACAATATGTTAGTGGACTTCACGTCCCGGTGAATTATACCGCGTTCTGATCCTGTATGAAGGTAATGCAGTCCTCTACCTGAACCAATACATGCTTCAAGCCGTTGCTTCCATGATAATGGTGGAAGATCACTTCCAAAAAGATGACTCCTAAGAGTGCCATTAGCCATGTATTCATACACTAAAATCATCTTTTTTTGTTCATCACAGAATCCAATCATGCTAACAAGATGCCTATGCCTCAACTTTGATAGCATCTCAATTTCCGTCTCGAATTCAACTAAACCTTGTTGTGATTGTGGATTCGCGCGTTTTGCTGCAATAAAGGTGCCATCTTCAAGCTTCCCTTTAAACACCTTACCAAATCCACCTACTCCAATCACGAAACTTTCATCGAAATTGTTCGTTGCAGATTTGAGTTCAGCAAGGGTGAATCGCTTTCCAATCCTAGCAAAGATTTGCCAATCAGAAGATTTCTGGCACTAGCATGTTTATTACTCGAATTTCTGTTAGACCGAATCACAAACACCATGACTACGAAAAAAACCGAAATAAATGCAATGCAAGCTACAACCCCTATCCATAATAATAACGATTTCGAAGATTTTTTCCTTTTTAGGTTACCATATTCTTATATGAGCAAGATTATCATCTTGGCTCAATTTAAAAACCACCAAACCGCTCAAAAGATCGGTTCCAGCAGCAGAAGCGGATGCATCAGGCCCTAACTGCACCCATAAAGTGTTCCATTTTGATGGCATAACATCAAAATAATCTTCATGATACGCCTTATTCATTCCCCCGGCTCGCGCAAAGATATCTACCTTAGAAGCTGCGGTTTTGTTATTTATGTAAATCTTGAAATTCTTTTTTTCCTTATCATAAAGAAGCTCACAAAAATGTAACCGAATAAGATATTCAAACTCAGCATCCACAACCAATTTCCACGACATATTGAAGCTCTTCTCCAAAACATCGGCGTTAGACAAAGTCCTTGCTGCTTCATAAACCGATAAAGGAGCAATAGAAGTTTCGTCTGGTGAGGCATACCGCATACGTAATGTGAAGGGGTAATTTAGGAAATTGGTATAAAATACGTCCTTATAAACGATGGCCTTTTTGGATGTCCCAAGTCGCTGCAATTAAGCCTCAAAACACGTCCCTTATAAACAAATAACACTATTAATTATATACACGCCAAACGTCCTTTCCTAGGTTAAGATGCCAGATTATCGAAACGAGGACGTCACATCATTGTTTACCTATTTAATAGTATTTAACAAAGAATACCGAGAAGAAAAAAAACATTATTAACATTTTTCCACGCTAGTCCCCATTTGGGGGAATTGTCTATATAGTCAATTTTCAGCTTTTCATTGCCTATATAGTCTTTGACTAAAACCTTTTTTTTTTAAACGATAAATGAAAAATGATGTCATTCATAAATTACCCCTCTTGAATCAGCTCCAAATCTTCCCTCCTTCACCCAAATTCAAAATTTGAATATCAAATTCAAATCCCCCATGTCTCCCTCCTATCTTTCAAACTCTATCATCCCCAAATTCTTCTTCATCTTCTCCTTCAAACTCCCTCATCCCCAAATTATCTTTCAAACTCCCTCATCCCCAAATTCTTCTTAACGAGTTCGAATTCATGTTCTTCATCTTCTTCATCCTCTAGTTCAAACTTGTTTTTCTGCAAATAACGAGTTCGTTTTCATGTAACGAGTTCGATTTCGTGTTACGAGTTCAAATGAGTTTGAATTCGTGTAACGAGTTTAAACTCGTTCAAACTCATTTTCAGGGGTTCTTCGGGGGGAAGGGAGTTCATGGTGTTTAAGGTTTAGTTCCGGCAGGATTCCGGCTAGGCTCTGGTGAGGGATTTTGGGATTGAAGAAGATGGATGATTTGGGTTTTAGGGTTAGATTTATTGATTTAGGAATTGGGGAAAATTAAATTAGGGGTAGATTGGGCAAGTATGGAAAAAAGTATGGTGAGAATCTTTTAAGTATTTTTTTTTTTTTTTTTTAAGGGATACGAAGTATTTTTAGCTTGCAAGGTTGCAAAATGTATGATGAAATTAAACACACGTACGACCCCAATTGCACACGGATCAATAGTTGCGGATCTTAAAACTATATCAAAGTTGGGACACAAAAGAGAATAGAAAAAGCCACCGAGGGATCTTTTAATTTCAAGAAAGAAAATGTATATCCAAAGATTTATTTATTAGGGGAACGCACTCGGTACAAGTATCCCCTACGGGGAGGGGAAAAGGAAATTTTGATATGAATTGACAAATAAAACGATAAGAACCACACATTTTAATTAGAGATCGAAATTGTGTTGTTCATATTGAATATATGAACCACACATAGGATCCGCCTCTCCTTATCATTCAACATTTCAAGCAGTAGCGTATGAATTAACAAGTGTATTAGCACACAATATATAGATACATAAAGGGCCATGATGCTTGACCCTTCAAATTTTCTATGAAATTACTATTATAATACACATGTCCAATAAAAATTTCAAAAAATATATATGGGCAATAAGTTTTCAGATTCCAAATCGGGCAACAATCTTCGTATTTGTATCAGCCTTTGTAATCCTATGCATTGGTTTTTCGTAATTTTGACGGCCTATTTGTGTTGTTGTGACCACCACCACCACCACCACCACCACCCTTAGCCATTGGGATGTCATGATCATGCTTGCCCTCATATGTAGTAATGACTGCTTTAGGGTCAGCTGATGCCCTCTCAACGTGTTTACGGACGTTGCATCCTGTATATGTACATCTGTAATAGCTCCTGTTGATTTAACCAAAGACGGTTTTGCTTCAGAAAATATGCATACATACATATGACGGGGCATGCTTGCTTACACGCAGATTTGTGCCCGTTAAGTGAGTGTGTATGATGATGCTGTGTAGATGAAAAACTAAATGCACAAATATAGCAGCTTTGAAATGTATTGCTTTATATACCGATTCCACTGCATTCAAATGCTTCGATTTGTCCAGTGGCTTGGATACAATGGTAGTCTCAAGTTCTCAACATGAAGATATATGAAGGAAAATTTTAAAGTGTATAGCAGTAAAATACTTCAACTAATGCAATGAAATGCCTCTCATAAACCAATAAAACCTCAAAACCGGCCACTACGGAAAAAAAGGGGGAAAAATCTAACCTTGGGTAAGAACTTCCCTTAACAATTTTCTGTCCATACTTCCGCCACTTAAATCCATCATCCAAAAGATCAACTTCACTTCGAGTCTGAACTACTATTTTTGGTTCAGTGACTGTCTTCAATGGTGGAGCAGAAACACGTTCACCAAACTCAGTGTTCCTGCACATATCAGAAAAGTCCGTTGAAAATGAAGAACTTACAAACAAAAAAACGTGCCTAAACTCATTAAACGAAAACAGGGATCAATCCTTTATTTTTCCCTTTTATGATTCACTTGGATTTCAGTTGATCAGACATAGAAGCTAAAAAAAGTCATTACCTTTTCTTAGCATTTGGTTCATCATCATAGTTATCCTCATCTATAACTACAGCTGAGTCTTCAGTTTCATCGTGCTCACTGTTGATAGAAAGCTGTACACCTGGTACTTGATGAGCAGGTACCTCCTGCTTTACTAAGTGTGAGTGATAATTATGATCTTCATCTAATATTTCCATCTGATTTTGTCCAATCCCGAGTCCAGCCTGATTTTGAGTACGACCATCTTTAGCTCGTACATTACGCTCAGGAACATCATGATTATGATGACCTTTATACGTAATCTCCGCTATATGACCATCTGCCCCACGTTCAACCTTCTTCTTAACAGGACAATTGAGATACGTACACTTGTAATAGCTTCGAGGGTGTTCTTTGTCTTTAACCAGTTTCTGTCCATATTTCCTCCAATTATATCCATCATCAACCGGTTTATCACCAGCATACGAACCAGGTTTCTTATCAGAATGAGAAGCATCTTCTTCTACTATTTGTAGACTGTGAGGTACTTCTAAAGAAGTGTTTTCTTCTTTCTGTTGTAACGTGATAGGTATCGAGGTAGACGAAGATGGCTGAGTTTCGGATACCTCCACAGAAGACGCGGCTGATGTGCATTGATTGTAATCAGCTTGCATCTGAGTTAAAGACTGGGAAAATGCAGCTTGAGCAGTAACATGTGCTAGTGCTTGTTGGTGAGACATTCCAAATGGACTCTGCACAATATGTGATTAGTTTAGTTTACATTAATTAGGCTATAAAACAATCTTATCTTTTAATTCCATTATTATTATCAAAGTAAACTTTGGAAAAAAATACTTAAAATTCCAACAATTTAGAACTGAAAGGTACTTGAATTTCCCACAATATATGACAAAAAGGCAAACCACTTTAGTCCATGGAGAAACAGCCAAATTAATTAATTATTTGAATCATGTAGCCCCACCATTATTCATTCACACAAAGAAAAAAGTGCAAAGGACAAAAAAGTCTACTTGAAGTAGAAGATAAGTTTAGCAATTTAGCAATAACAAAGAAAACCAAAGGGAAATGTCTGCAGAAAGTATCTAACATGAATTAGTACACCTGAACAAAAAAAGAAAAAAAAAATGGAATGATTTCTAATTAATTATTAGTAAAACTATTGAAGTACCTGAAGGGGCGAAAGAAAGCCTGGTGAATTAAGAAAACCTGCAGGGCTGAAACCAGGAGGGATGAAGAACATAGGGGAGTTGGGTACCGTTAAACCCATCGGCCTATTCTGTTTATAACCCTCCAATCCCTTATCATTTCTATCCCCAGAACTCTCTTCTTTCGAATCCTCTTCAGTTCCATTGCTTTCAATACCCAAATATGTTGGTTTTACAACCGGTGAAGACATGGTTCCGGTTCCGGTTCCGGTTCCGGAAAGCAACTGAGAGAAGGAGAAAGAATTGGAGTCAGGAGAGAATAAGTTGGACAATAGAGTAATCGGACCCGGGCTGAATCCAGGGAAAGACCCACTTGAAAAGAAGGATTCAAAAGGAGCACGAGGTGGAACTGTAATCGTCGGCGGAGGCCGTGGTGGAGGAGGTGGCGACGACACTTTTGAAGTAGCAGCAGCACCACCCTCCTCTTCCTCACCCATTTTTTGCTTCTGAAATTCACTCCAACCCAATAGGAACAAAAGTATATATACAGAACACCCCTCCCCCCCTAATATTCTAGCTATACAGCAAGAAAATTAGAAGAATGTATACTATTTGTGTTCTTTTATATATCTGCTTGCAGTTAGTTGAAGGCAGGTGCAAGTAGCAGTAGCTTCAGGAAAGGTTCATTGAAGATGGGATGGTGTGTTCTCGCGTGTTGTCTTAAAACCGGATGTGATGGGCAACTTGACTTTCTCTAGCTAATGTCAGGCTGTACAGATCTGTCCTTTTTACAAGCAGCGATATTTATTTGCCAAATAGGCCGACACTGAAAATTATCTTAATGACTCTCTCTTGAGAGAATCTGCTGCGTGAAGCAAAGATCTCGCACTCATCTGATTTCTACACACGGCGTGACTGCAGATTCCACTCAGAAGCGTGTGGCCCAGATCCGCCACGCGTGAACAATTTCCTACAAGAGAAACGACCTGGCCGACACACCCTTGCCGAACCATCAAGACCATACAATGGATGGAGAAATTTAGAGCAACCATACATAATAGGTGTAAAATAAGAATAAAATGGAGGAATATATAAATAATGAGTAATTGACGATGCGGAGAGTTTTATTGAATTTCGGTTGTTATCGGATCATCAGTATGTGTATATAAGACAAAAGCTCTTTTTATGCTTATATACACGCGCCAGATGTGATCCGACGGCGCAAGTTCAATCGAAGCACTTCCTACATCGAATCATCCATAAATAATGAGGATGATGTAGAGAAGAAATTGTATTTATTATACATTTCATTGTTTATATTTAGATAATGAAATAGAATATTTTTCTCTTATCACACAATGACACAATTCTATATATTTAAATTTATCACTATATCATCCCATCAGACATACTCTAGTAACAAAATTCTCTATTTATTAAAACCAACCATATACTGCCGTGTGTAAAAAATATGTAAGAATAGATAAAATCTATATTTTTATTATTGTGGTTGCTCTTAAAAAGGAATATGAGGCATAACAGGGGTAATTATGACGTAGACTTGACCCGT
The DNA here is from genome assembly GCA_026214975.1 of Gentiana macrophylla. Taxonomy (NCBI): domain Eukaryota; kingdom Viridiplantae; phylum Streptophyta; class Magnoliopsida; order Gentianales; family Gentianaceae; genus Gentiana; species Gentiana macrophylla. Next base: position 91,275,135 of record CM047812.1, read on the forward strand.
CAGATATGTGCTACGTACATAAACGGATGAATTTGTTTTGTTGTACACGTCTAGCAGTCGATCTATTCCCATTGGAGGTTATAGGGAGAGTCTATTGAGCTTTTGGGATTTTTTTTTGGACCAAATTGATTATAGTTAGGTGTATCATTTATTATAGGCCTGCGTAGTGAGGTTAGATGCTAAAACAATTGTATATTGATGGAGGTCGGATTGACAAGACATCGCTGGCGTGTCATCCCTACATCAAAATATTAAATGAAATTATGGTTTAATGGGAAATAGAAGGGAGGAGTTATTTTTGGAAAAATAACCTCACATTTACTTAGTTATCCGCCTAGAAATTGCCAAAAGGAAAATAAGAAGTTTAACGTTCAAACTTCAACGTTGAGAGTCAAAGAAAAGAGGTAAAGTGACTTCTCCAAAATTCACACAAGTTTTTCAACGGATTTCAGAACAGAGTAGAGTTTCAGAATCGGCGGAAGAAGGGCTACAAGTTGATAAAGAAAAGTTGGAGTTTTGAGAAAGGTTTTTGTTGAAGCTTTGGGGAAAGTGCTATAGAGTTTCTTCAAGTTTTGGTTTGGAATTGCTTGCTAACAAATAAGAGGCTCTTCCTATGGTTTAATTGAGGTTTTATAATGTTAATGTTGTGTTTTGGAGTTGTCTTGATGTTAAAAAGTATGCCTAGATGTTGCTATGGTTGTATGAAGTGTTTTGGTATGCTAAAGTAGTGTTTTTCCTACTATTTTTGCTGTCAAATTGATGTGAATCATGTTTGGAATAGGTTAGAAAACGTTTGAGTGCAGAAAACTGTTGTTTAGGGGTAATTTAGGGTTTTAGCACGCCCATGGGGGGCGTAGCGCACACTAAAACGGTCCATAAAGCATCCTAAATCTTACCGAGAGCTTTTAGCACGCGCGCCAAAAGCAAGTCAGAAGCAGATTGAGGATTTATAGGGGTTTTAGCACGCGTAAGAGAGGCATAGCACGTGCCAAAACCCTGCTTTTTTGTGAAATGTTGGGTTTTAAGCCCCGATACCAGTTTTGAATGTTGTTTCTTGATTTAATAACATTAAATGAACATGAACAAGCCATGATTAAGCTTCTGATGCGTTTAGTTCCGGAACCGAATGGATTCTCATATGAGTTGAAGTTCAGGACCGTCGGAAGAGCATGATTGGCTTGTCTTTGATGAATTAGTATTAATCAATGCGTCAGTATGTGTTAGGATGTTGTGTCTAGTTTTCTTAAGAGAGGAGTGGAAGGAGTAAAGGAGCTTTGCTTGAAAACACTTAGGTTCTTTAGTTAGCAATAAATAACAAACGTATTTGTATAGTTAAAAAACTAAACATCATATTATTCTTGGTAAGACACGAGTTTATATCGCGACGTGTGGGCGGACGGATAAAGTGAATAACTCTGCTGGCTCAAGGGCTACAGGAGTAGAGGACTTTGCGAATGAATAACTCCGTAGGTTTACAAGGCCCCAAGTACGGAGAGACTTCACCGAACGTATTTTCCCCCTATTTTTTTTTTTTTTTATCCTTTTAAACCACTCCCCCTATAATATATGTGGTAATTTCATTTTGGTGAAAAATAATACTCCCTCCGTCCTAAATTATAAGTAATTATAGAGGTTTACACACATATTAAGAAAAAGTGCTTTAATATCATTAAATTTAAGTGTCTTCTGTTGATGAGTCACAAAGTAGGTTTACTTTGCACAAACTAAATTTACGTAGACATCGACTACATGACCCATTTTTGCACAACAATTTCCACATTTTCAATCGGACAATACTATTTACATCTGATGATTCACTTTTCCCGTGTAGTTATAATAACTTATAATATGCTTCTATTTCTTTATAAGGCCGTATACTACAATCATAAGCATCCAAATTAAACAATTAAGACAAACATAAATAAAAAGGTCAACTGTGAGCTTCTTGACAGCAATAGGCTATCCGCAATGTGTAAAGATGCAACACTTTGTCCTCCCAAGACTTCCATTCATCATTTCTTAATCCAGTCTTCTCAAGAGATATTCAACTTGAACTTCCTTAGTTAAGGGCATTATCCATTTCTCGTATAATCCCGCGACTAAGTTTGGGTTAATCTTATAAGCCGGATCCGAATCGGGGCCTCCATATCCATCAACCCCACAAGTCACCCCTTGCCCATATGTTCTAGTCTTCATCTCTACTCTTTTTAATATCATCTCTTCAACTTCTGGGTAGGTTAACATCATCATGATTCGGGTTTTGTCCTAAACACGAATTGCAACAACCATCAGTCGATTTCAAGTAGGCAGATATGCATCCAAAATGACATGCACAACTCCAGGAGAACACCTTTTACACAACCTTTATCTACAGTTGTAGGTCAGTGGAACTAGCTAGTTGACCAACGGCTCCACAACTCTAGAGGATAGTTACGTAAAAATTTGTCTCTAGAGACGGTGCACGTATCATTTTCATCTATGCATTATAGGAAAAGGAAGTACCTGAGACTTAATGGCATCTATAAAAGCTTCTGGTAAAGCTTGGAACTTTGCTTCTGCAACAAACTTACCATAATGGATTCTCTTTGATAAAACCTACACAAACGAAAAGAGAAATTAATATCACACGCATACTAACATAGAAAAGAGTGGCTACGTACCTTGCTATTTCTCAACAACAACAACAACAACAACAAAAAAATGGCGCTAGAGTACCCAAACAAATCACTTGGATTAGGACTCTACACAAAGACAAACTCTGTGATGTCTGCTAGTTTCTTTACCCCATCTCTTTCTTGGAAGTATATTTGTTTAGAATTGTATGTCCCTAAAGATCCAAACCCGTTTAAAGTCATGCCTAGACTAAAAGTAAAAGCATGCAAATAATATCATTGAAATCATCTAAACAAGTCCAACTGCAAGTACAAGCATACAGATGAAAGATGCATAAAAATGCAAATTTAAATCATCAAATAATCATAAATATTCCACGTTACGGTAGCAAAAGAGCGTAGGTACCTGCTCTGTTTTAAAAGGATCGACTTGCTTATAATTTATAAGTACAGTCTTACAGACACATAGTATTTACTGATGAAAGGCCCAAAAGAAGAAGATTTCAAGTGTACAAGGCACATCAAACAAAACAAAAGCATATGCAGAAGATTTCAAGCGCTCTAAATTTCATACAAAAGATGGGTGCTAATGTGAGTCATAAGACACAGGAGCAGACAGGGCAACATGCCAGCTATATCAACTACTAAGTACACTACTACCTATGCTACTCTTGTAGGGGTATGAAACCTCATACATGTAAATTTCAAAGAGAATCAAATCACCTTAATTCTATAAATTTATAGAATGAGGAACTGCTTCAGAGCATGTACATTACGGAACGTGGAGAGGTACATTTACATACTCTTAGTACATGTGCCTCAATTTTCTTAAGCACAAAGAGCATTGCTCCCGAGACTGTGTCTCAAAACACTGAGACAAGAAACAGAAAGAATGGGTGTGGTATAAAACTACCCAAAGGAAACCCCTGACATAGTGGTGACATTTAAAGACCTAAGTTTCCATTCATCCTCTATCTAACATCAACTACATCCATATGGTTAATCCATGAACCTTCAGTTGTTGTCCTACCAATCGCCACACCCATCTCACTACTTCAGAATGAATTGAAGATTAGCAGAACATAATGTATCATGATAATTCAAATATTGATGCTTTAAGATGATTTTCAGAGAGTGCGATAATTGATTGATCAAATATCATTATTATCCAAGAAAGAAAGAGTGATTATTTCCCGACTTTCAATGTTTTACTTTCAGTGGTTCAGGTTTTCCTCTTCTCCTTTTCATGCAAAAATTGAAGTCTTTCCATCACGTCAGCAGAAGAGACTCAACTGGCTCTCTCGAATACTTCAAAGAAGGGAACCCAACTTTCTTTCCAAACTGGAAAGTTAAAAGGAGCAGGTTCATTATATATCAGGTTAAGTTGATTCCAGATCGAGTATTATTCCACAATTACTTTAGCCTACAGGCTGCAGTTGGCTCAGATAATTCAGAGTTTTACATGCATGCAACTGTACAACACAAGTGCACCAATGGATTATAAACTCAAGCAACCTTTAAGTACATATTTGAGTGCCTCACCTGATCTACAAGTGACTGAAACAAAGCCTAGAAGGATACAACAATTACACAAGCTCAACTACTCAACCAAGTAACTGTTCTGTCATATTTTCCTTTTAAGGAATGAATCAACTATTCAGTAAGCTTAAAATGGAACTTAAAAAATCACAACATCAGTTATTTACCTGTAAGCATAATGTGTCGCAAACGGCTGCCGAGCCATAATTACCATCATCTCCTTCTTTCACCAATGTCGGAAGAAGATTCTTGAAATACACTTCCCAAATTTTGACATTAACATTGATAGACTCCGCCGCAGGGTGGAGCACCTGTACAAATTTTCAGGAGGAAAACAAGAGTCAAAAGAACTACTGGAAGGGGAAAGAGTACAGCAAGTCTAGGTGTCCAAGACAGAGCGAAACAAGAATGGTCCTAATTACCATATTCAACACTGGTAGTGGTTGATGATAGATAAACATCTCTAAGACTAAAAGTTCATATGGAATATATAGAGCTGTATATACATTAACCATAATAACTATCTGTCAACAGAGATGTTCATCAAATTCTTCATTTAATTTACTAAAAGGTGATCAAACTATTACATAGATGCAACACTACTCATGGTCTAGGGACATAAAAACCTGACATATTTGGTCTTACCTGAGGATATTGCATAGGAGGCAGCATGGGCCCAGGTAAATCAGACGGGAAAAAAGGATGCTCATCAGGGCTCTTGTATCTCCCGAACTATCATATATTTCCATCAGCACAAGACATACAGAAAGCATCATATCAATTCATTTTGAAAATACAAGAATGAGTAGACATACCCTAGCATGGAGCTTTTCGGTTTCTCTCACCATGTACTCAGCCAAAGAACCTTGGAGACCATCAATGGAAAAAGCATCTGGACTGTAGGTCAAAGCATTGTAACAAAACTGAGCCCTCTCCATAAGGCTGAAAATTATGCTATCCTCCTGCCGTATTAGAGAAGTTCTGATTCCCTCAAGCGTGTAGCTTTCGCTTTCATCAATTCTCTCGTTCTTAGGCAAACTGAAATCAATGCAACTTTTGAAATCAAGATCATCTCCATGAAACTAAGAAATCAACAATGAGAATTGATAGATAATTCGTAAACTAATCAGAGAAGCAAGAGCAACAGAACACAATCAACAATTAGCATAAATAAACTTCTGAAATAAGCCAAATCTACAATGATATGTTTTATTATGGCAATGATACAGAGACAGTAAGCATAATGACAGCTAGGTGGTAGATAATCAGGGAATGAAAGAGTTATCAACGAAAAACGTACACAATGGGGGTTGCAACAGCTTGAACCGAAGCAATTCCTCCTTGCTTTGGGTTTGCAGAGGCAACAAAGTGAGCGCCCCAACAACTCTTTCTCCAGCATTCCTGACGGAAAGAAGATTTCCTCCTAGAACATTTCGTCGAGAACGGGATTAAGGCCGGAGGTGAGGCGACTCTGAGGAGCTTCGCTTCCATATCGGGCTTGGCCTGACAAGGAATTCAGTAACGGACAAGAAACTGCGGATGGCAAAACCCAATACGCAATTGTATTCTATTGCTGGCAGCAGGCGTTAGAAAAGACAAACCAGGAAAATGAGCGAACGGTCAGATATGTTTTGGAGCGAGCTCCCCTTATTATTTATAGAGTTGATTGATATATATATTAACAAAGTTTGTATTTTTAACTTGATTGGGAAAAGGAAAAAAAATTGATAATGCTGAAATTATCACGGTTGTTTAGCGGTGGATTATATGATGAATATCTGGCTATAAATGTGTATATGTGTGGTGCAAGCCGGTGGTACACGGCGGAAGAATGGTGGCGTGTATGAACAATAAAGAATAGATATTTTGGCAGAGTTTTGCCTTGCTTTTTATTGTTTGCACCCGTTTACAATGGTTACATAGAGCCCCTTTATAGAGAGGGGAGAAAATAGGGTTTGTTACGGACAGATAAATACGATGTCCCCGTAATGCGGCATCAAGTATGTATCAATCGCCGAGGGCATGGTCGTGTGTCGTCTGTCTCGTCTCGTAGCTGATCCCTCGTTTTCTCCTGCATAGGCTCTTGTGGTCTCTGATGGACCTCGCTCTTTTAAGGTCACGGACCGGCCCCCTGGCCCTCTGATGACCTCGCAGGGTCGATGGCTCTTGGCGGGGACCTTAGGTCGACGATCCCCATTCGAGCCGTATCATCGCAGACGCTATGGCCACAGGCCTTGTTCCCTAGCTTGGTGGCTGGAAAGGTCAGGACCGGGGACCCATAGGTGGCGTTACAACTTAGGCATATCAATGGCTCTCTACTCCGTGTTTTAGGCATTTTCGTGAAATGTCAAGCATGGAGTAAAGTGTGCTTGTAGATTGCCGTCGGCTCTGTTTGAGAACTGAGTGTTGTGTTGGTCTTTAGTGACCTTAATGTCGTCTTGCAACTTGTTTTTTAGGGTCGCGCTACGAAGCAGACGGCCACGGGTGCCATGCTATTAAGCGGATGGACTCATTACGCCGCGCTATTAAGCGGATGGGTTTACCATGCCGCGCTATTAAGCAGACAAACTTAATATGCCGTGCTATCAAGCGGACGGACTTATTATGCCGCGCTATCAAGCGGACGGGCCTATTATGCCGCGCTATTAAGCGGACGGACTTACTAGGCCGCGCTATCAAGCAGACGGGTTTATCACGCCGCGTTATTAAGCAGACGGACTTATTATGCCGTGCTATTAAGCGGACAGACTTATTATGCCGCGCTATCAAGCGTACAGACTTAATATGCCGTGCTATTAAGCGGACGGACTTATTATGCCGTGCTATTAAGTGGTGCGACTTGCTCCTAGGGACCGCGCTATTAAGCGGAGGGTTTTGTATTGGATGGAGCGATATCCTTGGCGAGCTTATCTGGATTGAGCGCCTTAATGGTGACAGTTAATATTTTGAGGTGAAGTAGGCTATCCGACGTGGGTAGTGGGGCAGTTGAGGGGTCAGATCGTGTCCTGGAGTGAAGTGATAGCCGCATCGATAACTTCCCACGTAGTTTCGTGAGCATTGATTTTTGCTAGGTAATGATGGCGGTTTTCGAAATTCGAAAGTTGAAAAGACCGCCCGGATCAGGACCGTTAGATGTATTCAATCGTAGCCGTAGGATCTGTGAACCTCTCGCCTATATAAACCCTTATCCTTCCTATTGCAATCACTTTTACTTTCTCGTTTTTTTGGTTCCTTCCAATTTCTATGAGAGGTTTCTGGCTAGCGTTTAAGGTTTCCGGCAGGAGATCGAGTTTTCCGGTCGAGGCTTTGAAGATTCCGACCGTGGGTTGAAGATTTCGGCTGCGGATTGAGCTTCCGGTCATTTATCTCCAGTTTTCGACCAGTTCATCTTCAAACCAGGTAAACCTTTCGGTTTTCGTCATCTTTTCTTTGCTTTCTTCTTGTTTTCATTGTTGTTTTATGTAGATGCTATTTTTCTTGATGTTATTACATTTGGTTATGATTTTAGCACCAAACGTTGGAGTCTTTGGGGTTGTTCTCCTGGAATTGATTCGGCCGCTAGTTTGCCCTCTTTTCCTTTCATGGTAGTATTTTGTTTTCCTTTCTGTCGATAAAAACGGAGGGGAAGGTGTCGAGATGGATGAGAACATCCCTTCTGGCTTGATTTTCATTATCCTAGGTGATTAACGCTCCGCCTTTCCCTCTTGTTTTCAGGATGTCAGATAGCGAACACACCTTGGGGGGAGGTTCTGATAATGATCCGGAGGTTTTTGATTATGATCCCAATTAAGAGGGAAATGATGACCCAACTCAGGCGAGCCTTCCCGAGACGATTTGGTAGACGAACAGGCTAAGATGGAGGCCGCAAGGCGATTTGATAATCCTTTTGGTTTAGATAGCGTCATACCTCAGCCGAGGACCAAACAGAAAAGGGGTCGCAAACAGGGTGATGCGACTGAGAGCGGGGATGAAGCCAGTACTAGTAACGCCACAGGCGATGAGGGCCCAGATATTGTCGAAGACGCTTCCTTTATTGAGCTCATGGGGGAGAGCAAAGATGAAAACCTTGAGCTTCCTCGTCAGTTTACTTGGGATCTTCCCTCAAAGAAAAAGAAAAATAGAGTTGTCGCCGCAGCTGCTACTGCCGGAGAATCAGCAAAGGGGAAAGAGTTGAAACCTAATAATCCGGAGGCTCAAACCGAGTTTACTCTCTTGGTTGAGTATGAGAAAGGCCTCGAGAAGGAGTAGGCACGGATTCAAAGCAGCAAGAATCTTGCTAGGATCCTCCAATGCAGATTCAACATAGACCCTAATTTGAATAGGTTCTCCCTTTTTGATTTTGGGAAAGGGGAGGATAGGTTCAGGCTGGATGAGCATGAGGATCACATTGGATCTCGTCGCCCTGAGGATTCTTTGGTTCTTCATTTCGACCATTTTATGCCAGTTTTCGTCCTCCTTTTGATCCTTTCATGGTGAAGGTGCTTCGCCATATGAATGCTTTGCCCAGTGATTTTGCTGTGAGGGCTATCATTCAGATCATGTCCTTTATTGTATTATGTCGGACGATGAAAAAGGAGCCCACCCTTTCAATCTTAAATCACTTATATACCTTCTGTGGAACTTCGGTCCCGGGGAAAATCTCATTGAGGACAAAGGTTCCCCGCTTGCTTTTCCATCTTCCAAACAAGATACATCACTGGGGTGACCGGGTTCTCAAAGTCGGTTGGCCTTTTTCGAATGCCGATTCGCATGTGAGGTAAATCGCCGACTTGGATAATTGAGCTTTTGTTGTTGGTTGAGCCTCGATTCATTAAGGGCCTATTGAAGCTTATAAATTCTGATGGGGTTGAACAATCGACGAGGAACGTTTTGTGGGTCGATCTCATCGATGTGGCGGAGCCGTATCCTTGCAGGGTTGGGATAGTAGGGCCGTGAATATCTGTGCCCTTTGTTGTCATAGAGCCTGAGGAGCCTGATTCAGATTAGGTAGGGGAGTGTCATTTGGGAAGATGTTTTCTTTCTGAGTGCGCTATATGTTTGGACGATCCTAACAGGAGGCCTCGCTGTAATTCTCTTTTACTACTATCCTTTCTCTTCTCAGCACTTTATTATTTTTATAAATATTGATAGATCCCTTTTTGTAGTCGCTATGGATGATGCCAATGAGAGGCGAGCTGAGGCGAAATGCGCAATGAAGCCGCATCCAAGGCTAGGAAAGAGCTTCTAAAGGGGGATCTTGGGAGGGTGCCACATACAGTTGATGCCTCCATTGTTGATGAGACCTTCATTCCCTCTCAGTAAGGCCAGACTGGGACAAGCGTAAGTGCGGGCTCCCAAGGATCAAGCGAGCCTCGTAAAAGACCCCAGGCGGATGAATTCATAAAAGAAGCTCATGGTTCCAAAAGATCCAAGGTCATTGAGGGAGCTAAAGTCGCTGCCGATTCAAGAGCTGATGAGGGGTCTGTCCCGACCGAAGGGCAACATCCGAGGTCGAATCGAGTGAACCGAGCCGAGAGGTAAGCGTGTCATTTGCGGCAGCGAGTGCGCCGTCAAAAGAGCCCTTGCCTCACGGTTATACAGGAAAGAAGGTCCTCTAGCTGGATTCGGAATTTACCGAGGGGCCTACATGAATGGAGAAGGCGACTTTGTTGAGGGATGCTATTGCTAATGTCATCCCTCTTAGTCGCCTCGCTTGGGATTCTCTGCCTGCCGCTCAGTTGAAGATTGGTAAGGGGATTACCTCTCGTGTGGTCGTCCAGGATAAGCGACCACGGACAGAGATGACGCTGATGAGCTTGAGGACCTCACTGGCCAGTTCGGATTAGCCTCTTCTACGGTAAGCTTTAATCACCTATCTTTTCATATTTTTCTTTATTATTTTTGCAAATTCATCCTTTTCTTGTCTCAGCTTGGGACTCGCATTCATAAGGCTGTTCATGCTGCTCATAGACGCAAGTCTGAGCTTAAAAAGGTCACCGCTGCTCTTGATGTTACTAAAAGGCTAAAGCGGACCTTGAAGCCAAACATGCCGACACTTTGCGAGAGAATGGTCGCATGAGGAAGGACAACAAAGACTGCAAGGGGCTTAATGAGAAGCTCGAGAAGCAGGTGGTGGTCTTGAGTGAGGCTGCCAAAGGATCTGCTGCGCAGTTGAAAGCCACGCAAGATAGAGTCACGCACCTAGAGGAGCAGCTTGTTGTGGCTAAGAAATCCGCTGAGGAGTCCGGGCCTGCCGCCATTGCTGAATACAAGAAATCTGATGACTTTTTGGATATTCATGAAGCGAGCTTCGACCAGGGCTTTTATCATCTCGCCCGATGTTTCTGGTCTGCTCTTGGTAAGGACTCTGTCACCTTTGAGGAATTGGCTAGATGGGCCGATTTACCCCAGAGGGATCCTTATTTGTTGCCGTTTCACCCCGAGATCCCTATACTGGTGAATATATTGCTGAGACAGTTCCGAAGCAAGTGGAGAAAGTGCTAGAGGTGTTGAGTCCTCCTCCTCGCAATGTTGTCAACCTGACTGTTTTGATAAAGGGGGCGACCACACTGGCTACAGGGGGTGTCTAGTGTGATTTTCAATATATAATCACTAAATCCTACCGCAATCGCACGGCTTATTGAGTAGTACTTAGGATGTCGATCCCACAAGGACTTGTAGTCAATCACCAAATAATTATTGATTTTTATCAGCTAGACGAATCAAATTCATGGAGGTTTTTATCTACAAATCCTAAAATTAAAGAAAATAAATAAAATATAACTACGAGCCAAGAACTTCAAGATTTTAAGAGGATTCAAGATCTAAGGGCGTTTCTAGGATTTCGGATCCACCACGGTGTTGTCTACATATAATTTCAACAATCTTTCTACCAATATGAATCTTCCATTTATGAAGGCCAATTATCAAATATTACACGTAAACATTCTTTCGAACTATTATCGTGATTTTACCTAGTTTTATCCTACATTTAGTTTCCTACAATGAAGAATAAAATTAGATGCATTGGATTACCATAATTATAGGCCACTTTAGGTTTAAACCTAATTTTCATTGAAGAAATCCCTAAAGATTTGATCTTGGTTTCTACGTTATCGATTAATTAATACTTTTTCTGTCATCAATTAATCGAATGAAATTTCTCATGCAATCCTACGGTTATTCACTCCTTCAAGATATTATTTCCGGAAAATTACATGAATAAGCATACAAGATCAAATTCATAAACATGAAAAAGGTCATTTATCAATAAAAATATTGTATCTTTAAAACTATATAATCATCTCCGGGCTTCTCCTAATCCAAGAAACTAATATTTACTTTCGTAACATATCAAGATTCCAAGAAACAATCATAGAATTCATATCTTGACGGGAAAAAAATAAATAAAATAGGAAAATAGAAGAGAGAGAGAAAATAAACCCGTCAATATATTTCATAAAACGATTGAATCCATGAAAAATCCTCGTTCTTGAATCTTAAATCTTCATTCTTGGGGATGAGAGATGATGATGATGATGATGATGATGTAAAGAGGAGCAAAGTGTCGGCTAAAATCTGATGAATGAGGCGTGAGGGATGATTTTTACGCTTTTGGGGATTAATAAAGAGATAATTACATCATAAAATAAGTTTCCATAATTAATTTAATCAAGAAAATCTCTAAAAATCAATTATCTATCAATCTTGGACTTTTGTAGTATGTGGACTCCTCATTTTCAATGAAAAACACATCATTATGAAAGAAAACACGTTGTGAAAGTTTCCACCAATCAGAACATTTCGTTGGCCAGATTCAGATTTTCTGATAAGCGTCACACCCTGGGTGTGACAGAGGCTGGTTTTTGAATTCTTCCATTTAGCTCCATTTTTTGCCCTTTTTCTTCTAATCTCGCATCATCCTGCAATAATTCAAACATGCGCAGTAATCTAGCCCAAAAAGGATAAAAACATTGCACAATAACAACACACGACACCAAATTGAGTCCAAAATATCTAGAAATATTCTTCTTTTTAGGAACTTATCAGGGTGATGACGGTGGAGATTTCTAGTCTGGAGACGAGTTCTTGAACTTAACCGGCGATCATACCAGCACTCCTCCAGCTGCTCAGAGCTAGATCTTTTTGGTTGTAATAATTCGACTTTGTAATAATTTGACTTTGTCCTTGCTTTTGAACAGCTTTTTGATTGTTTTGTAATTTTGTGGTTCTTCTTGACTTATGGATGCTTTTGGTTTTTGAATGCATGCCTTTTTCTTCTTTCTTGCTTTATTTTGTTCGAGAATTCCCTTTGATCTCGCATTTCACCATTTAAGTCTTGAGTGGCATATATATGCGGACCCCTTGTTTTTGGTGAGGTTGAAGCGTTGAACGTTGAGGTGGCGAAAATATTTAGATATAAAATCTGACCTGTCTTTTGGACGCAATTGAGTTGAATTGAAAATTCCCACGTGCGGCCCCCTTGTTTCAAGTGAGATTGAGAGCGAACTTGGTTGAAACAAATGTTGAGTCTGCACAATCATATGTTATTTTGAAATTTTCCATTCCCGGCCCTCTTGTTTCAAGCAAGAAGGTGCTTCCTGGCGAGCTTGTGGGCGGCCCTCTTTATGTTGCGTGGGGTGGTTTGTGGGCGGGGATGACATGAGCCTTTGTCATAACAGTCTTGCTCTCCGAGCTGTGCTTTTCCTCTGCACGATGTGTCATATGTGGCGGTGGAAGGCGAAAGACTCTGATTTGATCTGACAGCTCACCCGCAGCTTTTGGTCTTTTCGATGACGGGTCAATTAATATCGCATTAAATCTTTTTTCGATAACTACAGAGCATTAAGTGTGGCCTTTGAAATTCGAAATCTGGATAGCCCGTATGAATCCTGATCGTTCAATCCTTTCAATCTTGGCCGTTCTTTCCTCATTTTTCCTCTATAAAAGGAAGGCTCTTTCTGGCTCTTTCTTTGCGCTTGCAAATTCTGAGCTTTCATCTGTTTGCTTTTCAATTTTATTTTCTTTTCTTATGACGTCCACCCTGCTGATCGTATTTCCCCTTTCTTCTACACGGCTTCTCGTGAAGCTCGTGGCAGTTACTGGAGGTGTTTCTACCCTTTGAAGATGTTGAGGGAGAGGAGGTTGAATGATGAAAAGGTTGAGAGGGGGTACCTTGCTCCGTGTACAACTGTCCGGGTGGTGGGACTTCATCGTAGGTCCTCCTGGGACATGGTATAATGTTAATCTGGTTTATGAGTTCTATTCCGTTCTAACGGAGGTTGCTTCTTGTGAAGATATTAACTCGGTCTCTCTCCGGGGTGTTGATGTTGCCTTCACTCCAGAGGTTGTCACCCAGTTCTTTCATATTCATGCATTTGACCCGGCTACTCATTAAAAGGTGGCCTGGGATCTTGGTGATGAGGTTAGCAAACGGGACCGTGTGGTTCGTGCTTCCCTATGCCTATTTCCTGGCCGGAGGGATCCCTTGCCTCTGGGTGCTGCCTCTGAACTATCTCAAAGCAACTGGGCATGGAAACGGTTTATCAACAGCCGCGCTATGTTGACTAAAGATATTGAAAAGGTTACTGAGGATGAAGCTCTTCTTCTTCATGCCCTTGTTGTTCCTCAAGTGAATATCGATTGGGGTATCTTGATTTATTGTGAAGCTATCAGGTTTTCCGCGGCCAGGGGGGCTAGTCGTCGCATCCCTTTTGGTGGGATAATTTCTCAGCTTTGTGTTGGCACTTCGGGGATGCCGATTTGCCCGATAGATAAATATATGATCATTTGATTTTGTAGGGGTGCATTATTTGTAACTTTGTCTTGACATATTGAATGAAACCCCTTCTTTTGCTTTTATTGCCTTTTTTACTTTGATTTTTTCGATGAGCTTGCCATAACGCGTTTCACGTAAAGCCGGAATCTACCCTCAAACATCTAGCTGCCGTCTTGTGTTCGCTGTGAGTGATATAGATGGATCAAAGACCCTGTATGCGGTCCCCTTGTTTTGAGCGGGGCTAAGGTGATCATCATGGAGAGGTCAAAACCGTGATAAAAATAGAGTTGTTTCGTCGGTGATATTTTTCATCCGGGCCCCTTTGTTTTGGATAAGCCTAGGGTTCTTAGCCCGCGGGCTCATCGAAAACAAAGTGGCTGGGTACGTTTTTACCGAGATCAATTTATAGTCGTCAAAACGAGCTATTTCTAGGGCTGTACAACGAAATTGGAAAACTGGACTGACCGACTGAACTGGATTAAACCGGACCGGAAAATGATGAACCGCGGTTTTCCAATCGGTTTTTTCATTGAAGAAAAACCGAACCGGAAATCCAATTCAGTTTTCGGTTTTATCCATAAAAACCGGTATGACCCGAACCGAACCGGTTATACTTCATTTTAATTTTATATATATATATAATTTAATTTGTTCACTAGCTCCTACTATAAAAACCCTCCACACACAACCCTAAATTAATAAACCTTATACTTCTGCCGTTTCTACCTAAACCTAAACCTAAAATGCTTCCCAGCCGCCTATAACCGCCGTTTGAGCTCACCGGCCGTTCTTGCTTCTTCTAATATTCTTCATCCTTTGATCGTGAAAGGCTGAAAGCAACCTTTGAAATTGTCGTTACAATGACCACCCCGGCTTATGGTGCCAATAATGGTGTTTGTCTCATTTTAGAAGAAAAAAACAAAATTTTATGGTAAATAAAATACGATCCCGAAAACCGAATCGAATCGAAGCTGGATTGTATTGGTTCGGTCCAATTCGAGAAAAATGACCAATTCGATTCGATTCGAGAAAATATCAAAACCGTAATTCTGATTCGATTCGAGAAAATCGTAAAAAACCGACCGGACTGGACTATGTACACCCCTAGCTATTTCATTCAAAAAGATTTCCAAAAGATGGGGCTTGAGGCCCTTTTACAAAATACACTTGTTCTTGCACAAGATAGGGGGTATTTCACTTACATGTAATATCTTTTTAGGTTGTCGGCGTGCCAAGGCCTGTTGTATTCGTGACCTTCTTTATCCTTTAGAACATAAGTGCCCTTCTTTACCATCCTCGTGATCTGGAGTGGACCTTCCCAATTTTTAGACAACTTTCCCTTCTCTGCCTCATGCCCATTGGCCTGTCTTTTTCGTATGACATAATCTCCAACCATGAAATGATGGTCGCGGATACGCTTATCATGGTTCTTTTTGGCCGCTTGCTTGCAATTAATTAAGCGAGCATAGGAGTCAATCCGTTTTCCTCCAACAAATCGAGGTCGAGCTGTCTTGCCACCGGGTTCTCAGCCTTGATGAAATGTGCAACTCTTAGGTTTGGCAGGGCCATTTCCACCGGGGCCATGGCCTCAGAACCATGTGTCAATGCAAATAAGGTTTCACCAGTTGTGGTTTTTCTTGAGGTCCTGAGCGCCCACAACGCTGCTTGTAGATGATCTACCCATTTTCCGGCCTTCTTGTCTAAGCTCTTTTTTAACACGCTCAACACATGCTTGTTGGCATTCTCGGCTTGGCCATTTCCTCACAGATAACACATTGACGATTGCCAATGTTTCACGTTATGCTCTATGCAGAATTGAGCGAACTCATCTCTAAACGGCGGCCCGTGTTTGGAGACTATCGCTCTTGGGACTCCAAATCTGGTCCAAATTTGATCGAGTAAAAAATAAATGATATCTTTGGATTTAGTCTTCAACAAGACTTTTGCCTTGAACTATTTTGTAAAGTAATCTACGGCGACGACAACGTATTCACAGCCTGATCACCCTTTTCGCAACGGACCGATGAGGTCATTTGCCCACATAATGGCCATGCCGCAACAATGATGCTCTGCACGACTGAGGGAAGCCTTGGAATGTCTGTGAACCTTTGGCATTTGTCACATTTCCTTGCGTATATTTGGGTGACTTTTGCGAGCTTGGGCCAATAATAGCCAGCTACCAATATTTTCTGAGTGAGTGTGCGACTGGCAGGGTGACCGCCGCACACCCCCTTATGTAGTTCCAAGAGTATTCCCTCGACCTCCTCGGGCCGCACACACCGTGAC
Source organism: Gentiana macrophylla (assembly GCA_026214975.1). Classification (NCBI taxonomy): domain Eukaryota; kingdom Viridiplantae; phylum Streptophyta; class Magnoliopsida; order Gentianales; family Gentianaceae; genus Gentiana; species Gentiana macrophylla. The sequence goes on from CM047812.1 coordinate 91,291,329, forward strand.
AAAGGTTTGGAAAATGATTTTTGATACAGGACGTTGTCTGAGATGGTGTACATGGCGGCCCTTCTGGTCACCGCACTGGCCTCTTTATGTCCTGATTCTATGTACGCCTTTATTTCATTGATCCAACATGGATTGGTTGGGTGGAAATCCATGATCTCGACTCGGTTGATGGCGGGCTCAGAAAGGTGTTCTACCATAACAGCCGGATTGCTAATTTCATCTTTGCTGGTTAACTTTGATAGATAATCTGCTCGTTGATTATCCTCTCGTGAAATGTTGATGAATTTTCAATAATTGAAGCTTTCCTCTAACTTTTTGACGAGATTGATGTATTTTTGCAAGATTTCGCAATGAATTCCATATGACCCTGTAACCTAGTTCACCACCAATTACGAGTCACAAAATACTTCCACATTTTCAACTTTCATGGCCCTTGCGAGCTCGAGGCCCGCTGTAACCGCCTCATATTCTACACGATTGTTCGATGCAATGAAGTCAAACCTCAAGGCCTTCTCTATCTCTTCTGAGGTGCCTGGTTCTAATAATATGATTCCGGCCCCACAATCGTTGAGGCTCGCGGCTCCATCAACGTACAACTGCCAACAATGTCTCGGCCTTTACGGTGTGGACACTGTCGGAGTAGTTGTCTTGTCGATGGGATTCGAACCGGGTTGTTCTTCTGGCCTTTTCTTATTGAAGCTCGTTTATGAAATGAAATCGGGTAGGGCCTGGGCTTTGATAGCTTTCCGAGGCTCATACCGGATATCAAATTTTGTTAATTCGATGGCCCACCGAAGCAATCGGCCAGATAAGTCCGGCTTGTGCAGAACTTGGCGCAGTGGAGCATCCGATAACACAGTGATAGTGTGCGAGGAAAAATAAGCCCTTAATTTTCGGGCGGCGATAACACCACAGTAGGCCAACTTTTCAATATTAAAATAGTGACCCTCAACAGGACCGAGAGCCTTAGAAATATAATAGACGGGTTTTTGAAGGGTACCGTCCTCCTTGACAAGAGCAGCGGTGACAGCCCGATCTGAGGCCGCTAGGTACAAAAATAAAACGTCGCCAATCATGGGACTAACCAGCAGAGGGGGACTTGAGAAATAGGTGAGATCTTTGAAGGCTCGCGAGCATTCATCTGTCCATGCAAATGTTTTTTTTCCTTTGAGGATTTTGAAAATGGTAAACTTTTCTCAGCAGACTTGGAGATGAATCTCCACAGAGCAATTATCCTTCCATTTAGCCTTTGTACCTCATTGATCATGTTGGTTCACTCATGTTTAATAGAGATTTGATCTTTCGGGATTTGCTTGATTCCCTACGGCTCACCATGAATCAGAATTTTTCCGCTGAACCCTGAAGTTGCACTTAGTTGGGTTGAGTTTCATTGAGTGCTTCCTCACGTTTGCAAAAGTTTTCCGCAGATAGGCCAGGTGATCTTTGCGGATTGATTTTACGACCATGTCGTCGATATATGCTTCCATGTTCTTGCCGATCTGTGAGCTAAAAACTGTGTTTACCATCCTCTGGTATGTCGAACCGGCGTTCTTCAGGCCGAATGGCATCATTTCATAATAATAGAGCCCACCGGCAGCCCTGAAAGCAGTCATCTCCTTAGCAATTGGCCATCTTCACTTGGTGATAGCCTGAATCGGCATCCATAAAACTTAGCATTTCGAATCCCGCAATCCCATCTACCATTTTGTCAATCCGGGGCAGTGCGTAGGGATCCTTTGGGTACGCCTTATTCAGGTCAGTGAAGTCGACGCACATTCACCATTTCCCATTGTGTTTTTTCACCATCACGACGTTGGCTAACCAGGTTGGGTATTGCAATTCTCTGATGATACCCGCTGCCAACAACCTTCCGTCCTGGACCTTAATGGCGGCCTCTTTTTCTTCAGAGAATTGACGTGTTCTTTGCTGGATCGGTTTGAAGTTAGGGTCGACGCTAAGTTAGTGAAGCGCGACCTCAGGCTCCATGCCTCTCATGTCTGTTACCTCCCAGGCGAAGGCCTCCAAATTTTCTTTCAAGAGTACAATCAGTTCTTCTCTCTCCATCTCTGACATCTGAGCTCCAATCTTTATTTTCTAATCAGGGTATTTTTCATTCACAACAGCCTAAATGAGCTCGTCATTGGCCGGAAATCCGGCTATTCTCTGACTTGCAAATTCTCAACTTCAACTGTCTCATTGGCAGCTTTCTTGACCATGTTGATCTGGCTCGAGCCTACATTGAACTCCTTGATTATGGGCCTTTTTGAGCCAGACATATTCTTGGTCACAAATTCAAGAAAAAACCATGGTCGACTCGTGGCGACCCCTATATCATCTCCGACATGAAACTTGACTTTTTGGTGCGGAATTGATACGACCATCTGAAAAATTTTCATGGCCAGGATTCCCAAGATCATATTGTAATAGGAGGGAAGATCATCAACCAGATAAGTTATTACCTTAGTCCGGCAAAGTTCGTAGTCGCCTATGGTAACGCTGAGGTCGATCTTGCCTTTGACTCATACCGTGTCATCGGAGAAACCCTCTGGCACTCCGATATATGGTTTTAGCTTGGCTTCCCCAAAACCGATCTATTTCAAACAATCAAGGTAGATGATGTCTCGACTTGTGCCGGTATATACCATGACCCGGTTGACTCACTTTTTCTCGTTTACCCCGACCTTGAGGATGATAGGTATCTCCATGATACCCTCCACCGTTGTGAGTTCACTCTTGGTGAACATAATCCCTTTCTCCTATTCTCTCAAAATGATTCGCTTCTCAAAGCTACGTGTGTTTATTGAGAGTATCTATGATTTCAACTGATGATTACTCGGGAGGTCAGCGTGGATGACTTGGATCTCTTTTTGATACACGCGAGGTTTCCGACCTCTGTTGGCGCCGGCATCCCCGTCCCGCTTGTACTTGGCAGCAGGCCATTCCTCAATCAATATGTCTATCTCCTTTCTCAAAGTGATACATTCATCTGTTAGGTGACCATGGTCCTTATGATACTTGCACCATTTCGATTTGTCGCGACTTTCAGGATCGCCTTTCATGGGCCTCGGTGGAAGTGCTCCCAAATCTCAAAGAGGATTTGTGACGGCTTAGCATTGAGCGGGGTGAAGTCATTTTCATTGAACTTATAGGGTTTATTTATCTCGCATCTTGGCTTGCGCCCTTACCACGGCCTTTTTTACGATCTTCCTCGCGATCTTCTTTTCGATCCTCTTTGTGAGAATGGTGATCTATTTTTGATTTCCCTTTCCCGGAAGGAGACGCGCCTCGCTCAGCCCGATCATCCTGGATCTTTCTAATTACCTGGATTACTGCTGCGAAACTAATTTTAGAATGATCTACACTCCAAGACGATCGTTTCGACTACTCATGGCTGAAAAACAGAGCTATGGATTGAAAGATACGAATTTTTCAAGAATCGAACTCTACGAATACCAAAACTGGAGCTAAATTGAAAACTTACGAAATTGAAGATTGAATTTTTCTCTTAGACCATGTTTTGGCGGTCGAAGATTGAATTATGTTTTCATTGGACCTTTGGCTATTCTTGTTAGAAAGCAAGTGATGATGGCGTCGTCGGGAATGTTCCTGGTTTGGTCATAGATATTGATGAATCGCTCGTAATAACCTCTTCCTGATTCATTCTCTCCTATGCGGACCTCATAAAGATCCTCGATGGTTTCTTTGGCCTACTTGCTGACTCGGATTCTTTCATGAATTTCCCAGACAAATCCTCCCAGTTTCCAATCGAACCTCGGAGGAGTCCATGAATCCAGGACGCGGCTCTGTCTTGCATACTGCCTACGAGGGCAATGCACCAGACTGACCTGTTTTGGGTCACTAAGGTGATGTGACCCTGGAACGCGGTGAGCCAATCATATGGGAAAGTGCTCCCATTGTAGTAATTATAACTGGGATAATTGACTTTCTCCCTTTCCGTTGGCAATGTTCTTATGATCTTTTCGGAGAGTACATCGATTCCTGAGGTTGGGGCAGCTTTCTCAATGGGCCTTGACTTTTTCAGCTCTGCAATTTCGTTCCTCATTATTTCCATTTGCTCGGCCACGAGGGGATCAACACACCACCTGGGCGGAGATGGCTCAGTTTCTCGCTCCGACATACGTCCAGAGTCTGCATGGTTTCGCGATTCCTTCTGCTGGGATCGCTTTTCTCTTATGATTAAGCAAGCATCTCATTCGTTCCTCCCCTCTCGTCTAGGCGCTACATTTCTTTCTGGGGGGTCCAAACGGCTCAGGACCGAACCTCTCTCTTTTCGCTTGACTTTTTTGAGCCGACCTCTTTCCTTCACTTTTTTCTGGTTCTTTTTCGCGATCGTGTCGGACAGATGTCTGAAGGACCTCCCGCTCTTTTCTACGGCCCTATTGGCCTGACGAATGAACACTCTCTTCGATTTCGATCCTTTTAGGTTGGCTGTGGTGACTTTTGTTCTGCGCCTTTGAATTGATCTCATATCTCGACGGGATCGCTTCAAGGACAGGCAAGGGCTCCTGACCTAGAGCGACCATGTGAGCATTGGTCTTGTACATTCTCTCCGCATATTTAGCATATTCTATCATTGTTGTGACCTCCGGGTCCTCTTGGAAACCAGGTATCCATTCTGGTACCCTCTCTTGGCTTCACGGTGTTCTGATCACCCCGATCGCCGCCTTTTCCCTGCGGGCAAACACCAAAGCCATAGCGGCCTCTTTAGATTTAGTCTTCAGGTTTAGGACATTTCTGGCGTCGCCTGTGGCTAAAGCCTCTTGATGGAATCGGTCCCAATTTGTGGTGGGGTTATCAAGTGTTTCTCTCCCACCATCAGCGTGAGGCTGATTCTGCGCGGTCCTTTTTGCTGGGGTGTACGGGACCAATTGTGAATTTTTGTTGCCTGCCATGGTGCGTCACGCGAGCTAGTTTTGCTAGAGACAGATCCGTACTCTGATTGCCAACCACTTTCTGACACAATCTGATCTTCTCTCTGACACTCTCAACTACTTCATACTATTTGACTGTTGGGTAGCTGCATGAAGATCTTTTTTGATGGTGACGACTCCGGCGAGGTAACGGCCGGAAATATGAATTTCAGGGGAGAAATGTGATGAGTCAAACGCAAAAACCCCTAAAACTCGTGTGTTTCAACCTCAAAAGTACACGCACCAACAAGAAAACAAAGCCGGTTCTTTCTCACAATGTGTTTCGAGAGAGTAAGAACTCAAAATGATGACTTCACTCTTTATCCGGTGAGATAATGGAGGCTGTGAGGATACCGAGAGAGGTGATATTCTTAAATGCAAGCTTGGCATATCACAAGTCCTCGTACTAAAAGCCGTCTTAGGTATATCCGCTACCTTAATCTTCAACTGGTGTTACCCTGACCTAAGATCAATCTTAGAATACACTCTCTTGCCTTGCAACTGATTAAACATATCGTCAATCCTTGGTAAGGGGTACTTATTCTTGATGGTATGGTTATTCAAAGCTCTGTAGTCTATGCACATTCTCATGCTACCATCTTTTCTCTTTGATGGTATTAGGGTGAATTATGTTCCTTTCAAGCATGTCTTTAAGTAGAGCTTTCAACTCCTTCAATTCAGCCGGTGCCATCCTAAAGGGTGCCTTAGCAACTGGTGCCGCCCCTGGTATCAGCTTGATCTCGAACTCTGTCTCTCTATCCGGCATATTTCCTGGTAACGCTTCTGGAAACACTTCATGGTATTCCTTTACTACAGGGGTTTACTCTAACTTAGGCCTTACTTGTTCCACTTCCACTGCGTATAACAAGTAGCCTTCACAACCTTTTTGACAGGCTCTTATTGCCTTAATTGCTGATATTATCGGATGACGATTCTTACTTGGCTTGTAAACATTACATTGATAAGTCTTAGACGATTTCCGGGAACCTTAAAGGTCACTTTCTTTTCCCTACAGTCCAAGTGCACAAAATTCTCGGATAGCCAATATATTCCAAGAATTACATTGAAATCTAAAAAGTGCAGAACTGTAATTCACTTTTGCATCGATATGATCCAACTCGAACTTCTACTTGAGGTATCGTCCTAGTTACCTTAGTTACCTTTCCTAGTGGTGTAGTTATTTCCAAGGTGTTTTTAACGCTCTCAAGGTAGATTCAACTTTTTAGCTATCTTAGGCGACACGAATGTGTTAGATGCTCCCGTATCAAACAAAGCCGTAACTGCTAAGTTGTCTAATATTATTGTACCTATGATGTAGATTCGTTTATATTAAATACAAATACAACATGATTTAACGTGCTATAAAAGTACTTTAATAAACTGGAATAAAAAAATAAAGGTACCTGAAATAACATTATCGTCCGGTTCTGCATACTCAGCATCCACTGCAAACACTCGAACTGGGCGACTTGGGCCGCCTTTTCTGCTTCCTTATTTGTGATTGCTGGAAGACCCTTTTGTCGATAGGTTTTTGCAAAATGCCCCGGTTCTCCACAGAGAAAACAACCGTTTACATTAGCTCGACACTCACCGAGCATGAAGTCTCTGCTTGCCAGACACTTTGTGGTGCATCGGTGGTAGGAATAATTCGCCGAAGGTGCCGTCATCTTCTTTGCATTATCAACTGCGGTGCTCCTCGACCGTGGTACGACTAGCTCGAAAGTTTCTCTTAACGCCGACAACGACCGAAGGTCTATTCCTAAAAGTTTTGACTTCCAAGGCCTTATTCAACATCTCGGCCATATTCTTCAGCGTAAAACCTAGCATCCCTGCTTGAATTTCATGGGACAAACCTTCCTTGTAGAGTGTCATCTTCTTATCTTCAACTCTCATGATCTCCGGGTAGAACCTACCCAACTTATTACACTTGTTGGTGTACTGCGACAATGTCATGTAGAGACCTTGCTTAAGGCTTAAAAACTGATTCGCCTTATTTGCCTGTACTGTGGCTGAGAAGTACTCATTATAGAACAAAACCTTGAAACCTTCCCAATCTGTCACTTTCCCATTGCTGCTCTCAATGACATCAATCCATGATTCACGGCGCTTAAAAAGAAAACAATTGCTAATGGGCCATTTTAGATTCGGGGAACATTTATATTCTGCATGCCTTCTCAAAACTTCTCAACCAAGCTTCAGCCTTTGACGGCTCTACATTCCCATGAAAGTCTTGAACTCGGTTCCTCTTCAGCCTCGTGTACCAATCCACTGATGGTGCTTGCTCCAAAGCCGGTCTAACTAATGGGGCTGGTTGATAAACTGGAGGGATTACAAAAGGTGCTTGTTGTTGGTAAGGCTGTTGTAGGTATGGTGGTGGTTGAGGTTGCTGAAGAGGGATCACTTGAGGTTCAGTCTGGTAGGGGTGGCACCTCTGATGATGTTATTGTGTGTGATGAGGTTGGTGGAAACCATAAGATGGGTATCCAACGCCTTGATGGTGATCAAAACGTGGTGAAGGTGGTATAGTAGGTCGAGGGGTGTGACCTACTGATGGTGGATAGAAGGTCTGGTGTTGCTGATGATGGAACACTAGTGGAGAAGGGTGGCTCACTGGTGGCGGGTAGACACTGATCGATGGAGGGTAGATGCTTGTCGGTGGAGGTGGTGTAACTGGTGGAATATCTCCTACCATGGTGACGGGTATGGGCGCTTCCCCGGGTTCGTGATACATGTAAGTATACCTTGGTTGGGGTCGTGGTGTTGGGCTCCGTTGGGGTTGTGGGGTAGGATTCTGGCGAGGTCGTGAAGTCTGGCTTGCCTGAGGCCGCGGAGTGTGGGTAGGGTGAGGTGACGGATTCTGACGTATAAAACCACCTCCTACAACTTGTGTCAGATTACTTCCTCGTGCTCCGAGAGGTCTTTCCACCATGAACTCCGGTTCTTGTGTTCACCATCGATGATCAAAGAAAACCCAAAACGTTACTAAGAGATCTAAAGAAAAATTATCATAGAAAAAGGAAGCCTAAAAAGACGCTTCGCTCTGATACCAACTGTAACACCCTGTTCCCGGACACCGAGTCCTTTACCAGAAAAAGAACGTTCGGCACGTATAATATAAAATAAATCTCATATTATACGTAAGCCTCTACTACGTCGTATCGAGTTAAGAAAGACGGAAGCAAAAGACACGGGTATATTTTTTTCAAACAACCAACCAAGAATAGAAACTCAAAACTAAGGATAGAAATGTAACATCTATTACATTGGAAAACCAAACGAAAATCTAAAACGTACAAAACCTCCAAAAAGTACAATAAAAGAAACTACAAGGTTTAATGTATCTTTAAATCAAAACAGTAAACATAAAAATAAAAGCTTCAACACCGGAGTCCTCAAACGTCGTCATCAAAGTCCTCCTCGAACTCCGGATCTACCTAGTCATATTCTCTAACCCAAACACATAGGAAAACAATGCATTTGAGGTAAGTCCAAAGTACTCAATAAGAGGTAAAAGCTACAAATTAATTATGATTTATAATTAAAGGATTATCTTTATGAGCCCGACTCAATCTAGGGTTCATTTCATGTCCATCAACACGTCCCGACTACACGTTTTACCTTATCTTGGTTACATCAAGATTCAATGGCACTACGCATGGCGTTTATCACTGAAGATATACTTGCTAACTAACGGTGGATAACACTGATAGCTCCGGGTCTCCCGGTATGCGTGTGATACGCTCAATGAATTTCCTCCACTACCCTTCAACCTTTTGAGCGATGGCGTTGTTCACCTTTATGAACATACCGTATCGCCGATATAAATCGGTGCCTGACCAATTATAGCATGACATTTTATCTTTTTACTACCACGTATGTAATTTATTATGCATTAACTATCCACCTAAGTGTTTTCAAGGATAAAGCTCACCTTAAAAACTCTACTCCCACACTTAGACAGCTAGACATTGTACCCTATCAAATCTGCAGACATTGATGAACTCTAGTTCATCAAAGCACAAGCCCTTCATGCCCTTCCGACCGTCCCGAACTTCAACTCCCTTGAAGAGTACATTCGGTGCCGGAACTAAACGCATCAGAAGCTCAATCAAGGCTTGTTCATGTTAAATTAATGTTATTAGATCATGAAACAACGTTTAAATCTCCATACATAGCTTAAACAACATTGCATCAAAACTGGGGGTCAATGCGTGCGCATTCCCTGACCAAAAACATGCTGGGAGTTCCTGTCCAGCCAATTCATGCGCATTGCTTGCAATGCTTGTGCATTGATCATGCTGGGAGCAACTTTTTACAACCTGAAACAACAATGCGTGCACATTGCACCTGCTGTGAAAAGGATTTAACATCCTGAATCACGAATGCGTGCGCATTCCACCTGCTGAAACTAAAGCCAACATCCTATAACAGGAATGCGTGCGCATTGCTAGCCAATGCGTACGTATTCAATGCAGAAAAACCCTAAAAACATGATTTTCTACACTTTGCGATCTCTACTTGATTCCAAACATGTTCTACTCGATTTCTATTAGGAACATTAGAAAAACATAACTTTTACGATCCAAATCAAACCTTAATCTTTAAACTACACATAGGCATAAAGTTTGATACAATAACACATCAAAACACGATCTAACCTCTATAAACCATATCTAATTTGTAGGAAGAGCCTCTTACCTTTTAAGCATGCTAATCCAACACAAAAGCTATGAATGACTGCAGCAACCTGATCCTCTCTGCAGGAAACATATGTGATCAATCCAAAATCAGATTAGATTCGATCACACGCTTACAAACATATGAGACTACGAATTCATGAGTTTGAATCCATCAAACACAGTCAAGAACATAACTAGGGCTCGAAAACATACCTTGACAAAGTCCCAACTTTCTTGTGTTGAAGCGTTGCTCTTTTCACGGCGATTAGATCTTTCTACTACGATCCGAAAGCCGTTAAGAATCGCCTTAGGCTGAAAGAAATCTCTCTGCCCTTTTTTTTTCTATTGCCTCTCACGCCTCTCAAGAATGTAGGAGGAGAAAATTCTGATTATTGGTAGGTTATAAGCTTAATGGGATGATTATTTTCCTTAAATAACCATTTCCAAAAATAATAACTTATTATTTCTTTTCCTTAATTATTCCTTAATAATAAAAATCAGATTTTCATAAATATATGTATACCCAAAAACTTAAATCCACAAAAGAACTAATGAATAGTAATATTTCGTTTTCGTAAAATAACACATTTGTCATTTTCCATAAATCGAAATATTACGGTAGTAGTTTATTATTGGGTGCGATATGTTATGTTATGGCATAGGAAGGAACACGATCTGAGGGAGACATATATCCCATTTGTGCTATAAGTGCTAATTAATGTAGGTTTCCAAAACTAAAAGCGTACGTGATGGTATTCAAATCCAATAGAAACAAGGACGGAGGCAAGTTGTACCTCTAGCCTCTAGGGGCTAAGTTTATCCGAATAAAAAAATATTAAACTAAAAAATAAATATAATTCAGTTCGATCGATAAAATATTTTTAATCCAAAAGTACTAACAAAGCTAGGATATCGGCCATTATCCACCCTAAGTTCAAATCTTGATTCCGTATAAAAAACAACTTCTAGGCCTTTCAACAAACAAAATAAATTAAAAAAACTTCTAGGAGAAGTCGTGTTAGGTGAATGTCACCTAAAACCGTTTTTTAAAGACATGCATAGATGGACCTAAAAGTTGTGCAGGCTTCAACTTTGGTGGGGTTGTTGAGTTTGAAATGCCACCATGGCAATGGTGTTAGGTAAAGGCATCCGTCAAATAAATTACACCTAACAAAGACACACACGCAAATTTAAAAAAGATAAAGGGCTTTTCGGGGATTTTCAACATCTTTTTGTTATCAATCAACATTGTGCTTACATGACCTTACTCCCATAGTAGTTAGTGCTATGCTTTGCTTTATCACCAGATCTCATCACATCACAGTTTTGGCTCCTTTTGGATGCATTTTGGAAAAAGTGATTTAGTTTATATCATCAAGTATTTGTTTTAATGGGTTATCGATATTTAAAAGTATATTTTTCACTTTAAAAATCTGTTTCAATAGGGTCGGTAGAGCGTATTTTTTAATGATAACATCATTATTTTTAATAACAAAACCATTCATTCATTTTAATATTAAATTAAAAAGAAAAAACGGATATCGGTGGGGTCCGCCCCTTGTTGGCAAAACTATTAAATAAGATAAACTCATAAAATAAAAATTCAAACCATTTTTCATTACTAAAAATTATCTACAATAGAATATCGTTTTAAATTTGTAAAATATAGAATTTCCACATTATAGACTATCTGTGTTGCAATTTTTATTTTATTTTAGGAAACGACACATATATTATTAAACCAAATCCGCAACTGAGGCGGAGATTACATCATTCGGAGGGGAGACACTCCAATCAACATGACCCAACACTAATTGTTATGACGGATCGATCAAGAAGTGATGGTGATTGTGAGTAAAGATAAAAGAATAACAAGTAAAAAAACACAGAAACAATAAGAACACAGATTTAACGTGGTTTCCGGCAATGTACGAACTACCCACGGACAAACGGGGATATTTTATTATCACTAGAAAGTTACATCAAGTTACAATTAATCTGAAGGTATTTATAGCTTTGGGATCCAACCCTAACCGACTAAACAGTCAAACCAGTAAATGACTGAAATGCCCCAAAAGTAACTTAGATAGAACCGGAAACAATGTAGTAGACGTGTTCCCAAGTCCGCCGAGCCTCGATGAGACTTGCCTTGATGAGACTTGCCATCGGCGAGTTGATCAACCGCCGAACTTGCCCCAATTGAACACCAAACTTGATAGATGCTTCATACATTCTTGACGAACATGTTTCCATACCGGACTCGATAGCATAGTTTAAGTCACCATTTACAAATCTCACATTGACTTCAACTTCATGCAAGCCCGACCGGATGCACAACCAAGTGCGGAAATCCTCTTTGTCTTCATATTCGAATACCTCTCAAAGAGACCACCATCATGGTGAGTATTTCCGGAGATCTGATTCAACGACTTTGGATATTTAGCAAGTCCGCAGACACAACCGAAACTTGCCCTTGAAAGCGGCTTAGTGAACATATCGGCATGATTCACATCAATGCGATCTTCTCCACCTTAACCTCCTCTCATTCGCTAGAAAATGGTACTAACATCAATGTGATGGGTTCTATCATGATGAACCCAATCCTTAGCCAAACATATTGCACTAAGATCGTCACAATGCACCTGGCTTGATCTTGATGCGACTCGGATCATTGACTAGCTCTTTTAACGATTGATTGCGCTTTGTCGCTACGCGATTGCCATATACTCTACTTGAGATTAGATAATGTCCATCGTACCTTAATGTAAAGTTTCCTTTCAACTTAACACAGAACCACCCAAAGTAAACGCATACCTAGTCATAGATCTCCTGCTGTCCACATCAGCAGCATAATCAGAATCACAATATCTTGTGACAAAACATTGAGTACCACATCCATAAATGAGTCCAATATCTGATGTACCCCTAAGGTAACTTAATATCCTTTTCATTGCCTTCCAGTGTTCCTTTTCAGGTTGAGCCATAAACCTGCTGACAACACCGATTGCTGAGCCAAATCGAGGCTAAGTATGCATAATGGCATACATTAAACCGCGCCTTTACACTAGCATATAGAACCTTTGACATGGATTCTTCCTCTTCAGCTGACTGTGGAGCAAACACAGCAGATAGATACATATTTGGTGCCATTGGAATATCTATAGGTTTGGCTGCTGGCATGCCAAACTTGGATATACCTTTACAATATACCCCTACTGAGACAAGAACAGCTTTCCCTGCTTCCTATCTCTATAGATCTCCATCCAGAATTTTCTTTGCATTCCCAAATCCTTCATCTCAAATTCGACCTTTGAGCAGATTCTTGAGATCTTGAATATCGAGACTTGTTTTTGTGACTATCAACATATCATCTACATACAAAACCGGATAGATGATTGAACCATCCTTCAACTTGTTGTGATAAACACAACAATCGTATAGACTCTGTTATAACCTCTTGAACCATATAATTTGTCAAACTTCTTATACAAGCTGTCTTGGGGCTGCTTAAGTCCATACAAGGACTTCTTCAACTTGCAAACATATCCTTCCTTGCCGTAAAGACTGTCTTCACATCCAATTGCTCAAGTTCAAGATTACGATGTGCCACTTTATTGCTAATGACACCACTAATGGAAGTATGTCGACCCTTTGGAGAAAATAGAAGTATGTCTGACCACTGGAGAAAATATCTCTTCATAGTCTACCCCCTCTTTCTGACTGAACCCCTTAGCAACCAAACATGCCTTATATCTGAAACCCTCAGCAGATGTCATTCCTTCATTTTTCTTAAAGATTCATTTGCAGCTGACACCCTCATATCCTGTGGTTGTTTGACCAGATCCCAAGTCTTATTCTTCTGAAGTGACTTCATTTCTTCTCCCATAGCAACAAGCCATTGGGATGCCTTAGAACATGTCACGACTTCCTGTAAGTGTTAGAGTTCAAAACCATCCACTTCTTGACTACTGTAATGCATATCCAACCATATCCTCCTCAAACCCATATCTTTCTTGGAGGTCTGATATTGGTCATCCTAGCTCTGCTGAGAGCTATACCCTGCTGACCAACATCAGTTGTTTGAGTATTTGCTGACCTTTGTTCAGCGGACTGGCTTGGATCCTGTTCTGGATTAGCTGAGTGTAGACTAACCCTCTTTGAGTCTTTTGATTGATGAGACTCTACTTGAGCTCCACCTGTTTGTCAACCTTCTCAGTCTCGGATCCAATTTGATTCGGGATGTGGCCTCACAAATGAGTTAAGAATAGAGTTTCATCAAAGACTACACTTCTACTGAGTATAACCCTATTTTCAGCTGATGACCAAATTCTATACCCTTTAACTCCATCTCCATATCCAACAAACACACCCTTCTTGGCCCTAGGTTCCAATTTACCTCACCGACATGATAATAAAGCAGTCTTTCAAAAACCCTAAGTCTAGAGTGGTCTGCTGACTTTCCTGACCAAACTTCAAGTAGTGTTTTGAGTTTGATCCCTGTGTGAGGCCCCTATTGATTAAGTAGCATGTTGTGTGAACAGCCTCTGCCCAAAATCTCCTTGCTAGACCTGAATTAGAGAGCATGCACCTTGCCTCTCCGGAAGAGTTTGATTTATTCTTTCTGCAACACCATTCTCTTTGTGGAGTATCACGGCGATATGGTGCCTAGCAATGCCTTCATTCTTGCAAAATTCATCAAACTCGGACCATCAAAATTCCAGTCCATTATCAGTTCTAAACCTCTTGATCTTCCTTCATGTGTTATTCTCCACCAAAGCCTTCCACTACTTGAAGTGCTTGAATGCTTCACTCTTGTGCTTCATCATGACTACCCAAACCATCCTTGAATAATCACTATAAAGGACACAAAATACCTGTGACCATCCAATGACTCCACCCTTGAAGGTCCCCAACAATCAGAATGGAAATAATCAAGTGTCCTTTTTGTGATGTGAATTACTTTTGGGAACTTGCTCCTATGTATCTTCCCAAACACACAGTGTTCACAAAATTCCAACTCATTGACCTTATGCCCTATAAGTATATCAGACTTAGACAGAATCTGCATCCCTCTTTCACCCATATGACCCAATCTCATATGCCACAATTTGGTCAATTGTGATTGGTGAACCTCTGATGATGCAACAACAGCAGAACCTGATACAGTAGACCCTTGTAATATGTACAATGTCCTTTGCCTGATACCCTTAAGAATCACAACTGAACTCTTATACACATTCACCACTCCACCTTCACCCTTGAACTTGAATCCTTTGCTGTCTAGTAGACTAAGTGATATCAAATTCTTGGTCATTTGTGGAACATGCCTAACCTCATTCAGTGTGCAGAATTTACTATCATGTGTCCTCAACTGAACTGATCCAATTCCAACTATTTTGCAGACCTTGCTATTAGCCATAGCAATATGGCCTCCATCCACCTGCTGATAAGTTGAAAACCACTCTTTGTTTGGACACACATGATAAGATGCCCCAGTGTCCAGAATCCACACATCTCTATGCCCTATTGACTCTGAAACTGCTAAGGCCAGATCTTCATCAAAGGTGGTGTATTGTTACGCCAACGCGAAAGCGTACTGTAGAGTACCTTGCTGCTTCTTCCTTTTTGGACATTCATTTTTCCAATGTCCCTGCCCCTTGCAGTAATTACAAACATCCTTAGCTTTAGGACCATTGGAATTCTTCTGGAATTTATTCTTTCCGAATTGTCGGCCCTCTGCGACTCACGGCCTCCAATCCAAACAAACCGACTATCTGTCCCAAAACCGGATGCCTTATGGCGTAACTCCGAGCATGGAGTGATGACCTTACATCCTCCAATGATATTGAGTCCTTCCCAACAATAAAGGACTACACAAAGTTCTCATATGATGCAGGCAATGATACAAGTAGAATAAATGCAGCATCCTCATCTTCAATCTTCACAACAATATTCCTTAACTCAAGCAATATTGTGTTCAAAGCTGGTCTAGATGATCCCTCAGCTGAGTGCCCTCATGCATCCTTAAAGCCGAATAGCGTTGTTTTAATAACAACTTGTTGGTTAGCGACTTAGTCATATACAGGCTCTCAAGTTTGGACCACTGATGACGCTCTAAATGGTACCAATAATCATACCATTATATACCCCGAATTCTGCTCAAGAGAGGATAAATAGGCTTGTTATTATATGGAATATATGTTAAATGCTATGTGAGTGTTTCCAAGATCGTAATTCTGCATCTATGTTATTTTCCCGAAGATTTGGTACTGTTTTGTCTCGTTTTGCGTGTTTTCTAGGATGTACCGAATCTGGAGCATTGGAGAGTGGATCTGGACCAAAAGAAATATATTGGGCCGAGTGATTAAAGTCCAAGAAGGAATCTGGTGAAGAAAAGTCGGCCTGGTTTACTGAGGACTTGTGGGACACAAAATTGATTCTGCCGTCTCTACTAGGTCGGTTAGGGTTTTAGAGAGTCATAAGTCGGTCATTGTATTTATATAAGGCCGCATTTATAGATTATTGTATATGTTTTCATAAGCACTCAATTATATTCATATACATTATATTTTGATGAAATAAAGTTATTCAAGCTTTTGAAGAGTTATTTCTGGTTTCCTCCCTTTCTCCACCATCTCTAGCTTGAGTAGATCGAGCTAGGTCTCCATTGTTGAAGGTATGGAGCTTTGAACGCTCCTTTTTGTCTTCAATATGGTAGATCTGTTCGTATTTATATGTTTTAGTTAATCTGTATGTTTAAAGGCCCCATAATTTACTTAGAATAGTCGTAATTGAGCAATGTAGATCCAGGGATAGGAAAAACTGACCCCGGTAAACCGGCGGTCTATACCGGTTTACTGAGGCAATATTTCAAAAACCTAAAACTGAGATTCACTACAGCTACATTGATCGACAGGTTTAATTAACGATGAGGTTAGATCGCCAATCTGCTTATTGTAATCGTGGCGGCATGAAATACTGAATAGTGAAGTGCTAAGTTTGGACATAGTCTTGAATGGACCACTGGAGCGTGATGATCAATGTCAGCAGCGGTATCAAGCCAGGTTAGTGATAGCAAAATAACTAACCGCTAACTTTGACCGACAGCAGTATCGTGTCAAGCGTAGTATAGTGGCTCAAGGTCGAATCCACGAGGAGTAATATCTAAGTACCAAAGCGGCGTTGAACTTAGTTTAGGTCAAAATAATGGTGGGAAGGTATTATACTAATGCAAAAGTAAAGATTAAACTAATGGTTTTACTTATATGATTAAAAAGCATGGCCGAACTACGATCCGGTAGAGTTCTTTTACCCACGGGAAAGACTTGACAAGGCGTGTCTTAACCAACCTACCTATCCAATTCGGGTTTATATGACATCCACGGGTGCCAACTCACAATTGCGGTGTTAAGGTGCGAACAACTCTCACTCAACACCCTATGCCAGGCTAATTAACCATCCCTTTGAAAGCCAACTAACCTAACATGGTTTACCAAAATCTAGAGCCGCTCGGAAAACCGATGAAAACCCTCACATAGGCGCGATCCAACAACTAGCTAGGTTGTCAATATAGCAACTAAATTTTGTATCTACGCAATGATCCTAAAACCCTTATCCCACATCTCACCGCAAAATACATCTACAAGTTCGATGTGTGTGTGACGATGAACTAGGTTCTCAATCTAATTCAAAGTGTAATCTTTATAAGAACAAGTTTTAGAACATGGATTAATCATACAAGCGTTTAATTATGCACTACACAATTCCCGTCTAATCAATAAGCCAGGCGTTCACCACATTTCGCGTAATTCATTCAACGGATTAGCTACTCAGGATAATAATAAAAGTGCAGAAATTTATGAAGAAATTAATAATAAACATGATAAAGAGATAGAATAAAATTTACCAAAAAAATTGTATGAAGCAAATCATTTCAGAATCATGACCCCGTTGTGTTGTAATCACTAAATAAAATAAATAAAATGCTATTGCTCTTAAAGGATAATACTTGCAGAAAATTCGAGTGCAGCAGCTCTAATTGAGAGAAAAAGGTCGCTACCCAGAAAAATAAATTCAGTATCAAAGTGTGTTGAAATTTGGCGCAAATGGGCTTTTTTATAATAATCCCCGACTTGCGTAATCAATTTCCATATATTTTCTTCCGGAAATCCCATAGAAGTGTCCTCCTTTTTGCCGCTTCAATGTTCCCGCTGGGCCCCCCTTTTTTTCCAATTGAAGTACGCTCCTTCTGTTGCCTTGACTTTGCTTTTTGCTTTTTTTTTTTTTTCTTTTGTATTGATAATATTATCAAATATTGCCAAAAAAAACAGCATTCGACCTCTCTAATAAAAGAGTGGAACAAAAACAGTTTGTATCACACCACTGCAGGTGTGATCTTTGCTTTTTTTCAGTTGATATTTTATTAAAATTATTATTTTTCTAAAGACCGAATTTGAATCTTGCGTAATTTCTTCATCTGAACTCTGTTTTAGACGATTTTCATACCGTTGCGATCCTCTTCACGCCTCTATCATGCCATATCGTAATAAAATAAACGGCATACCCAATCGTGACAAACACCAATAAAAACACACAAATCACCCAAAAATATCGAGATTTTCGACGTAAACGTCTTATCGTCTCGTGATTCAACTCATGGTGAAACGTGCCTATAAAAACACTTAACTACCCCAAAATTACATCGAATAGGATACAAATACGGGGTAAAATGCACACCAAATTATAGCAAAGTTGACTCTCATCAACTACCCCCCACTTAGCGTTTTCTCGCCCTCGAGCAAATCAAGCGATTCAAAAATAAATCATGAGGTCAAGCGTTGCTATCATATGGGAAACCAATATATTCAATGATTAAAAACTAGTCAACGGCGAATAAACACGATCCAAGCGGTAGCTTATAATGAAAACAAAATGAGTGTGTGTGCATAGCTTCCCAATCATTTATCATGGGCAACCGGCTCAGATTATAAGTGCATGACTAATGGCGTTACATCATAGGCTTATACTTCATAATCATCTCCACTAATCGAGGTCAAATCAAGGCTAACTAAGGTCAGGTAGGACTTGCACGGTTGTAACGTTAGGCTAGGGACGGGGTTAAACGAAAGGATAAAAGGAATATCAAAAGAGAAAAACGACTGAGTCTAATCAAAACATCTTGAATTTAGCTCATAGCTCACCTTCTTAGCTTGATTAGAGCAAGATTTCTCCTTCTTTACTCTCAATTCCAAACATAATTCAATGAAAACTTGTCCACCAACGCCACTTTGGAAGAATTAATACATAGCCCTTTTTCCGGTAAACTTTGACTCAATTTTATTCATTTTTTTCTTTTTCTTTTTTTTTTTTCCTTTTTTTATGGTTTTATAAACCAACACCAACACTTTTTGCTACCCCTTCTCATTCGTAGTACAAAAATCCACCAATACCATAATTTGATACACATCTTCGCCACCCCACACTTGTGCTAGCAAGTGTGCCCAAAATAAGATTAAAACTCACTCGTAGGGTGCCAAAGAAACGTAGACCACAAATAAAGGCTAAGGTCGGTAATTATAAGCTAATCAACGAATGGCTAAGTTCGGGTGGGAGTCTAACCACCCTACAAAGGCTTAGAGGGGTTTCTATGGAAATTACGTACATGGTTGGCTATTTGGCTCTGGTCGGGTCAAAGAAATGCCAGGACCGTCATCCCTTAATCTACCAAGATTGACCTTTCTATTTCGCCTCGAAGTTAATGGTATAAGTTCTAGGTAACAGATTAATGTCTATGGCATCTATAAGCATTCACTAATCAGCCACAACTCATGAAAGCAAAGCTATTACGTGCATAAGAATTCTATTTCCACAACAAGATAAAGGTTCGACTCGCATACATTCAACTCTTGACTAATAATTAGCCAAAGAATATTGTGACTCACATAGGATTCACAACGTCAAAGTCATGAAAAAAGTTAAAAATAGCTCTATTGTCACTCGAATGGACCAAACACCAGGCATGTAACTTATTCAATGCATTAAATTTAACATAAGCAACCAAGTGAAGCTAAGTCTACCACCCCCCACTTAAAATGGAACACCGTCCTCGATGTGTGAGTGATAAAGAAAAGAAAGAAAGACTTAGCTAAAGCGGCGGTGAGGGCGGAACTCTGAAGTGACAACCTCCAATGTATCTCTACAGGGTACTGTGCAATCATAACATAGAAACCAGAATCCACTACAACGAGAGGCCGAAACCTCGGCGTAGGTAGCACAAGTATGGAGATGTATATAACAAATAAAATATGGGTTATCACAAAGCATGCAACGAAATTCGAGATGTGTGGTCAAATTTTCATCACTTCTCAAAAAACAAACCTAAAAACCTAAGAAAAAGTGGGTTGCCTCCCACCGAGCGCCTTTGTTTTACGTCGTTGGCTCGACCAAATGACACTTAAGCAGACTCAAATCACTTAAGACTCAAAACAACTCAAACCAGAATATTTCACATAAGCATCAAAACTCGTCAACCAAAATCTAGACTCAAGAAGACCAATAGCTTAAGAAAAGTGAACAAAGCGAGAACCATGGAAATTGAATTGTCTAAAAACTTACCTCTTTTGGTCCTTGATGCTACCTCTTCCCGATGTGGTCTCTTTCTCACACTTCTTTGAGCCGCATTCACCGGAGGGAGTGAAAACTTGATCTCATAATACTCATCATCACAAGGTGGATGGTGAAGTAATCCGGGACCATCGTATCGGGAATCACCAATCCATCCGGTGGCTTCAATTTTAGTGGCTCATCAACTTGATCTCGATCCACAAGTGAGCTTGACGGTAGAATGAGCGATCCCAACATCTCCTTAGTCTCGATCTCCACATAATCAACGACCACAATCGAATCTACCATACTCTCTGTCAAGTCATCATTTTGTATATCGTGGGAAAGCAGTGTACTTGGTAAAAGTTGCACCTCTTCCATCTCCAAATCTTGTAGTTCCTCTTCATCCCAAAGCATTTCATTACCAAAGATTTCTTGCTCACTCAAAACAATAGTCTGTTCCACTGTACACTCCACCAAGGTATCATCAGATATTTCAATAGAATGTGATGGTGCTATAGGCGATCCCAACTAGTCACTTGCTCCGTCCTAAAAATCGAAAGATCCCCTCTGAATAGCAGCTAACTCCTTTTGCATAGCTTTCAACTCAGTTTCCATCCTCTCTCGTTCTGCTGCTTTCTGTGGTTGGGCAACTCCCAACTCTCTACCACTAACCGATTCATCAACCTCACTCTCCACCTGAACTTCTTCACCGTTAGCTTCCTCTGCAACCTTATTCACCTTATGTGCACAAGCCTCTTTTTCATGTTCTAGCTCCCGGGCTTTCTTAAGCGAGAGAGATCTTTAGATATGTCTAGCAACATGTTCTTCCTACGTGCCCATTCTCGCTCACAGTCGTGGAGCTTTATACTCACGCGCGCACACTCTTCGGTTGAGCACCCAAATCCGATCCATAGATTCCGTGACCTCCTACGCAACTCATCCATCCGCTTCTCCGGTCGAACTTTGGTGTATCCGCACTCTCTCGACTTTCGCCACGAAACCCTCTGCGCGGCTCTCTATTATCTCAACTTCCCGTTCTTCTTGGCGATAACGGGATCAATCTTGTATTCCTCTTGCGGTTGAGAGATACGAGAATGGTCATCTTGACTCTGCTTGCCGCTTTATAAGTTATTTGCAGGAGTTGTTGGGAAACATGGTCTTGATACCCTTAGCATTTGCGGACTTTCGGTTGACATTCGCTTGGTTGAACTCCGGTTTAAAGTTACGGCAATTCTCTTTGAACCGGTTGATATGGTTGGGTGGTTGAAAATCACCAATCCCATTCCCACGATTCCAATCTTGCCCGTTCACCAAAGCTGTCCATTCTGTTTCCATTCGAATAACCGTAGTATTGATTACGGTTTGCACTCGCGCCATGATAATCCCAAGAACTACGGTCACTCTGCTGGCGATATATAGGTTGGCGCATACCATTAATTGTTGTGCATATTGGTTCATTGTCATCCCTTGTTGTTCAGTTTGGTAGTGTGGAGGTGAGACTACATCCATTGTAGCATACTTGCGCAAGATCTCGGAAAACAACACCACACAATCAAAGTATCTCGTCACCACCACCACAAAGAATAGGTGGTGTGACGCTCAATATCTGAACTCCATCAAGAAAAGAAAAGAAAAATAAAAATAAAACGACCTAAGCCCAAGCTTTGGTCAACTTGCAAGATATTCACGTTACTCCCGGTGTGGCGCCAAAATTCTTGATAGCAAAATAACTAACGCTAACTTTGACCGGCGTGAGTATCGGGTCAGCGGTAGTATAGTGATTACAAGGTCGAATCCACGAGGAGTAATATCTAAGTACCAAAGCCGACGTTGAACTTAGTTTAGGTCAAAATAATGGTGGGAAGGTATTATACTAATGCAAAAGTAAAGATTAAACTAATGGTTTTACTTATATGATTAAAAGCATAGCGAACTACGATCCAGTGGGTTCTTTTACCCCGGGAAAGACTTGACAAAGGCGTGTCTTAACCAACCTACCTATCAATTCGGTTTATATGACATCCACGGGTGCCAACTCCAATGCACGGTGTTAAGGTGCGAACAACTCTCACTCAACACCCTATGCCAGGCTAATTAACCATCCCTTTTAGAAAGCCAACTAACCTAACATGGTTTACCAAAATCTAGAGCCGCTCGGAAAACCGATGAAAACCTCACATAGGGCACAGTCCTAACAACTAGTTAGGTTGTCAATATAGCAACTAGGTCATGTCTACGCAATGATCCTAAAACCCCTTATCCCACATCTCACCGCAAAATACATCTACAAGTTCGATGTGTGTGTGATGATGAACTAGGTTGTCAATCTAATTCAAAGTTGTAATCTTTATAAGAACAAGTTTTAGAACGTGGATTAATCATACAAACGTTTAATTATGCACTACACAATTCCCGCCTAATCCTCTTTGGGCTTTCACCGCATTTCACATAATTCACTACACAGCGGATTAGCTACTCATGGTAATAATAAAAGTGCAGAAATTTATGAAGAAATTAATAATAATAAACATGATAAAGAGATAGAATAAAATTTACAAAAAAATTGTAACAATAATCATTAGAATCGTCGACCCGTTGTGTGTTAATCACTAAATAAAATAAATAAAATGCTATTGCTCTTAAAGGAGAATACTTGCAGAAAATTCGAGTGCAGCGGCTCTAATTGAGAGAAAAAGGTCGCTACCCAGAAAAATAAATTCTGGTATCAAAAGTGTGTTGAAATTTGACCTAAATGGCTTTTTATAATAATCCCCCGACTTGTGTAATCAATTTCCATATATTTTCTTCCGGAAATCCCATAGAAGTGTCCTCCTTTTTGCCGCTAGAATGTTTCCGCTGGGCCCCCCTTTTTTTCCAATTGAAGTACGCTCCTTCTGTTGCCTTGACTTTGCTTTTGCTTTTTCTTTTTTTTCTTTTGTATTGATAATATTATCAAATATTGCCAAAAAACAGCATTCGACCTCTTTAATAAAAAGTGGAACAAAAACAGTTTGTATCACACCCTTGTGATCTTTTTGCTTTTCTTGCGATTTTATTAAAATTATTATTTTTACCGAAAGACTGAATTTGAATCTTGCGTAATTTCTTCATACGAACTATGTTTTAGAGCGATTTGCATCGAATTGCGATCCTCGTCACGCGCCGCTTTATCACGCCATATCTCGTAATAAAAATAAACCACATACCCAAGCGTGACAAACACCAATAAAACACACACAAATCACCCAAAAATATCGAGATTTTCGACGTAAACGTCTTATCGTCTCGTGATTCAACTCATGGTGAAACGTACCTATAAAAACACTTAACTACCCCAAAATTACATCGAATAGGCTACAAATACGGGGTAAATGCACACGAAATTATAGCAAAGTTGACTCTCATCAGTTAGCGGTATGAGTTAGCGCTCGATATCGGCAATTCTACTTCTTTATGCGTATGGGCTATTACGGACCAATTAAGGAGGGTAGCTTGCGTATAGATTGTCTACTACCATTGTCGGAGTAGATAGGAGTAGGAGTTGCACCCGTAGCTGATAATGATAACTAAAACAAAAGCTCGCTCGATTAATTTAAGGAAATTATGTGGGGAAGTAAACGTAACGATTAACTAATCCAAGTTAGTAGATCGGTGAGAAGAGGGGGAGAAATACCAAGTGTGTTTTTATGTTATTGTTGGTCCATGACCGCCTTCATGTTGCTTCTTAATTAGGTTAGAATCATTTATACTTAGAGTTGCATTGTCTCTGTGGGATCGACCTTGACTCGCATTTACTATACTACGATGTACCTAGTACTCTTGCTAGTAATATCGACGTTAGTGACTTACACACGATCAAGATTTTTGGCGCCGTTGTCGGGGACAATGGCCAATTTTAAATATAAATGTTTTAATTCTGACGGATCGATCAAGAAGTGATGGTGATTGTGAGTAAAGATAAAAGAATAACAAGTAAACAAACACAGAAACAAGAAGAATACAGATTTAACATGGTTTCTGGCAATGTGCTGACTACTCCACGGACAAACGAGGATATTTTATTATCACCAGAAAGTTACATTACAATTAATAAAGATGGTATTTATAGCCTTGGGAATCCAACCCTAACCGACTAAACAGTCAAACCAGTAAGTGACTAAAATACCCCAGAAGTAACTTAGACAGAACCAGAAACAATGTAGCAGACGTGTTCTCCAAGTCTGCTGAGCCTCAGCAGACTTGCCTTCAGTAGACTTGCCATCAGCAGGTTGATCAACCCTGCCAAACTTGCCCCATTGAACACCAAACTTCAGCGGATGCTTCATACATTCTTGACCAAAACATGTTTCCATACGGACTCGATAGCATAGTTTAAGTCACCATTACACTAATAAACAATGTCAGCTAAAAGGTGGTGACACATTGCCAAGTCACGTTTGACAAGCGAAATGGGCATAGAAACAAAAGACGGTAAAAGGATAAACACTCCCGAACTAGACAACCCGATACCGTCAAATCATCAGGCGAATATGATAGCAGCGGATGCAAGATAAGCAATCACTCTCGATAACAACCATAAGATAACCCCTAAATACAACCTCTTCCCAGAGCCATCAAAATCGCATTCATCTCCAAAATCACCAAATCATACCGGATCAAAGTGAAATGAAAGCCGCCACAATTGAACCCACACTATCTACAAAGAT
The DNA here is from genome assembly GCA_026214975.1 of Gentiana macrophylla. Classification (NCBI taxonomy): domain Eukaryota; kingdom Viridiplantae; phylum Streptophyta; class Magnoliopsida; order Gentianales; family Gentianaceae; genus Gentiana; species Gentiana macrophylla. The sequence goes on from CM047812.1 coordinate 91,316,250, forward strand.
AGAGACAATTCAGATCCCCTCCTCGCTACTAACGCATCCGAATTACACTTCAAACTACCATAAGGCGGAGGGCTCCATGATACGGATGAGAAGGCCCAGTACGCCGAGTGAAAAACACTCATGCTTTGCCCAAACTCACTACGAGGAAGAGACAATATGTGAAACATTAAAAAGTGTGTCGTCATACACCGCACGGCACCATGCTTTCCATAGTTTCGAGGCGAAAGGCTAAAAGCCGCCACCTCTCCCCGCGTGAAGCGCTCTAAAATCATACCAAGATAGTCGTTAAAAATCGATGCGGTCACAAAGCAACCGCTCACTAAAAGGTGAAGCTACCCGGATGGCCTTAGCATAGTCACAATCAAACAGCACATGCCGTATTGACTCCTCTCCCCTGCCACACGTCATACAGAGGCCACCGCCTAAATTGTGCTTAGCAAGATTGTCCTCAACCGGCAAACAATCTTGTAAAGACCGGCATAGAAAATAGTCAACTCTCGGAGGCACATCGATTCACCAAACATCCTACCAGATTTCATTTGCCCCCGTGAAGACGGAACTTGAGCAGAATAATGCGCCCCACCATACAAGTTCAAAGCCAAAAAGTACCCTGACTTAACTTAGTACCGCCCCTTACGATCGTAGTTCCAAATCAGCCTTGTCCGGATGGGAGCTTTCGATTAGGGACGGACCGTGGAAATTAGCTAGGGTGCAACAAGGCCTTTGCTTTTTATTTTTGATACATCAAAAAACTTATATAATTTAGTCTAATACAATTAGCTGTCTTAGTCCAACCCACTCGACCATACAATTATAATCCATTAGCCCACCCAACCACAAAATCATGGTTTCGTCCCTGCTTCCGACAATAGGTGTCCAAACAATAGTATTCACCTACCATGAATGGAATGACTGCGTGAGCAATGGCAAATTCCACTGCCGACTAGCTGATAAGATCAATTATTGCACTTTACATGTTGTAGGAAATTGATGGGAAGCATGAGCGATGTGAAATGAAGGCGGCCATGAGACCAATGCATTATGAAAAAACAAAGATCGAACTCCCATTCCTTATTTTCCACCTCAAACCTATCAACAAAAGATCTATACCTTCTAGTAAACTCTTCCATAGAAAAGAAGGCATGTGCCCCAAGCCCGCAACCATCACAGTCATTCCCAGGTGATACTTGGCATCGAGAACTCGGCTAGCAAGGGCTGAAGAGCTAGTGAGGAAGTGCCAAGACTGCTTTGCCAACATAGCTAAGTTATAACACTCCAAGTTCGGAACCCCAAGCCCCCCTAAATTCTTTGGCAAGCAAGGCGGGTATCCCAATTTCACCAATGCACCTTCTTCTTCAACCCGTATCCCAAAAAAACAACCCGAATGCTGGCGCTCAATTTATTAAATAAGTGTGGAGGGAACTTTAAAGCATTGCATGATGAACGTGGGGATGACATGCAACACTGACTTGATCATAACCTCATTTCTAGCTGGCGAGAGGAGCTTATCCTTCCACCCGGATAGATTTTTCTAGATATGCTCGCAAATAAAGTCAAACACTTGACGCTTATTACGGCCAATAACAAAGGGCATGCCCAAATACTTACATGTACTATCTCCGATGGGTATCTGTAAAAAATCAGAAATATACTCCTCTATCCTCCTACATCAAATTTTGGCTGAAATATAAGCTAGAGGGATTTTGTAAGGTTTTTTCTAAAATATATCCGGTGTTAAAATCCCTCTCAGCGATATTTTTTTCCTAGACCCACTATTGCCTACAATATGTTTTGTTTTTTTCTTGTGGTGACAATGGATATTGTAAAGTCAAATTTCTAAGGGTGTGCCTAAGAACATGGTAAAGTCGTGAGGTGTAAATTAATGGAAAAACGAACTCTATGCAACATGTAAGCTGAACTTTTTCCTTTTAAAACACTTATTGTATTTGACCCACAAAAATACGGTGAAATTGGCATAGGAAAAAAAAAAGCACACTAAATCATTTTATATTTTGGTTGAAATGGTAAGTGACTTAAAAATATTTAAAGAGATAATATGTTCGATTCTTCTTTCAGGCGGCATGTTGAAAGAACTCTTGTCAGAAATTTGGCTCGAGTAAAGTCGATTTCTGCGTGGATGACTAAAATTTGAATACCGAATTCATTGTTGGAGATGTAAGCCAAGTCTAATGAAATGGGGCTTGAAACATGTGTTGAAACAATCAATTTGGCGTGAATTTTGGATACGCTCGGTGTGATTCACCGGGAGCTTATTACACCTACAAATACTACTCACGGAGTAGATGAGATTTGGCTTTGGAATCACCCAATTCGAATATCGAGTAAATGAGAAATTAATGCCTAAAAATGGTTGAAAATATATAGGAGATGGAGTTGAATGGAGGACCTCAACCCATTCTCCCACGTTGGTAACTTGAGTTTTGGAAACTCAAGTAATAAGAACTTGAGTTGCTGTTATGGATGTGCCCAAATGGGCAAAGCAGCTTTGTGCATGAAGGAGGACTTAGATAATTCTTCACGCGCGCGTGCCCTTGCCCCCTCGAGCTCAGTTCGGTTTGGGTTTAGGGTTAATTTTTTGGACAAAATTAATTTCCATATGAAATTACCGAAAAATTAATTTTTAATTAACGGTTAATTGAGGCAGTGTGGTGTAACGCCCCCAGACCCCGGGCCTGATAGCGCTAAATGAGTCATAAATGGTCCGGTCAACTGCTTAGACCTCCGTCCTCGCTTGGTCTAAAAGGGCTAACCCGAGTTGACAAGACATTTATGTCTCACACTTATATGGGGGTGAGCATTCACTTACTTTACCGATGTGGGACTTTACATTCTCCCCCCTCCCATTATAAGGGTGGCGTCCTCGCCAGACGGGTTAAGACCATTCTGGATCGTCCTACCGAGAGATAACTAGAGGCCATCCTTAAATAAATTTAAAATTATACGCAAGCCTCTCTACGTAAATCGTATCAAAATAAAGCAAATATAAGCTAAAAGGACTCGGGTAAAAACATAAATGCTACTAAGAATAGATACAACCATACTAAAGATAGATAGTTAAATTACAACGACGAAAAACCCAAAGACTTATACAATACGATGTCTTAAAAATAGAAGTACAACATGTCTAAGAGAAGAAATACGACTAGTCTAGTACAACCTTTATAAAGAAATAAACTAAAAGCTTTGCCAAGACTTCAAGTCTTCAAAAGCCGTCGTCTACACTTGGTCAACATGTTCGTCTTCTCACCCCAAAATGCATACAAAAGAAAATGCAAATGAGGTAAATACAAAGTACTTAGTAAAAGTGAGAAGCTAATGAACAACTAAGTTATACAACGAAAGGTTATTATTATGATTATTAAATTACCATTATGAGACCGACTCAATCTACAGGGTTCACTTCATGTCCATCAACATGTCATGACTAACGTTTCTAACTTAACTTATCTTTGTTACTGACATGTTTGCGAGGGCACTACACTTAGTGAGATATGCCTTTAAGACAAAAGCGCAACCCTATAGAGATAAATCTCTACAGCGGTCCCGAGACGATCATTCCACTTTGTGCGGCCAACCATAGAGAGGCGACCGGTGAATGTCTATCTCGTTCGTGAGTTTGTCCGGCGGAATGATCACTACTTTATCTGGCGGGTCTAGAATCCGGCAGTGATCATCACCACTTTATCTGGCCAAACCTCACATTGCCGATATTGTATTGTGCCTATCCAAGCTCTCATGATGTTTAACCTTTTACTAAGCAATTACGTATTTATTAAATAGTTAACTACCCGCCTAAGTGTTTTCAAATAATCTCCCTCACACATACTACTCTCTTCCTAGATCACTAGACATAAACGAGGCCTAGCAATTACACATACATTGATGAATACTAATTCATCAAAGCATAAGCCCTTTCATGCCTTTCCGACGGTCCCGGACTTCAACTCCCTTTAAGAAATACGTCCGGTGCGGAACCAAACGCATCGAAACTCAATTGAGGCTTGTTCATTTTCATTTAGTATTATTGGATCAAGAAATAACATTTAAAGCTGGACTCGTAGCTTAAAACAACATTTACCCCAAAATGGGAAATTTGAATCGTGCGCATTGCACTGAAAAGCCCTAAACATGATTTTTCGTAACTTAACGATTTCTAACCCAAATCAAACATGTTTAACATCGGCTATCACAAAAAAGCAATGAGTAAAAACCTGATTTAAACATAACTAACCATCACGTAGCATCCAACATTTTAAGCTACAACATAAAACATGATTCCTTGCTACAACTAACACTCAACCTAAACATTGTAAAACCATAATTATTCGTTAGGAAGAGCCTCTTTACCTTAATTTCCAGCAAAACCGAAAGCAAAGCGCTAAGCAACTGCAACAACTGTTGATCCTCAACCCCAAAACCTATTTGATCAACAAGAAACCCTAAAATCCTATTTCTTTGTAGAAAACCGAAACTGAAAAAGTGCAATAAACCGCAGATTACCTGGATTAACTGTTGCGAAACTATTTTTAGAATAATCTACGGTCCAAGGCGATCGTTCGACTACTCATGGTCTGCGAAAGCAGAGCTACGGATTGAGAGATACGAATTTTTCAAGAATCGAACTCTACGAATACAAAAAACTGGGGCTAAACTGAAAACTTACGAAATTGAGAGATGTTATTTTCCAAAGTTGCGTCTCCTCGCGCTGATCACTTTTCTCTCCTGCAACATCTTGAACAGATGAACGGATTGATCACACGGTTGAAGTGTACGTTCTCCCTTTTATTTCGTTTCTTCTTCTGCGTTGCTTCCGTCTGATGCCGCCGTTCCTTCTTCCTTTTCTTTCCAGAATCAGCGTGTGAACTAATGAATTTAATTTGGGGATTAATTCCTTTTTATAGCCAATAATTAAATCTTTTATAATTAATAGCTAAATCCTTTAATTACTTCCTTTTTAATTAAATAAATGAGACATATAATAATTAGGTCGTAGTAAATACATCCAATTACTATTTTATCCTTTATGAAAAGTCGGGATGTTACATGTGGAGTCTGTGGACATGTGTTAAGTCGGCTTACTTAACACGTGATTGATATTAATCGGCTGATTAACTTTTCTTGTGGGAAAAGTCGAGTTGGACGCATGTGATTAAGTTCTCTGACCAATCAGAATTTGGGCGACGCGTCATCCGACCAATCATAATCGAGGTTTAAGTCGGCTAAGCAAGCCGGCGGAGTAAACACGTGTGACTTAAGGGGAAAAGTCAGCCGACTTAGGTGATGTCTTTCAGCCAATCAAATGCGAGTATTGACTCGTTCTCTCTACTATATAAAGAACCTCATTATTGAAGATTACGGAATCGAATTTTCTATTGTGTCTTCCACTACATACAGTCTCTCATATAGTATTAGTTCTTGAGTCGAAGAGAAGTCGGAGCACTCTGTAAGTTTGTCGGAGCTCAGATTTTTGAAGTGCCTCTAAATCCGAGACATGAAGCCGTTGTGTCTTGGAGACGGTTGCTACTACCGTGGGGACCATACCGGAGCGATTTGTCTTAAGGAAAGAGTAACTTACTCGCCTTTGTTTGATCTTTTTTTTTTGTATGTCTTGGTTTGATCTTTAGTCATTTATTTTATGTATTGTACTTTTATTTTGTTAACGTTTCGAGTCAGATCTGTACTGTAATAGTTATTTTGTTAGATCTATTTAACAAAACGAATTTTATTTTCTATTTTATTATTCCATCATTACTTCCGATAATTACGGATTTGTTTCGTGAATCACTCCACATATGATACACTTTTCCTAACATTAATCGGGCTACTTAGTCGCGATACCGGAGGCTCTTAAAAAAAAATCCCACTTTTTTACCGAGCACATTGGTTTTGTTTTCTTTTTCATAAAAAATTATAATTGATCATCGAAAGGCCAACCCTCCTAATCCTATGTCAAGAACCAAAACAATGAGCAAATATACAAAGACTTACTAATGCCTAATTTTTGTATCATGAAAAAAAGAAAAAGAAAACTAAAGCTGTGGGAAATATATAAATATATATATATAAAGGGTATATTTGTAAATTACGATATATTGTGTTTAGGGTTTTGGTGATGCGTTGTACTATAAATACTTGACTATTATGGATATATAAATTATCTTTTCTTTTGTGTTTATCATAGCATCAGAGCCACTCTAAATTAGAGTATTTTTTTCTGTTCATGTTCTTTCTCGAAAGAAAAAAAAAGTCAAAGCAGCGAAGTTGCTGCTTGATCCAAATTGGTGGTATTTGTCACAATTAGTGGTCAACATTGGTGTGCTGCTACAATACACCAGCAGTTCGTCCACCACCCAGTACTCAGGGAATTGATTTGTTTTACCGGAAATTGCGGTCGGTGTGTGCGGTTGCTACTCGAAGGCATGTTTTTCGCTCCTCTTCCGGTCTGTATTATCAAGAGCGTGTTCCTTGATAGTCATAATTGCTGAGTGCGTGTCGCTCATCATCCCAATGGCTGTGTTTTTTGGTCGCTTTGTCCGTTCCGACGCTGTGTTCTCGACCATTTTGCTGCTGCTTGCTGTCGTTGGTGGCTGCATTCAACTACTTTGTTGCTGCTTGCTCCTAATTCGTGTTCACTAATCCATTAATACCATATATATATTGCTGCTCCTAGTTTGTTGTTGCAAATAACCAAAAAAAAAAACACACACAAAACAAAAAAACGCAGTAGCTTATTCCCATGGCCGATGGTGAAACTCGTACCTTTGCCGGCAATACACACAGCCATCGTCAATCCCATAGCTGGAGTTGGGGAAGGTGATCGTTCGAGTGTTCTGATATTGTCTGACGATCGATGGAACCACCTTTTGTCCGTTTTGAACAATACCAGTCCTGGTTCTTCCTTCGACAAATTAGTCGGTATGTTTAACTCAAATTGACTTATTGACACAAGTGCATCGAATCACATGTCCGGTAATATTTATCAATTTGTGTACTATTTCATCCTCGGTTGGTTTGTCCAATGGTGCTAGTACACTTGCTACTAAGCTAGGAGATATTGTGTTCAATGATAATTCAATCTTGAAAGATGTTCTCTACGTTCCCACCCTTACGTGTAATTTGTTGTCGGTATCTCATTCTCTCGATCAAAATGACTATCTTGTTATTTTCACTAACAAGTTGTGAATTATTCAGGATCGTACTTGAAGAACTTTGATTGAAGCGGCAGTGAGGTGTTGTGTAATGGGGTCTATTGTCTTGGCCGATTTGTTCTTCCTTTGTTCAAGTTAATAAAGTTGCTATCTCCGATGCACGAATGTTATGGCATAGGCGTTTGGGTCATCCTTCCATGACTGTTGTTTCTTCTTTCCCGGGAGTTGTCCGTCAATGCACTTTCGATATTATTTGTGATTGTCAAGTATGTTTTATGAGTAAGCAGTCTCGCAACTCTTTCCCTTTAAGTTTGAATAAAGCATCGGATGTGTTTGATCTAATACATTGTGACATTTGGGGTCCTTATCGCTTTCCCTCTAGTTGTGATGCTCGGTTTTTTCTTACCATTGTTGATGATTATTCCCGCGCCACTTGGGTATATTTATTAGTTGGAAATCATGAAGTTGGTCCTTTGATTGAATCTTTCTACGCAATGGTCATTACTCAGTTTAATAAAAATATTAAAAGTTTGAGAAGTGATAATGGGCGAGAGCTTTTGCAATTGCACCCTTTCTTTTACGCTAAGGGTATACTACATCAAAGCGTCTTATGTTGACACGGCACAACAAAATGGTCGTGTCGAACGCATAAACATCGTCGTATCCTTAATGTTGCACGTGCACTATGCTTTCAAGCCAAATTACCGAAGTAATTTTGGGGTGAATGTGTTCTTATCATGATGCATTTGATTAATTTAACTCTACTCGTGTCTTAAATGGTAAAACCCCTATGAATGCTTGTATGGCCACCCTTCCCATATGATCGTATGCGGGTATTTGGGTGTTTGTGATATGCTTCGTTGCGTCCTCGGAATACGGATAAATTTGAATCTCGGTCTCGTCGTTGTATTTTTGTTGGCTATCCGTTTGGAAAAAAAGGTTGGCGTTTATATGACCTTGCAACTCATGATTTTTTCGTAAGTCGAGATGTGGAATTTTTTGAAGATCAATTTCCATTTATTGAGTCCTTACCCGACCGTGACCGTCTTGATAGGAGCGTTATTTTAGCCAACCTCCGTTGTTGGATTATGATGATGATCCGGCTATCGAACATGATGGGTCCCCCATGTGGACTTTAAGGGCTTGTGGGCATGGTTAGTGATGACAAGGTGCTCTGTTCCCGAGCCGAGATTTATTGATGAGCCTTTGGGTGTCGTAGTCATCGCATCAAAGTTCCGTCAAAGGCTTGAGACTACTTCACCAATCGACAATTCAAAACAACATATACCCCACTCCATTACACGCTCTCCGTTTTCATCCGGCTCCTCGGGTAAACCTTTTGACATAGCTTGTTATGTTGATTATGATAAATTTTATGTCCGCCACCAGTGTTTTTTGACAGCTATTACTTAAGGGTCAAAAACCCGCCACTTTTCATGAAGTTGTTCGGTTGCCCGGTTGGCATCGGGCTATGCGAGGAGAAATTGATGCTTTGGAGCGTAATGGTACTTGGTCTTTGGAGGTTCTTCCTCGGTAAACATGCCATTGGTTGTGGTTGGGTGTGTAAAATTAAATACACCTCCACTTTGGTGGCGTGGAGCGCTTAAAGCTCGACTCGTTGTTTATGGTAATCGGCAAGTTGAAGGCGTTGACTATAATGAGACCTTTGCTCCGGTGGCCAAAATAGGCATTGTTCGTGTTTTTGTCCGTTCTGATGTACGCAATTGGGAATTAAATCAAATGGGCGTCCATAACGCCTTCATACACGGTGATTTGGTGAGGAAGTCTACATGCAACTTCCTCCAGAGATATCGTGCTTCCTTTCACGGCACGGTTTGCCAATTACGTAAATCTCTATATGGATGGAAGCGGGCTCCTCGGCAATGGTTTGCCAATCTCTCGGCTGTTTTGAAAATTTTTGGTTTTGTTCAATCTTATGCGGACTATTCGTTGTTTAGTTATACTCAGGATGGTGTTTCCCTCCATGTTCTGGTTTATGTCGATGACTTAATTATTGCAGGTTCTTCTCATGACGCACTTGTTCGTTTAAAGCAGTATTTGAGCTCTTGTTTTCATATGAAAGATTTGGGGCCTTTGAAATATTTTCTCGGCATCGAAGTGGCACGTGGCCCCGAAGGCATATTTCTCTCTCAACGCAAACACGCGTTGGACATTTTGACTGAGGCTAGCATGTTGGGTTGTAAACCCATTGATACACCTATGGAGCAAAATCATTATCTCGTTTCCGCTACGGGTCAGCCGTTTGCTCATCCGGATCAATACTGCCGCCTTGTGGGCCGCTTGGTCTATCTGTCTGTTACCCGTCCTGAATTGAGTTACTCTATGCACACTCTTGCCCATTTTTTGAGTGATCCACAGGTCCCGCATTGGGAGGCTGCGATGCGTGTTTTGCGTTTTTTGAAGGGGAGCCCTGGCCAAGGAATTTTGTCGCGTCCTGTAGATGATTTGTCTTTGACTGCTTTCTGTGATAGTGATTGAGCCGCATGCCCCTTGACTGGCGTTCGATCCACCGGCTTTTTGGTATTTGTGGGTCGTTCTCCTGTCTCTTAGAAGACCAAGAAGCAGCCTACGGTGTCCCGTTCGTCTGCAGAGGCTGAGTATCATTCTTTGGCGGTTGCCACATGTGAGTTGAAGTGGTTGAAGTCATTGCTAACTTCTCTTGGTGTTTTACTGTTAGAGATAATGACAGAATATTCTAGATATAGAAAATTAGGAAAATAATTGATTGTAATCAATCTCATTATAGTTATTATTATGTTCACATTATGACTATTAGTATAAATAGCCTCTTATTGTATTCAATCAAAGCAATGCAATACAATATCTTTTCTATTATACTGTTATGGTATCGAGAGCTCACGAGACTAACGTCGTTTAGATCTGAGCAAACTTTCAAGAATCCGTTCGGGTGGGGTTCGTTACACTAATCTATCTGAATCCTCACCCCTCCGTTCTTAAGTTTTTTTCTCTTTTATTTTCTCTTTCTTTCTCGAATTTCTTTTTCTTGCTTGTTCTTGGGTGGTCATTTTTCTATCATCAACCCACCTCTAAAAATCGTGACTTTAATTTCTTTTACCATTATCTTTGCTTTCTTATTTCACAAGTCCCACCTCCTCATCTCTACTTTGCTTTATTTCTCGTTTTTTTTTTCCTTTCTTTTTCTTCAAGATTCATACATCCACATGCATATTAATGAGATTTGAGGACATGGTAATCTATTGCACCACCAATGACCTTGACTTTTCTTTCCCATCCACCCTCCCTCCCGCCACCCCTCTCTATTATTATTATTATTATTATATTAATATCAAAATAAATAAATAAAAAATAATATAAAAAAAATAAAAATAAAATTTTCTGTCATTATTGTCGATCCACCCCGTCAACACATAGTTCATTTTGTTTAACGGTGATGGTCTCCCAATCAATTTCTTTTTATAAGCCCATTTCATTCTCATGGTCAAATTCAATTGTTTCTTGTTTCATCGGCAGTTCGACTTTTCACTCACTTGATTTCTTTCTATCTTTTTTATTTTAGGGTATATCCCTCAATTTATTGTTTTTTTTTTAAGGGTAAATCCTCCTCGTGTGTTTTTTTTAGGGTAGGTATATCCCTCCATGTATTTTTTTGTTAGGGTCTATCCACCGAACTTTTATTCAAGCAATATCGAGTTGAGAAGAAGTTGATCTTGATTGATATGCAGAGTTGTCGCAGACACCAGGACTCAAGCCATTCATCATGAGCCAATCACCATATTCGTTTGCACTACCACGTATGATTGCGGGAGCTAGTGTTAGAGATAATGACAGAATATTCTAGATATAGAAAATTGGGAAAATAATTGATTGTAATCAATCTCATTATAGTTATTATTATGTTCACATTATGACTATTAGTATAAATAGCCTACTATTGTATTCAATCAAAGCAATGCAATACAATATCTTTTTCTATTATTCTGTTATTTACATCCTCAGCTTAGGCGGTTGTTTTGTGATAGTCAGTTGGCACTTCATATCGCAAAGAATCCCGTCTTCCACGATCGTACTAAACACATCGAAGTGGATTGTCATTTTGTTCGTGATGAGTTATTGTCAAGTAATTTAGCAACATCTTATGTTTCTACCACGCATCAATTGGCCGACATTCTGACCAAAGCTCTCGGCAGACAACAATTCCGTTTTCTCTTGAGGGGGCGTGTGGGAAATATATAAATATATATGTAAATAGTATATTTGTATATTATGATACGTTGTGTTTAGGGTTTCTGTGATGCGTTGTATTATAAAATACTGACTATTTTGAATATACAAATAATCTTTTCTTCCGATTGTGTTGTGCTTATCAAAAGCCTAAAATTTCTTTGTTGAGGTTGGCAATTCCACTTTCTGTCCACTCAAATTTTCTAGTGTTGCTATCATACAGAACTTTCCTTACAAGTTCGCTTCATTTCTTTCTGTGGGTGTGTTAAATCACAAACATTTTATAATTTTTATTGGTCTAATACATTTTCACGCACGGTGAAAAAACTAATAATCTGTTTTCGTTGTCTGAAAATGATAGGTCTACCTCAAATATGTTAATAAAACATTATATTTTGTTTGAAAGTGTTTCTTATTTATTTTCTAAGTATAAATATGTGATAAAATGATGTTTTATGTGAACATTATATGTAATATCTCGAGTTTAATTTGATGTTTACATCGTTTTCGGATCCCGATGACATCATATATTATCGAATCTCAGTAAACATATATGTTAAAATTATTGAAACATGAAAAACAAAATAAAATGCGAAATTCTTATTAATCGAAAAGTATTCAAATTAAGTTATAATGTGTTGATGTGAGATTTTTATAGGCGATCTCATCAGGTTAATTCTAAACGGTTTATAACAAAAATAGTTCATCTCGGTTGTTGTCTATGCGGTTGTGTCCTTTTCAACTATGTTTTCTCATCTGTGTTGCAGTTGTGTTCTTCTCAACTGATTCGGTAAGCATCAAGCTTGAACTAATCTACTCATCTGGTTAGCTTCAAGTCTGAATTTGTTCTTCCGAATATCAGCAGAATATATCCTTCTTACAAACCAATATCTTTCATCCATAATACACACGTTAACAATATCTGTTTTTACATTAAAAATGTCATAAAAACTCCAGAAATACATCTAGTGGGCCTCATAAGCATTTTAGCCACCGGCTCAACAGTAGAATGGAGTACCGGCTAGCCGGCAGCTTTGTCATAAATTTCTACAACTCTTCAAATCTAAAACTCTTGGATGATAATGATACCATAGAGATAGAGGTGACTTTTGGCCTTCTAAATTGTCCAAAACAAGAACTACTAAAATTCCCTCATTTCCGATTCTCATTTGGCTACCTTTTCTTCTTAAATTCTTGGGAAACCCTGCTGCGAACAATGCTCATATCATCTAAGTTTTCAGCCCTTCGTGTGTACTCGTAAGTTTGGTCAAGTTTTCTTTAAAGATTTAAAGCATAGTTCTCATAAGCTTATATTAGGGTTTCAATATGTTTTACGCTAATCGTGTTGATCCCACACGGGAGAAGAATACATCTTGTTATAAGAGGATATATTGGCTATGATTTCTCCTAATGTGTCACCGACATAATTATGCCAAGCATTGACTCTGAAGCCCAACACTAATGACTTGAACCCACTTTTAAAGAATCGGTTTTTGACTCTAAAATCGATTTTCAAAAGGTTGATTCCATATTATTATAGTAGCGATGCACCACGGTGGGAAAATAAAAAAATAAAAAAAATAAAGATTATCAACTGCTGAGAAGTTTGCGGGTGTATATTATTGGCACTTTCAAAGGCGGCAGAGTATCCGAACTGCACTACGTGTAAAATTGTCATTGTTCAATCTGTGTCCAAGTGTAAAGTTATATCCATTTGCCCATACCCCTACTCCAAAAGAGATTGCCAGATAAGCTCAAAGCTTCATGCTTGGATCTTGGATGGATATGATAAGAGATCACTTTGTGGTGCAAATTTAACCTTCCTTCCTTCACGTATATATATATTATAACATCAATCTCCGCTGATTCTCATGAATGTAAGATCAACGCCGCCATGGATGCTTCCTTTTTCCCCTCAAATTCCTTGATAAAAAGTGTGGAAATTCTCCCTTCTGCCAGAGCTATCCTTCCCATCATCTCTTACATTGGAAGAAGGTCTCGTCTGTATCATCAGTCCACTAAAGTCAACCGTTTATCTTATGTGCCTTGTAAGTATACGGTTTCTTTCTGATAAATTTATGTTAAAAAGCTTTTAATTAATTATACTCCTCTCCCACCTGGGCTTATCAATTTCATTCAAAAATTGCATCTTTTAGAGATGATTGTAGCTTTGGTTTTGAATTTATAACAGGTTGCCAAGTGGGTTCTAAATCACCATCACCAGAAGAAGAAGAAGATGAACAGAAGAAACCTCTCAAGGCTGAAGTTGATTGGAGATCTTTTAGAGCAAGATTAGTAGCTAAGGAAAAAACCAGTGCTACACAAGAGCCCTCTTCCTCTGCTATTGTTGATCTCGACACTGTTCTGAATCAACAACCATCTAGCACCACCACTTCTTCCGCCTCCGCCGCCGCCATTGCAGAGGACGACGACAACAAATGGGCACATACCATACATGAACCTGAAAAGGGGTGCTTGCTGATTGCCACAGAGAAGCTTGATGGTGTCCACATATTTGAGAAGACCGTTGTCTTGCTCTTGTCGACCGGTCAAGTCGGCCCAGTGGGCCTCATACTGAACAGGCCATCCTTAATGTCCATCAAGGAAACGAGATCATCCAGTTTTGATGTTGCGGGTGCCTTTTCTGATAGGCCATTGTTCTTTGGAGGCCCATTAGAGGATGGACTATTCTTGGTGAATCCAAAGAGGGAAGATGAATGGGTTGGTAAAACTGGAGTATTTGATGAAATAATGAAGGGGTTTTACTTTGGAAGTAAAGAGAGTATAGGGTGTGCTGCTGAAATGGTGAAGAGGAAAGCTTTAGAGGTAGGAGACTTTAGATTCTTTGATGGATATTGTGCTTGGGAGAGAGTCCAGTTGAGGGATGAGATAAGGGCTGGGTATTGGACTGTTGCAGCCTGTAGTCCAAGTGTTATTGGGTTTTCTGGTGTAGGTGGTGTTGGGCTTTGGGAGGAAGTTCTTGGGCTTATGGGACCCAAAAAAGTTTGGTGATTTTACTATAGGAAGTTATCTGATCTTTGTAACATCTTTGACATTACTGTGTGGATTGAACTTGGCCTGATGATTAAAGATTATTGAACTTCTTGATATCAACTAGGGTTCGAATTCTCGTTCCCTCTTTCAATAAATAAAAATCCCCTCCCCAGAAAAGAAAAGGAAAAAAATCGTTGACATTACTATATCAACGGACGGGTTGTTAGGGGCAGCCTCGGGCATACGCGCCTACGCCTAAGGCTCCGAATTTGTTACTACTATAGGGTCCTATATTTAAGAATTGTGTATTCGAAAAAGTTTCACTTCATGAATGGCTGATACATCACGGTCAATTTCGTTGTTCAATGTTGACTCAAAAAATTAACTTAACTCGCACAACCTATAACTGATTTATACCTTTTTGGTCCCTTCTCCCTTTCCTTGGGCATATTATGACAAATATCATATTTTCCAGTTTAACTAGTTTCTTATGGAAGGCTTTTTCTATCACTACTCAATTAACTTAACAATGAATGACTCAACTTAGATGTTGTAGTAGTTTTTATTTATTTTCAGTTGGGTTTCGCCTAAAGCATTTTCGAATGCCTTCTATTTTTCAATTCCAAAATAGAAGCCTCCCCAAAATGCCATCTATTTTCCAATTCCAAAGAATTTCCCTTTGTAATGACCATGTAGATGACAGATAATCCAAACACGTTCAAGGAAATCAAATTTTTGAGAAAAACATTTATATCGTAAATGGATCAGCCTTGGTATAATGGAACATGTGTGTGTGTGTGTGTGTGTGTGTGTGTCTTTGCTACGTACAGAAAAGAAGAAAGTTGTGTACCAGCTTTCCATCCTAGCTAGGCAGGGAGAGGACTTTTTGAAACAACATCGAACGATATTCCATTTTTCTCAAGTCTTTCTTGGAGATCTGTTGGGCCAAATATGACTCCGGGGGTAAAAACACCTCCTTTGGGAAAGATACCCCGTTGTTGCAGTAGTATAAGGCCACACTGAACCAGAATAATAGGAGTCGTCAAATAACCAATCTCAGGTCCCATAACTCTTGTTACTATTTCCATATCAGGCTGCTGCTTGTTTTCTTCTTCTTCTTGTTGTGCCATACTCCCATCACTATACCCCTTTCCAATAAACCACATCTTGAAAGAAGCACTAGCAACTTCATCTTCACTTGGGCCCTTCTTCTTGAACCACCCTAAGCTGAAAAAAGATGGCAACTTTAGAAGTGCCCATCGACCAATCCCGCTCTTGCCCAACACTCCAATGAATATTCCAACCATGATGCTCCTAAGGATTGACACCAATGATTTATTCCCTAGCTTCACCCCAAAGTGAGCTGGCTTTACGCTTGACCAAAAGGTTTCCCTGTGATGAATCTGTTCAGCACTTTCCATGGCACCAGGAATCCCACCTGGGTTGTCAGTTAGCAATGCTAATGTTCTTCGGACAACAGCAGAATCAGCTGATGGTAGCTTAACAGCCCAAAGACCCACCTTCTTCTGGTGTTCGATCACAGGTCCTTTCGGGGGAGGAGGACCTGGAATCTGAAATGTACATGAAACCAACAAAAGAGAACTCATAAATAGAAGCATTGTATTAAAGAAGGATTCAATAGTAGTCAACTATCCTCCTTACCATGAAACAAAACCAGGTAAAACTCAGAGAATTTCCTATGGTTTAGATTGCTGTGGGAATGCAATACCAAAATATCCAATGACAATGGCATAATGATCCAATGATCGTCTTAAAGTTGAGTGCTGATTGAAAGACCAGATAAATTTACTACCCTTTTTCCTTCCAATCATTTTTAGGCAAAGCATGTCCAAGTTTCCACATACCATAGGACCGTTGACCGATTTGTTCTTTTGTCAGGTACACTAACAAGGGAAAGTGATGCAGACACCGAATCTAAGCACCTAAATGGATACTGATTTAAACATCTTGTCGCTGGAATTATTTGTTTGAGTTATTACTATTTCTTTAACAAAAAAAGAAAAAAAAGATCATCATCATGAGGCCAGTGGTCAAAATAAAGCACTGAGTTTGGTGTCTTTATACCTGTCACACTAACAAACTCGAGTAGCTTGTTTTCAAAAGAAAAGTTAAGAGAAACAACATTTGAACAACAGTGAATCCCTATAGTGTCAGATGACATAGCAACTGCTTGTATAAGTCACAGAATGTATCTTGCGACACGAGCATTTGAACCCATGCTGTTAAGAAAGCAAGATTCCTTGTGGATTAATTCATCAGCGCTTCTATACTATTATTAAAGCTTATCCAACATATCCCTACAAAGAGCAGAGAATAGTCTAAGCCAGGAATGAAAAGCTGTCTGGTAAAACCATTTGCATAGGCGGATCCAGGGTTGTTAAAACTCTAACTACGCAGCAGAAATGAACACAAGCTGAGCATTGCATGTGAAGTGCAACAGAGCAGCACATTGAGTGAAGCCTTTGAGGACTTCATCAAACACTTCCAAATGAAAGTGTACTTATTGATGATCAGTGTTCTTAGAAGTTAGTTAGACGGATATAATTTCCTTTTGTACACATCTTCTTTGTATTTAAGTAATCAACACTCGTTGTAATCAGCTCATATGAATCAATAAATACCATTTCATGCAGCAAGCAATTTCATCACTTCTTGCTCGTTCATTAAGTGTGTTGGTAGAAGAACTCTGGGTCAAGCAATTTAGGTGAGGAATGATGAAATTTCTTGCATTCCACAAACAGATTGTCTAGCAGCCGTATATAATTCAACAAAGAACACTTTGGGAAGGAGAATGTCAATATTCAAAACTAGTATTTGAATGCATCTTTCTCCCAAGAGATCCAACCCTCAGAAGTCATTGAATAATGTGAAAAACACCCAGTAGATTGAATTAAAGTAAAACTGAAGTAGCTAAGCTGAAAGGTATAATGAATCATACGACTAGTTAAAGGAAAGCCAGTGCATATTACCTTAGGACGAGACCTTTTGGGTCTAGACCTCCTCAACTCCAGCAATTTATCTGCATTAGCCACTCCAAGAACCGCCGATTCATAGGTTGCGAAATTCCCTACAATCGTTTTCTCTGATTCCAGACTCAGATAGGCTTCGACTCGGTTAAGCGATGCCGGAGCAGCCCATTTCCTTGAATTAAAGAAGAAGCCTAACTCAGCAGGAACCGAATCGAACCCACAAGCCGATACAACCAACGAGCCCTTCTCCACCGCCTTATCATGATATTTGGCCTCCATTAACTCCATAAACTCCGGTTCTCCACATATATCCAGGTAATCACACCCTGTGTCCACACATGCCGCCACAACAGGCTCTCCGTAAAGGCGGAAGGGTCCAACGCAGTTGAAAATGAGCCTAGTCTGGGAGGCGAGGCGACGCAAGGATTCAGGGTCAGAAGTGTCAGCAGTCAGGATAGGTAACTCCGGCGGCGGGTTGGGATGAGCAGCCCATTTGAGAGAAATGGCGACTTTGGCAGCACTGCGACCGGCTAAGGCAAGGTTTACGAGAGGAGAAGAGGGAGCATTGAGGAACTTGAGGGCTTCTCTGATGACATACTTGCCGGTGAAACCAGAAGCTCCAAAGATGATAATGTCGTAGATTTTGGTTTCGACGTTTGCGTGCTCCATTTTTGGATAATGGAAACTGTGGAATGGTAGAAGGAAAGGTATATCGTCAATGAAATAGGCGGAGGAGTGTTGGAGGATGCAACAGTTGCGTACGAATGTGCGCCAAATTTTGGAATTTGTTGGTACTAAGCTGTTCGGTGACATCCTCTGCTCTGCTGTATCATTGTGCTGTATTTGTGTTGTTGTAGTTATGATGCACCGACATTTCAATCTGGGCGTCGTGTCGTAAGTGTCAGATATAAGACACGACAGCGACGTCGCCCGACAGCGGAAGTGTCGAACAGCGTGTCGGTGATTAAATTAATATTATTTAAAATTTTAATATCAAGCCTTGCTTTCCTCCGGCATGTCGTCGACAGCCTCGAGCGGCGCCGACACCTCCCGACACCCCTGGACACAATTTTTTCAATCTTTTTTTTTTGATGAAGCGCGAAAATATCTGATTTTATCTTAATTACTCGTATTATGTTTATAGTATGTTTTTTGTTATGTACAATCGTTTTTACACTAAATTTGTAATATTTTGAAAGTCAATCATAATTTTTTTTTTACTTTTGACAGTCAGATAGATAACAAATATCTATTTTAGATATTGATAGAGTTTAAGTATTACATATCTTATTTTGTTTACAGTTGTTTAGAAGCATACGAATATATTTTTTTGATAAATTTGAATATATATATATATATAGAGAGAGAGATGTATATATAGATGTTAGACAAACATCAGAATCCCACATAATAATCGTGTTTCTTTGCATAATGAATCTTTTGTTTCCGGAAGGAAAATAAAAATAAAATAATATATATATATATAGAGAGAGAGAGAGAGAGAGAGATGTATATATAGATGTATATATGTGTGTATGTACATATATATATGTGTGTGTATATATATATTATATGTAACGTGTAGGGTAGTGTGTGTCGTGTCTTAAATTTAGAATTAATGCAGTCGTAATGCCGTGTCAGTGTAATAATGTAATAGTGCGGGCGTGTAGTCGTGTCGTGTCAAGTGCAACATAGTTGTAGTGTGAAGGAGGCAAAACGACGCGTCATTTTGTCTGGAAATTTTTTTAAAAAAATGTCAAAAACAATAAAACGAAGTCGTTTTGGTGTTTTAACACTTGCACATCATGTGATGTGAATATTTGATACAGCAGAGGAAGAGAGGATCTCATTCCAATGTGACACCTTTGATGACACCACAATCAATTTATTCAGGTATCACATTTATGAAAAAATTCAACTCTACACCTGGCATCACATTCCTGAAATAATTCTTAAAATTCGGAGTAATCACAAACAAATTCAGGTGAATTTAACTGTGCATATCTGGAAGAAGTGAATTATTCTTCCGATGAGATGCGGTGGTGCTCAAGAAATGTATGAAGAAAATAAGAAGACGTGAAAGTTGTAAAATGCGAGCTTGTCTGTGGACAAATTGACAGAGATTGTTTGCTTTTTATTAATTATGATATGAGTTGTCTCCTTTGGGGCACCGTCTCGCTATTTATAGGGCTAAAAGCGGCGATGAGTTACAAATAGCGTAAATTAAGCACAATTAAATGTGATTAACTACGTGGGCGGTGGCGTGGATCGCGCATCGATTAGGCGAAGCCGTAGTAGCCGATGCGGGTTGTTCGCATGAACTCTTGTTGCCTGGTCAAGCGGACGTGGTACGAACTGGCGGACTGCGAGTAGATCAGCCCCCAGTGCTTCGTGCCAGCCTGTAAAGGGCGGGTGGAAGGCTTTGCAGATCGACGTTCGTTGCCTAGTCAATGATTCGTTTAGGCATTAGGCGTGCAGGATTGAAACACGGCCTAGTCCGGCTTATGAAGTTGCGGACTCATCGGACCGAGGACCCTAATCGTTATTGGGCCTACGTATAGGCTCAATGTGAATATGCGAACTCTTTTCCGGGCTTGACGTATCACTTTTCTTATTTTCTTATCTCATTATTTGTCTCTATACACTAAACTTTTATTACATCATTATATTTATGTATTTTTTTTTACTATTTAACCAAGAATAAAAAATTGTTTCTTAATATCCATATCTTTGTTTTTTTATTCATCGTATTAAACTGTAGCTTCTATAATATCTATTAATTCATCATTCTAATATATCACAAACCTACATTGTTGGTCTATTAGACTAACACACTTACATAAGGGTCATGGCGTGTATGCGTCTCTCAATTTTTCGTATAATGGTACGTGTGCTTGCAGTGGTGGAGCCAGAATATTTTTTCAGCGAGGTCCGTAAATATTTAAAACACTAAATAATTTTTTTTACGGGGTCCGAAATATTTTCTATAGGTAAAATATAGAGTAATTTTATATTTAGCGGGGTCCGTGGACCACCCTTACTCCTTACTAGATCCGCCCATGTGTGCTTGTTGTTAGTATAATAAAAATAGTCAATACTTCTCCTAAATCTTTTTTTTTTTTTTTTTTTTTGCCTGCACTTCTCCTAAATCTAAATTAACAAAAACCTTTTTATTTATATATTTGTTAGAAATTTTCGTTACGATCTTTTAGTAAGAATTTGGCCTTCACTGAAATAAAATCATTGGGTCCGCCATGCATGATCTGCAAAGATAGGTGAATGACAATTACATTCGGAGCTTAGTTTGGTGGCTTAAAGACCCTTTGTGTGGTAAATTCCTTCGCTGATCGGTATCGCCCTGGCAATTTTCTAAATAGTTATGTAAAACGACAAACCTGTCCCTATAATATTCTTCTCCAATATCACACCCTCCCGGATCCGTGTACCCGATGCTCCCCATTTCTCCTCCCTCCACCAATCTACTACAACTCCCTTTAGGCCCCACATATATCTTAGAAGATAAACCGAAACCAACTCACATCATTAAAAAGAAAATGTGGGGGAAATTGTTGGCACATGTAATTCAATCAGCATACTGTCAACACCAATTAGACATAGATTAAACAAAAACAGAGATGTTGGAAAATTAAAATGGCAGAAAACGTGAAAAAATGAAATCTTATGGACTGAGGCGAGTTGGCATTCTATCCTTAAGACAATTTTACGTCGAATTCGTGTCCACGATGATCGCAATCGTCTTTCGAGATACAACAATCATTACCTTCTGATCATACAACACTTGTAATGAATCAGAAGCGGCGAACTCAAAAGTCTAGTATGAAATATCGTCTTTGCTTTGAAAGATGCAAATTATAAAATATGGTATTCTGAAAATTCTGTAGAGTTTTTATATTGAAAATATGAATGTACACATGTCATACTTCATAATTCATGTACTAAAATTGCTTAATGCTTCTCCTTTGAAACCTTTCCCTGATTAATTTTGTTATATTCATGAATCTATTGATTCATCTTGTCTATAAATGAACATCCATATACAATTGAAAAATACTAAACACCCAAGTTACCATGTACTATCTCTCTTTTAAAAATATAAGTTCATAAAACTTTTTATCTTTGTCTCATGTAGGGTGTAAACGATCCGATCCGAGTCAAGTATTTACTTATCGAGTCGAGCGACCCCTTAAAATACTGATACTCGAACTCGGCTCGAGATCGTTCGAGCATGAAAAATTTTGCTCGAGATCGGTTCGATAACATATTACTAATGCTCGAGTTCGGCTCGATTATGTTCGGAAAAAAATCGAGCCCTTTCAAACTCGAGCTCAGCTCGAGTAGCTCGAAAAAACTGTAAAGATGCTAAGACATGCACATGAAATATTAAGACCAGCAGCATAATAATAAGAAATATAATATATTTTAAAATAATACTAAAATGCTCGATAAGGCTCGTGAGCATGTCGAGTCAAGCATTAAATTGCTCGAGTTCGGCTCGTTAATTATGATGAGCGGCTCGAGTTCGGCTCGAGTTCGATTAAAACCATATCCGAGCGAGCATTTAACGAGCCGAGCGTCGAGCGGCTTGTGAGCCGCTCGGATCATTTACACCCCTAATCCCATGATATAAATCCATTTAAAATATATATATGAATCCACTCAAAAAAAAATATATATATATATATATATATATATATATATATATATATATATATATATATATATATATATATATATATATATATATATATATGAAGTATTTGTTATATTTTTTTATTTTTCAACTCTAATCTATATCTATATATATTTGAAAGGAAGATTTAACCCGATTATCCGCTATTGACCAGCTCCAAACCCAAAAAAAAGGGGTTATTAGTTATAAGGCCGTCGCTAGAGACTTAATGATCATTCAGGACACTCAAAAAACTTATTCGGTTATAAGGACGTTCTAATTTATTTTTTTTGTTGCTTTTGTTGCTTATACGCTCCGTCCCTGCAACTACAAGCAGGCAATTAGTCTTCAGTCCGGCCTGATGATGGATGGTAGCGCCTGTATTCATCAGCTGGAGAAGAACTGCAAGCAGTGAAGCCGTTCAAAGTTCCATAAAGGAAGTTCGGTCAGGATTTTTATCAAACATCTACAACAGAAAGTTAGAAATTAAGAACCGAAATAATAAGAATTATTCTTCTATGATTGAATGAGAAATATATACCTGTGGCTTATTTCAAATCAAAAAAGTTGGCAACATTAAATTCTTCCATTAGGGACTTCTCCAGTTTCCTTAACTACATACAATCAATTCGCGTAAAATGTAAAGGCCATGAATATTCAAGACCTTCTGAGTCATCCCCAAACATTCTTGAAAGCAAAAAATTAGGAGCAAAAAGATAGACAACACATCCTAATGACTAATTCTTTGGTATGTTCTTTCCCACTATTTTTGCAGGAGTGATCCGCAGAAGATTTCCCGGCTTGCCCGGTAATGCGCCTTTGATCATCAAGATATTCAGATCATTGTCTATCTTGATTATCCTCAGCTTTCTGATCTTCTGTCTTGTACCACCCATTCTTCCTGGCATTTTTTCCCTTTATATACTCTTCCCGGAGTCGTTCCGGCTCCGATCGAACCCAGTTGCCGATGACTCTTGGAACCATGAGTCATGGGGCCTCTCTTAAAGTTATGCCTCTTGATTCCATCTGGTTGCAAATATCAAAATTTTCATGTTGATAGAAACTGTATACAAAAACAATGACATAGTATGACAACCATCATTGGTCAGTGGAACTCAAACTACTATATGAAAATTAATGTATCAAGCTGTACATCAATGATACGAATCTCAAGTTCTCTGTAAATCATAACACCCGTAGTTCTGTAATGGAAAAAGTAAAGCTATGAAATCGGTAAGTCAAATGTGACTTATGCAGTGACATTGATGTCTGATGCAGGGACATTGATGACTTATGCAGTAACATTAATGACTTATGTAGTGACATTGATGTCTGATACAAGGACATTGATGACTTTTGCAGGGACATTGATGTCTGATGCAGGGACATTGATGACTGATGTAGGGACATTGATGTCCGATGCATTGACATTGATGAATGATGCAGGGGCATTAAGCTAACAAGATCGTCAAATGATTCAAGATCGTGTTAAAGAATTGAGTGATTCCACAATGAATCCAATTATCAGGAGGGCACAAACAATGTGTGGCCATTACAAGAGTCATAGTGAAGAGTCTTTGTAGTTTACCAAACTTGTACTTCTATCCATATTAAAAGCTCCACATTTGGAGAAATGCAAAATAAGAGCGGTGGATGATGCGATTGTTAGGTTTTATGCGCGATGATATTGATGTCGATGCGAGGACATTGATGACTTATCGCGGTGACATTGATGTTTGATGCATGGACATTGATGTCGATCGCGGTGACATTGATGACTTATCGCGGTGACATTGATGTACGATGCAGGGACATTCTTGACTTATCGCGATGACATTGATGTCAAGCGAGTGAAATTTTCGATAACTTTGTAAAATAAGCGTATTTCTTTTGTGTTTTTTTTTTGGATTAAAGGCATATTTTTACAACCAAAGGTATGCATAAATTGTTACAATAACACATCACTGCATAAATCGTTACAATAACATGTCACTTCATAATTCGATACAATAAGACACATGCATAGATAGATCACAATAAGAAGTCATTTGCATAAATCGCTACAATGAGGCGTCATTGCATAAATCACTACAATGAGATGTCACCGATCAAGGTTGTCAATGGATCGGCGGTCAATACATCATGGTAGTCAATGAATCGCAGTGGTTAATGCATTGGGGTGGTTAATGGATCCCGGTGGCCAATGCATCCGGGTAGGTGGTCAATGCATGACGGTGATCAATACGTCACGTCGATTTTTATGAAGAAAAAAAATTGATTTTATGAAATTTATTCGGAAAAATATCAAATTTGATTTTAGAATAAAGAAGACGAAAAAAATATGAATTTTAGTGAAAAAATTATGATGATCCGAGTTTTAGATGAAAATATATGACGTTTAGAAATATGGTGAATTAGAAAAAAAAAAAAAAACAAAAAAAACCCACACGTCAGTAATTTTTTTATCTTTTCTTTTTTTTAATTTATATTTTCTTTGAACGTTTTTTTTTTCCTCCTTCCTTTTTTCCTTCTTCCTCTTTATCCACTTAAAATTAGAATGTTCTTATAACTAAATAAGTTTCCTTCTTAAAATTAGAATGTCCTTATAACTAAATAAGATTTCGGAGTGTCCTATTATCCCTAATAAGTTGAAAATCAGTCCTTTTAAATAATTGGCCCTTAAAAAAAAACACACACTCGAACTAACTTTCAAACTAAAAATAAAATAAATAAATAAATAAACCCACGATTTAGCCTATATCTCAACTTCCGTTATCATTTGTTCAAATTTCCTCAATCTGTGCCTATATCTCAACTTCCCTTAACAAATTTTCCCGTATATTATTCCAATAAATTGTTTGCAAAATCTTCTAATTATCATTCCCCGGAAACTCGAAAAAGCTCTGCATATGGCACTGTGAATCTTCAATGCGAATTCGGAATAAGATTTGCTCTACAACAAATTTTGTTTATTCCTACCTATCTCTGCTTTGGTAATTGGTAAAATTCCATTAATTTTCCACTGACCTCTATTGACGATTTTGAATATTCCAAAGTGCAGATCCAGATTTTCTGCACAAAAACATTTTCCATTATGGAGATACTTGAATTATGTTGAATTTTGCAGTTCATGATGATATTTCGGTATATGACGATGCAGAAATCGTCACGATGGCGTAGCGGCGTTAATGGAATGGATATCTGGCTTTTCTTGTGAGTAGATTACTTATAAGTTGGTCGGAGACAGGTAGTGACGAGAGGAAGGCGGTGAAATAAGCTTGTTCTTGCAAAGCTTTGGCTGTTAATTTTGGTCTAGATCTCCCTTAGGTTACACAAGACTCCCCTTTTATAGGGAGGTTAAACTTAGGGGTGAAGTAAAGACTGACGGTGCAGAAGCAGCTTAGTCACTAGTCTTAGTAGCTAAGCAAACACTAAATATCTGACATCAAGTGGGTAAAATATCTAATAGCAAGTGGACGTAATATCCGGGCGGCGACCCCTTATAGTCGCCAAGGTCGCCGTCTTCGTTATCACGGCCTTCGCCCCTGTTTCCTCTTAAGTCTTGCGGCTCCTTGGCGAGCCTTATATTTATGACCGCCCGCCGGCCCCTAGCTTTGCGAGACTCTGCCGGTGTTGTGGGCGGCGGGCTGCTGTGATAATGCCTTGGGCGTCGCCATATGGCGCCCCATGGAAGGCGACATAATTTGTATCATCAATGGCCCCTACTCCATATCTTGACTGCTTTTTCGGGAAGATATCGAGTGTGGACTAGTGAGCTCTTGGATGGAGTATGTGCGTCCACATCTTTTGATGCGACTTGTTCACTAAGGTCCGTGCTTTCAAAGCAAGCGGCCTTCGAAGCAACTCTGGGCCTGTTTTTGCGACCTGCGTAAATGCGATGCGACTTGTTCACTAAGGGCCGTTCTTTCAAAGCAAGCGGCCTTGAAGCAACTCTGGGCTGTTTTGCGACCTCGTAAATGCGATGCGACTTGTTCACTAAGGGCCGTGCTTTCAAAGCAAGCGGCCTTCGAAGCAACTCTGGGCTTATTTTTGCGACCTCGTCGTCTGCGAGGCCATTCGTTAAGCTTCGATGGGGCAGTTGGTCAGATCGTGGTTGACGTCAGCCTCCCCTTGATAACTGTAATTACGTGGGTAGTAACGCCCTTGGCAACTGCCCAGGCATGTACGTGTACATTGATTTGCCTCCATAATGATTGCGGTTTTCGAACTTCGGAATTTGAATTGACCGCGCAATCCCCAACCGTTGGATGGTTTAATTCCTAGCCCCACGATCACCACTTGCTTGCCTATATAAGGCTAGCCTCCTCAACACTTCCTCACTTTTCACTCCTCTATTTTCCCACAATTTTTCTCCGAGTTCTCTCCTCAATCTAGGATTAGCAAAAGCTTCCGGCGGAGGCTAACGGCAAGTTTTGACGGTGGTGGAAGTGGGTTCGAGAGGTTTCGGCGAGGAGTTTGGAGATTCGACGTGTTCTTGAGTTGCTCCTTCTATTTTCCCGAGAAAAACAGGTAAATTCTTCTCCATTGTCCTTTTTTTTCTTGTTTTCCTTTTGTTTTTCAAGCCCTTTCCTGGTATTTGATCAAATGTTTGGGCAATGTGTTTGGAAGTAAGATGTTTTTCTGAGAAAAGTTGAGATTTTTGGGTTGGTGTTTCTATTGTGGTTCTTCCCAGAGTGGAACCATTGCGCCTTAAAACTCTACTTATTATACTTGCTTTGGAGTCTGTATTTCTCTTTACGGCAATCGCTTTCCGTTTCTCCAGTAAAAGCGGAGGGCGTCGAGATGGGTGCGATTACCTTCTGGTTTAATTTCCATTATCCAGTCCGAAAGCTCCACCTTTTCCTCTTGTTTTTGCAGGATGTCAGACGGAAAGTACTGTCGAGATGACTCGACGCGGGAGCAGGAGGTTTACGATTACGCTCATGAGGAAGAGGGTGACGACCACTCTAGTCCTGAGAAACCCGCCGAGGGCGGCCCTGTTGAAGAGATAACCGGTGAAGAGGCCGCCATTCGAGCAAGTATCGATCCGTTTGACCTGGATTTTTGTTTTCGACCCGCCCCGCGACGCAAGAAAAGCCGTAAGAAATGGCACGAGCTCGAGGGCGAGCACCAGCCGAGGCGGCGGAGAAGAGATGCCGGACGTTGAAGAAAGCGGTTTCGAACCGAGTCAGTGGCGCCGGCCCGACCATAACGAGGCATATATTGAGGCGCCGCTCTTCACGAGCTAATGGGGGTCGGCGAGGGCGAAAATGCCCCTACCTCGCCAGATTGTTTGGGAGCTCCTAAAAAACCAAGAAAGAAGAAAGATCCCAAAATCTTTGTTGGGAGGCGGCGCTAAAGCGAAGAAACTTCGTGCCCAATAATCCTCGAGGCGATGAGAGAATTCGCTATCCTGGCGAGAATCTGAAAAGCGCTGGAGAAAAAGTGGGCGCGAGCTTTGTGATAGCAGAGACCTTAACCAATTTATCCATCGTCGATTTAAAATTGACACTAGCGTGTATCGATTTTCCCTGCTTGATTATTCGAAGGAGGAGGATAAGTTTAAACCTGGGGATCGCCAGGATTACGTGTGTGCTCGCCGCTTTCGGATGGCATACGATTACGCATTTTGATCATTTTACGCGGGGCTCCGACCTCCATTCGACCCTTTCTTTGTGAGGATTTGCGTCTTAATGGGAGCTCTCCTTCCGATTTTGCCATTGGGACCGTTATTCAAATCATGGCCTTCGTCGTGATGTGTCGAGTGATGAAGATAGAACCTTCGCCTGACTCTTTGGGCCACTTTACTTGGTTTTGTGGGGACGGGCATTGCGGGGCAAATATCCTTAAGGTCCAAGGCGCCCGCCTACTATTCTTGTTACCAAATAAGATTCACGAGATGGCGAGCGGATCCTCGAGGTGGAATCCAAGGTCGGTGGCCGTTTCTAGGGCCGCAAACGCACGGGAAATCTACCCTCCCGATCGGCGAGCCTCCTATATCGAGCGGCGTTTTGTTAAAGGGCTCATGACCCTCCTGATTCGGAGGATTTTGCATCACTAAACAAAAACAATTTATAAAACCACTAAACCTATATGCAAACTAACTCCTAACCGACCGAATATCGGGTAATTGCTAGTAAAGCGTAATGAGTAAAGCGGGTCGATCCACGAGGAATTGGGGTGTTGAATCTAATTTTATTAATTCCTCTAAATTATCACTCAAGAAAACAAATAAAGGAAATAAAAACATAGAACAAATAAGATAAATCTAAGCTAAGAACAATAAAACGCGACTAAGCTAAAAGATACATGGGATCAAACAGAATACAAACTAAGTGATCTCAATCCAAGTTCATCTCATGATTTTAATTCAAATTGTGGTTTCACCTTTACACGAGATACAAATTCCTAATCTCTTAGTGAATCCGTTTCTCAAGCTATGAATTCCTAATTCCTTAGTGAATTCAATTATCGATCTCTCCTCTTCCGAATGTTGAGACCAATATTCCATACAAAACGAAGGTGTAGATTCAAGTTAACTCTCGTATTTTAGAATCTAACAACCTAGATAATTAACCGATTAACTTGTCACGAATTAACGATTAAAGATCCTATCTTTCTATGGTGATCTAGCCTAACAAAGATTTTCATCGGCGTTAGACAACGATTAGTAAACAATCTCTCGATATAGTTCACACAATAGCATCATAATCATAGAAGGATACAAAATAAATTAAAGATCATAAAAATAAACTAGAGATTGAATAAATTAAAAAGAGATTAAACTCACATAGTTCATACAAGGGTTGATCTTCAAGCATCAACGATGAAAAAAAAAAAACGAGAAAAAACATCCTAATCTAACCGGATCACCCGAGCACAAGGCTCGGGTGATCGGCCTCAAAACCCCTCGGAAGTGCGGCGCTGCCTCTTTTTTTAGGTGAATGGTAGTGTGTATTTTTTTGTGGTGATGGAGGTGTGTATATATAATGGGAGGTGTATAAGGAGGTAGCATTTGAGGAGGTGAGAAGTTGGTTAGAAGTTTGTTAGGATGTAATGATGAGTTTGTTAGTTTGTTAGGATATGGTGGGTAGGAGATGGTGGGTAGGGGTGATGAGTCATGCAAGAATTAGTTACAAGCATGTGGAGTTTGTTGGGGAGGAATCTTTGCCATCATTGAAGGTAACATGCAAGGAAATGAGCCAAATATCTCCCAATTCGTCCAAATTTCAGCTGTTTGGAAGAAAAATCATAACTTGAGTTGTAGACCTCCGATTGACGTGATTCAAAATGAGTTCGAAAGCTCATTTCAGTATCTACAACTTTCATCAAGACCTCGTCCCCTGAAAATGCCTCTCAGTCGGGTCAAATTTCCATCGAAAACAGGTTACGGTAGAAGTGCGTTGGAAAATATTGATCCAGTTGATCTCGTGAACTCGTGGCATCTTCTTCTCTTCCTCAAAAATCCATCTTTTAGGACTCAAAACATGTTGTTACATGGGATATTTTGAAAGCCTTAATCACCAAGTGTGGTGATCAAAATATCAAGGATATTTATTTTGTGATCAAATAAATATCGAGGAATATCTTGGAATATTCGAGAAAATATCCAAGATATTTATTTTTGCAAGCTAAGCACATGGGGTGATCATTCAAGCCTTGGGACGCCCGTCCGGTAAGTTTCTGAACTCTCCGATCGATTTATTTCTGGACGGTGGGCGCTTGGTTTACTTCTTTGGGCGCTTGATCAAATTGAAGATCACAAACTTGATTTCTTTCCTTAATCTTCCAATCTTCCATAAATCTCTTTAGCTCTTTCCAACTTCGAATTTAGCTCTCTAAAATCATCTTTTCCATCATAAATGAGTATCTACAAGAGGATCAAACATACCAAAGCGTAACATAATTCCAAAATAATATAAATTCATCATTTAAGCACATAATTAATTCGTTTTGCAATTTAACTCTTAAAAACATCATTTACTCAATATTTCAATATAACGCTCGATTTCTATGGAAAACATCCATATATGGGGGAAATTGATAGAAAATATATCGTTAAAAATCATACAATTTGACCCTAAGCACCTCCTTCAATCTGATGGGGTCGAGGCCTCTTGAGGAACATTGCTTGGGTCGATCTTACGGATCTGGCGCTTCCATTTGCGCGCGCATGGCGGGTCTCGCGGGCCGGGTAAGGCGGTTCGAGTGGTTGTCATGGTTCCCGAGGAGAGCGACCCGACCGGATAGGGATTGTCATATAGGGCAACACTTTTAAATGCGAGTGTCCCAGATGCGGAGGCGATCCGGAAAGAAGGCCGCCTGTAAATTTCCTTGCATTTATTAGATCTTTAAGGAGTTCAAGTGTAACCTCCATGCGTTGCTCTTTCTTTTGAATCTGTTTTTAACGAACCCTTTCTGCGGTATGGATGCCAATGAACGCCGTGCTCAAAGCGGAAAGCGGTGAGGTGAGGAGGAGGCCAAGGCTCGGCAAATGACCTTGAAACAAGCCCTTGGGAAAGTTCCGTCTGTGTGGGCGCCACTATTATTCGACGAGGCGTATGATCCTACAAAGCGCAGTGGCGCCCCAGGATCGAGCTCGGTCAGACCATTACCCAAAAAAGGTCGCAAGTTGATGAACCCGTAAAAGAGAGTCAGGGCCAGAAACGACCAAGGGTTGAGAAGACAAAAGCAATTGGTGTGGTAGTAAAGCAACCGATCGTGCGGATAAGCGAAGCTGCCGATAAGGACTCTGTACGGCCTGAGGCCATTGTTGAGGAGATCTCTGAGGGGATGGAGCCCTTGCCGGCTGGGACACTGCCCCGCGGCTACAAGGGGAAAGAGGCGGTGTGGCTGGACCCCAACTTCACTCAAAATATCGACATGAACAAGGCGGGCCAGATAAGAGAGGCCATCGCTGATGTTATCCCCTTGGGTCGCCTGGCATGGGATTCACCGCACGGGGTTCAACTGGAGATTGGGAGGGGGATCACATCTCGCGTCGTGATTCAAGAAGACGCCCCTGCTGGCGATGAGGTCTCCGAACTTAAAGACCTTTCAGGCCAATTTGGAATCGCTGCTTCCATGGTAAGCTTGTTAATCCTATATTTTTTCCTTTCGTATTTTGCGCTTTCCTCAGGCTTATCATTTCCTCTTTTTCAGCTTGGGACTCGTATAAACAAGGCGATTGAAGCCATGAGAAGCGCAAAGTCGAGCTTAAGAAAATGACTGGCGGCCCCTGGAGCCTCCGAAAGCCAGGATCGCTTACGAAAACAAGGGCTCGCAAGCGGTAGGCGAGGTTGAGCGGATGAAGAAACTCATGACGGAGAGCGCTAAACTAGATGCGGAGTGCAGGAGAAGGTGCAAGCCCCGAAAGATGAAGCCCGCAATTCCGCTGAAGGGCTTGCGGCTGCGCTTGAGGAGGTCGCAAATTTGAAGGAGAAACTTGCTGCTGCAGAGAAGGCCGCCGAGATGGCGGGCCTAGCCGCTGTGGAAGCCTACAAGCTTTCGATGAGTTCGGTGACTTCCAGGAGGCTAGCTTCGATCAAGGTTTCAATCACCTCGCTCGTTGCCTTTGGGCTTATCATGGCGGAGAGCATTACTTTGGAGGAAATGCTTCGTTGGGTTAACATGTCCCAAATGATCTCCGACTTGTTGGCCATTCACCCGGACATCCCCTATGCAGCAGATCACATCGTCGCCATCCAAACTAACCAGATAGAGCGCGGCGACCCGGTATGGGATCCTCCTCCAGTCAATCCTGTTAACTTTGCGATCCTGAAGAATCCTCCGGCAAGCGATCAACCTGGTGATGAGTACATCGACACTCCCCCCGGCTCCGTTTAAGTGCCCTGTGCTTTTGTTTTCTATATTTATGCGGCTTTGTAATAATAACTTTGGCTCTCACTTTTTTGAACTATCTGGCGTCCTCATTTGATGATTGTAATAACTTAAAACCTTTTTACTTTCTGTATTGACATTGTGGCCGTTTTGGCCCCTCTTGGTTTATCTACTGTGCTTGTTTTTCTGATTTATTTCCTGCTATCTTGTCTTGTATGCTATCTTGTTTTGTATGTGTGCGGCCCCCTTTATTTTGGCGAGATTTGTTGAGCTCGCTAAAATAACTAAGGTTGAATCAGCTGAGAAGATTGAGTTCTTGTTGTGCGTTAATATTTTCCCGTCCCCCCTGTTTTGATCGAGGTGCGAGGAGACTTGAGCAAAATAGATCGTCGCCGCAATTCATTATAGCTTATCTTTGCGGACTTGTTGCAAGTAATGAGGGTCTATATTTTGCAAAGCTTGTGTTTACGTGGCCTCTAGTTTGAGCGGAGTGGATGTTTTCTTGGAAGCTTAGAGGTGAGTTGTTTGGTGAACTAGCCTCTCGACTGTCGTGCTTGCCGGGAATCCAAGGATCTGGATTGATTTGACAGCTCACTGGCAGTGTATGTGTGTTCAAAACGGCCTAAAATCTCGGGCTAGTAATTGTGCATGAATATGGCCAAGAATCGTGGGCAGATAACCGATAGGCATTAAATGCGTCCTTTGAATTTCAAAATTCAGATAAACCGCGCTGTGCCTGGCCGTAGGATCTGATTGATCGTGGCCGTTCCCTTTGCTAACCTCTGGTATAAAAGGAAGATGCATATTAACCTTATTTTTACTCCTTTTCTTGCATAGATTTTTGTTGCGAGAACCATGTCTCTTCCATCTGGAGAGGGTAGAGTGCGAGTTTTTAAAGCCCGTCCTACTCGTGATGTATCCCCTTTCTTCTTTACTGCCTCTGACGTTGCTAAAGATCATTTCTGGCGCTATTTTGAGTGGGTTGAGCCTGCGAAGGAGAGGGGTTTAAATCAGAGCAAGGTCGAGGGTGACGGCTCTCTTCTGGCGACGTTTTTGGGTGGGGGTGATTTTGTTGCACCACCTTCATCAATAATTCCCAATCTTACAATAGTGAGGAGTTCTATTCTATCTTGTGCGAAGTTGCATCCGAGGGATTGCGGTTTGTATTACCCTTCGTGGCGTTGCGGTCATTTTTACTCCGGAATCTATCAATTGTGCCTTGGGTATACCCGCTATCGACCCCTCATCCCATTATGAGCGCACTTGGAACCTTGCCGATGAGTTAAGTAGACAAACTTACTTACGACGAACCCTCCGCGAGCTCTTTCCTGGTTATGAGCGACCTCGTGTATTGGGACCTGCGTCCGATCTTTCTCGCAGCAATCGTGAGTGGAAGAGGTTCATCAACTCGCGCGCCCTCCTGTCCATAGATAACGAGGCTATAAGTGAAGCCGAAGCTTTGCTTTTGTACGCTATCCGCGATCATCATGTTGACATTGACTGGGGAATCTTGATTCATCGTGAAGCGGTTAATTTCGCGGTCTCTATGGATCGACATCGCCGCTTCCCTTTTGCTTCACTAATAACGAAGCTATGCGGCTTAGCGAGGGTGCCGAAGCATTCATTGGATCGTTATAGGTACACTCATTAGATAGAGTGTACCCACCCCCCACCTTTTTTTTTTTTTTTTTTTTGCTGAAGGGCTTGGTATGCCGCAGATTTGCTGGAAACAATTGTATCTCTTAATAACTGAAGATGCCCCCTTTTATTTTGATTATCCTTTCCAAATGCTCGCTCAGACGCAGCGAGGCGACGCCTTACATATAATATTTTTTCAGATTATCTGCATGCCAAGGTCGGTTGTACTCACGACCTTGGTTATCACTTAGTACATAAGTTCCTTTCTTGACTATCCGCGCAATCCTCTCTGGGCCTTCCCAATTCTCCGATAACTTCCCTTAGCTTTCGTGGCGGTGGCCTGCGCTTTTCGCAAAGCGTAATCCCCAATGGCGAAGTGATGACCCGAACGCGCTTGTCATGATGTCGCTTGGCATGGTCTGTTTGCGATTGAGCAAACGTCCATATGATTCGATCCGCCGCTCCTCTGCTAAATCGAGATCGAGCTTCCTTTTGAGCGGGTTATCTATTTATTTGAAATGTGCGACCCTTAAACTTGGTAGGGCCATCTCTACCGGAGCCATAGCCGGATCCGTGAGGTTAAGGCGCGAAGAGTCTCCCCGTGGTTGTTTTTCGCGACGCTCGAGTGCCCACAAAGCCACGGGAGGTGATCAGCCATTTACCCGCTTTTCGCCTGACTCTTTTTAGCACGCCGAGTACTTGTTTGTTTGCGTTCTCGGCGACCATTCCCTTGTGGGTAGCATAACGGCGATTGCCAATGTTTGACATTGTTCTCTTCGCAGAACGTGTCGAACTCCTCCCTGAATTGTGGTCCGTGATCTGACACTATTACTCTAGGGACGCCGAATCTGGTCCATATTTGGTCGAGTAGAAAATAAGTTATGTCCTTGGTACTGATTTTCACCAAGGCTTTGGCCTCGATCCACTTGGTGAAATAATCCACTGCGACCACCACATATTCGCATCCTGAGCGCCCTTTTTTTAATGGCCCGATGAGATCGATGGCCCACATGTCGAAGGGCCATGCGGCTATGACAATGCTTTGTTCTACTGATGGTAGCCTGGGAATATCCGTGAATTTTTGACACACGTCGAACGTTTTAGTATATTTCTTGGCGTCCTCTGCGAGTTTCGGCCAGTAGTATCCTGCTAACAAGACCTTCTGAGTGAGGGTACGGCTAGCTGGATGGCCGCCACATACCCCTTCATGCAATTCAATGAGGATACCATCGACCTCCTCAGGTCGCATGCATCTTAGTAAACGTTTAGAGAATGATCGTCGGTACAAAACGTCGTTTAGGATGGTGTATCTGGCGGCTCTTCTGATGAGGGCTCTTGCCTCGTTCGGCTCTTTGAGAAGTTTTCCACAATCGATGTAGTCCCTTATGAAATCGATCCAGCAAGGGTTGGTGCATTGTAAGTCCATTACCTCGATCCTATCGAAGGCGGGCCCCGACAGATATTCTACAATAATCGAGGGGTTGCTTACCTCGTCCTCGCTGGTTAGCTTGGATAAATAATCAGCTCTGTGATTGTCCTCTCGGGGGATGTTAGTAAATTTGCAGTATTCGAAGCTGCTCTCCAGTTTTTTGACGAGATCAATATATTTTTGCAAAATTTCGCAGTGGATACCGAACGACCCGTTTATTTGATTGACGACCAATTGAGAGTCGCAGAAGACTTGCACATTCTCGACCCTCATGGCTCTTGCGAGCTCAAGTCCCACGATGACCGCTTCATATTCTGCCTGATTGTTTGATGCAGTGAAATTAAATCTCAAAGCTTTCTCGATTTCTTCTGAAGTTCCAGGCTCGAGTAAAATGATCCCCGCACCGCAACCTTTGAGATTGGCGGCGCCATCGACGTAGAGTTGCCAACAGTGACTTGGCCGCTTAGGCTCGTCCGCTGTGGTAGCTCTGTCGGTACCATGCCTTGTACTGGTTTGCTGCGGGTTATCCCCGTTGAAGCTTGTCTCGGCGATGAAATCGGGCAATGCCTGAGCTTTGATGGCCTTCCGAGGCTCGTATCGGATATCGAATTCAGTGAGCTCTATGGCCCAGCGTAGCAAACGACCCGACAAGTCCGGCTTGTGGAGGACCTGCCGTAGCGGCGCGTCTGACAGTACTATTATCGAATGCGATGAAAAGTAAGCCCTTAATTTTCGGGCGGCGATAACAACGCAGTAGGCTAACTTTTCGATATTAAAATAACGACTTTCTACTGGGCTTAAAGCCTTAGAAACATAATAGACAGGTTTTTGCAAGGTACCCTCTTCTTTGATAAGTGCTGCGGCGACGGCCCTGTCCGAGGCGGCCAGATATAACAGCAAGACGTCTCCGATCACAGGACTGGTAAGCAGAGGCGGGCTTGACAGATAAGCTTTGAGCTCTTCGAAAGCCTGAGAGCATTCTTACATCCACACAAAAAGGTTTTATTTCCTTTTAGAATTTTGAAGAAGGTAAGCTTTTCTCGGCGGATTTTGATATGAACCTTCCTAAAGTGCTATCACTCGCCATTGACCTTTGAACCTCCTTAACGTTGGTTGGCTCGCCATATTTATTAGCGCCTCGATTTTTTCTGGATTCGCCTCGATTCCCCTCTGACTAACCATGAAGCCTAAAAATTTACCCGCCTGGACCCCAAAAGTGCATTTTGCGGGGTTTAACTTCATCGAATGTCTTTTCACGTTTGTCAGGGTCTCGCGAAGGTCTTGCAGATGATCCCGTCGACTTGATTTCACGACCATATCGTCGATGTAAGCCTCATATTTACGCCTTTATTTGTGTACTAAAAACTTTGTTCACCATCCTTTGATATGTCGAACCCGCGTTCTTTAGACCAAACGGCATCATCTCGTAATGTAATGATCCACCGCGGCCCACGAAAGCCGTTAGCTCCTTGTCCTCGTCAGCCATTTTGACCTGGTGGTAGCCTGAATAAGCGTCGAGAAAACTCAGTGTTTCAAAACCTGCGATCCTGT
This sequence comes from Gentiana macrophylla, assembly GCA_026214975.1. Taxonomy (NCBI): domain Eukaryota; kingdom Viridiplantae; phylum Streptophyta; class Magnoliopsida; order Gentianales; family Gentianaceae; genus Gentiana; species Gentiana macrophylla. Next base: position 91,352,775 of record CM047812.1, read on the forward strand.
CGACCATCTTGTCTATTCGGGGCAATGCGTAAGGATCCTTGGGGCAAGCCTTATTTAGGTCGGTGAAGTCGACGCACATCCGCCACTTGCCGTTATGCTTTTTTACCATTACCACGTTTGCCAACCATGTAGGGTATTGCAACTCCTTGATAATACCAGCTGTTAAAAGTTTTCCGACATCATTCTTTATTGCGACCTCCTTTTCTGCAGAGAATTGGCGCGCTCTCTGTTGGATCGGCCTGAAGTTGGGATCGACATTTAGGTGGTGCAAAGCGACCTCCGACTCCACTCCACTCATATCTGTCACCTCTCAAAAGGAAGGCGCCCAAGTTTGCTTTTAGAAGCCCGATCAGGTCCTCCCTTTCTTTCTCGTCGGCCTGCGACCCTACCTTGATCTTCTGGTCAGGGTGCTCGTTATTTATAATGACCTCGACCAATTCGTCCTCGGCGATGAAGTACGGCTCGTCGCGGATTTGTAATGTTTCAACCTCTACTACTTCTTCTGCAATCTCCTCGATCGCGGCGATCTGATTTGTGATATTAAAACCCTCTATTCTGGGTTGCTTGGAATCGACTCTATTCTTGGTCATGTATTCGAGGAAGAATCCGGGTCGGCTTAAAGCGACCAGATTTCCTCCCTATGTTGAATTTGACCCTTTGGTGAGGAGCAGATGCCACCATTTGAAATTTTCTCATAGCTGGGATCCCCAAAATCATGTTGTAGTATGAGGGGAGATCGATAACTAGGAAAGTGACCACCTCCGTTCGACATGGTTCGTAATCGCCAAGGGTGATGCTGAGGTCGATGGTGCCTTTGACCCGTACCGTATCATTGGTGAAGCCTTCGAGTACCCCGAGGTAAGGCTTCAACTTGGCTCTCCAAATCCGATCTGTTTTTAAATAAATCGAAATAGATAACGTCGCGGCCAGCCCCAGTGTCGACCATTACCCTGTTGACGCCGTGCTTATCGTTCACCCCGACCTTGAGGATGAGGGGTATTTCCATGGGACCGTCGACTGTGGTTAGCTCACTTTTAGTGAATAGAATTCCCCTCTCGTTTTCCCCCAACACTATTTGTTTTTCAAAATCGCGCGTATTGATTTGATGTATTTGTGATTTCAGCTGATTGTTGCTGGGAATGTTCCCATGGATAACTTGAACTTCCCTTTGATAGACGCGGGGCTGGCGACTTTGTCGCGGACCAGTATTCCCATCTCGCTTATACTTAGTCGCCGGTCCCTCACGGATCAGTCTCTCTATCTCTTGCCTTAATGTGAAGCATTCATCTGTGATGTGACCGTGATCCTTGTGATAGTCACAGTATTTCGATTTATCGCGACCGTTGGGATCGCCCCTCATAGGCATAGGTTTGTCGAAATGTTCGCGAATCTCGAACAAAATGCAGGATGCTTTCGTGTTAAGCGGGGTGAAGTTATCCTTCTTTGAATTTGTAAGGTTTCTTTATCTCACGATCACGGCTAGCATCCTGTCTTTTTCCTCTTACGATCCTCTGTTCGATCCTCTTTATGTGAATGTTGCTCGCTTTTGTTTTGGTTTTCCCGAGGGATGGCGCTACCGACTCCCATCATCCGAGCCCTCTCCAAAGATCTCATGCGAGACCCGCTTTTGGGGGTCGCAGGTTAAACTCTGTTTTCATCAGACCCTTGGCAATCCCTGTGAGGAAACACGTTATAACTGCGTCATCTGGAATGTTTCTTGTCTGGTCATACACTCGGATGAAACGCTCATAGTATTCTTCTTTTCCGGACTCGTGCCTCCCATGCGGACCTCATAAAGGTCCTCTATGGTTTTTCTTAGGTCTACTCGGCCGATTCAAATTCTCGGCGAATTTTTCCGATAGCAGTCATCCCAACTTTTAAGCGATCCGCGGGAAGCCCGCGTATCCGAGGATCTTTGCTCATCTCGCATGCTACCGACCAGAGCGATGCACCAGGCGGACTTGTTACGAGTTGCTAAGGTTATGCGGCCTTGAAAGCGGTGAGCGATCGTTCGGACAAGAGTTGCCATTATAGTAATTATAGCTGGGATAGCTAACCTTTTCATTCTTTGGTAGGTAATGTCTCGTGATTCTTCTAGCGAGCACGTCGATTCTCGAGACCGTACGGCCCTTTCGACGAGACCTTTGATTTCTTTAGTTCATGCGAGCTCATTTTTCATTATCTCCATTTGTTACGCCAAAGAAGAGTCGAATGCAGGTCGAGGCAGCGATTCGCCTATCGGCCCGCTCCTCTGCTGCGCTCGATTCCTCATAATCCCTGCGATCCTTCTGGCGAGCTCTTTTCTCCCTTATTATTATCCGAAAGCGCCCTATGCGCTCCTATCTCGTCGTGAGGTATTCCCCCTCCTGGAAGGCTGAGACGACTTGGGGCCAAGGCCTTGTCCTTCTCACCTAACCTCTTGAAAGCCGATCCTTTTCGAGTGTCTTTCCTCTTTGGTGATCGCGATCTCAGGGGTGCTTGAGTTTTGTGCGATTTCTCTCCCCAATCCTTTGCGACCCGACGAATGCACACTCTCCTCTATCTCGATTTCTTGGATCTGACTTTGACGGGCTTTGTTTAAGTTCGCGGGAGCAGTTTCATTCCTAGGAGGATTCGGGGGTCGTATCGCCATTGGGGCTGGCCTTTGCTACCAAGCGAGAGTTAGTCAAGTACATAGTTTCCGCATACTTCGCATATTCTCTCATTTCCGCAACCTCAGGGTCCTCCCGGGAGCCTAGTCTTGTTTCGGGGGTCGACTTTTGACTCTGTTGCGACCTTGCTCTCTCTTTGCGAGCCTCATCTAAATAAGAACAAAGATTGGCCTCTTTTGACTTGGCCTTTTGGTTAATGACATTTCTCGGGCGTCGCTAGCGATAGGACTCCTCGTTGCGACCCTTCCCGCCTCAAGGAAAGTTGTCAAGTGTTTCTCCCACTCCCTCTCCACGAGCCTGATGTTGCATGGCCCCCTTTGCCGGGGTCTTGGGATTCAGATGCCCTTTACTTCCTGTCATTTTTCTGAAGTGTTTCGTTTAAATGGGGGTTTTGAAGGCTTTTCTTTGCAAGATTACCTCTTTCTTGGACGCAACTCAGACGCATCAAATCGGCCGGATGCTCTTGGTGGTGGCGGAGTGAGCTTCTTCGATCCGCCCGTGTATTCTTGTTCTTTGATGATTTTACGCTGGAGGCCGAGCAAGTTGCGGCGTTGGTTTTCGGCAACGGAACCAACTGACGATGCAGAAATCGTCACGATGGCGTAGCGGCGTTAATGGAATGGATATCTGGCTTTTCTTGTGAGTAGATTACTTATAAGTTGGTCGGAGACAGGTAGTGACGAGAGGAAGACGGTGAAATAAGCTTGTTCTTGCAAAGCTTTGGCCTGTTAATTTTGGTCCTAGATCTCCCCCTTAGGTTACACAAGACTCCCCTTTTATAGGGAGGTTAAACTTAGGGGTGAAGTAAAGACTGGCGGTGCAGAAGCAGCTTAGTCACTAGTCTTAGTAGCTAAGCAAACACTAAATATCTGACATCAAGTGGGTAAAATATCTAATAGCAAGTGGACGTAATATCCGGGCGGCGACCCCTTATGGTCGCCAAGGTCGCCGTCTTCGTTGTCTGGCCTTCGCCCCCTGTTTCCTCTTAAGTCTTGCGCGGCTCCCTTGGCGAGCCTTATATTTATGACCGCCCGCCGGCCCCCTAGCTTTGACGAGACTCCTGTCGGTGTTGTGGGCGGCGGGCCTGCTGTTAATGCCCTTGGACGTCGCCATATGAGCGCCCCCATTGGAAGCGACATAATTTGTATCATCAGTATATATTGACTTTTTTTTTTTGGATCTTTGCCAACAGCAGGACTACGATGCCCATCCAGTAAGGATGCAATGTTTCCAAGTTTGTTGAGAAATGGGCTTAACTTAATTCACCGTAAGAGAATCTTTCATTTTAACATACTTTCGTTCTATGATTATTTGTGGAGAAAGTTCTTTTCTAAAAGCTTTTCTATGCAAAGTTGTTTGTTTACTTATTCATTTAAATTTTTTTGAGGAGTATTTAATTTGTTTGTGTGTGTTGATTGATTGATTTGTGTGTGTGTGTGGAATCACTATTATCTTTGTATTCTCATAATTTTTTTCAGGCGACATATTTGGATAAATCCCGTGATCTTCCTTTCACCTTTTTTCATGTTGGTTCGATGAAGTTTCATCATCGTCTATGCAATGAAGAAGGTCGTATGGTTATTTAAACAGAAAACAAAATTCTCCCTACCTCAAAAGTGGATCGGGTGAAAAGCAATTTCTTCATATGGCCATGGTGCACCCTCATAAATGCTTTTCTGAGAATGCATCAATCAATTTACGACTCTATATGGACATGCGAGACACAATATATATTTATTGCATCATGCTTTCATTACCATTTATTGTAAAGATACACATTATCAATGTGTTTATTGTATCATGCTAGCTATAGAATGGATTCAAGAAGGAATATAGAGATATGATTTAATATCAAGGTTTTTATTTGCTTTTCAATCTTAAATTGCTTCATTGTGTGTTCTTCAAGCATTATTGTTATTCATCTTGGGGTTTTAAGAAGCCCCAACGTCAAGCGAGTTCCTCTTGCTCAGTATGCTTGAATCTGTGTTTTTTTTATTCATTTTTGTTGGTTGTATCTACTGAAGAAGTGTTGACGATAAACCTATAGCTATTTCAGTATGAATCATTTTGCACAAGGACGACAAGTCCCGCCATGCTTCGTCATTTTACTGCTTACTTAAACATCATCAAGCTATCTTTGTCTCTCTTATTTATTTGGCGATCACTTTGACACAAAGTAATTGTTTGATGACATAAGGTAAGATCGTCATAATGGTTTTCTTCTTAATTATGTCTGCTAATAAAATATAGCAATGTTTTTAGTTTTTGAAATGAATTTCTTCGGTCTTAAATCAAAATATTGCATAAAGTTAAACTTTTACTTCTGCTGGATTCGTAGTCCTTAAGTTGACCCTGACAACTTATCCCTTTGCTACCTTTGAGGGGTTTTCCTGTTGTTTTTAAAATTGTGTAAAGCACTTCTTGAAGAAGCATTGTAGAATTGGTTCATTTGACTTAATTTGTCAAATTATATTTTCTTTTCTTTGTCATGAGACTCAATTACCTCTGAAATATTTTCTATTAAGGATATCATCTAGCAATTACCCTTGGTATTTAGTACTTGCGTATCTTTTGTGTTATTTTATTGCTTTGGTTTTGTGGAAATAGACATGTATATATTGAAATGAAGGTGTTACTATGATGTGAATGATTCATGATTAACTGATAAGAGGAAAATTGTAACAATTGGTATTCTTTGGTTTTAGATGCTCTTGGGGGCACCTGAGAGGGATGTTGATGAATTTTCTCACAAGCTGGAGAAATGTATCTATATAATTTTTATTTACCTCCACTTGGCAATTTAAAGTTTGCAATTGCTATTGTAATTTGATGTCTCATGAATTCTAGGGGATAATTGCGGCATTCATACGATTGCACTATGTTTGCACTATTTATAATCATTTTTTTATTTTACACTACACCGTGCATCGCACGGGTTTTGAACTAGTTTATTATATATTCATTTATTTTTCACCATTTACAATTACTGCATTAATGAGGTGAAATATTATTTTAGACTTTTATAGTAAAAGCTAATGACGTGTAACCCATTTTCTTAAACTGTATGAAAAGTTTAAATTAATGTGTATTTTGAAACGAAGGTAGTAAATTTATTTCATCAAGAGGTTTCAGTCCCCTCCAGTGCACACACATTATATAACGTCTCCGGTAAATTTATGTAGGTATATAAATGCACAACGGCATTTGAATGGATTATACTTTGTTTCAAAAATTTAAAAAAGGTTTAAAATTTATTTTTACGGCAATGTTATTATTGATTTATTTAATTATAAATGTTAGTAAAAGATAATATAATACTACTTCAATTGATTTACGCCAAAACTGCCGTACAACTTTGCCATCATCCGAAGAAACACGAGGTACGCTAAATACTCGCGTCGCTATAAACGCGAGCCTTCATACATTTTCGTATTGGTACGCACATGCTTCAGGTGACAATTATTTATTTATTTTATTTTAAAATCAGATCTTACATTTCAATCATTTGGATAAATCTGAACCACGAAATTTAAATTTGATTTGAATTATAATTCAGATTCATCTATATATATCTACGATGGAAAAAAAAATAACCAAAAAAGAATTACTCAAGGGGAGTCAGGGATGGGATATGACGAATTTCGATCCTCGACAGTATTAACATAATGCATGACACTGATTCTTGCTAGTATTATTTCCGTCCAAAATTTAGACGGGAAGAGATGAATCAAATTTAGACGGATCCGTCCAAATGATGTTTCCGTCGCAAAATCTATTTTTTACGGCAAAATATATATTTTATCAAACGCGCAAGCTTCGCACGAAAAGATTGTGTGTAAAAGAAAAGGAAAAAATGGCAGAAAAAGCCACCTCCTTAAAATGCTAAACCCCACCAGAAACCGAAAGAAAGAAAAGCCACGGAATTTCTCACCAACAAATAAAAAAAATAAACAAATAGTAGTAGTAGAAAAGAAATTCAATGCTTTAAGCGTATAGAAGAGGAGACTCAAATCGTTGCTTGCACGATCCCTTAAAAGCTTAAAGAGCGTCGTGAACATGGAATCCAATTAAATGGATGGCCATCTATCTTCATTCTTCCTGCGTTTTATAAGCTTTTAGCTAGCTCTTTTTTTTTTTTTCTTCATTGAGATTGTGTTGAAATATATTGGAAGCAAAAGGCGTTTGAGGAGGTATGGATCTTATCGGTTTTTCAGATTACATGTAATTAATTCGATTATGCAATAAAATTTCTCTTCATTTCATCAGTTTGATGAGAGATACCGGCGTTTTCTGCCTTTTCTGGAAAGGTTTTTAGCCGTTGATGTTGTTGATCACCCTGTTTTGTTTGCTTTCCTGCCTTTTTCTTTGTCAGTTAAGGAGGTTCACCAACCTTTGTATAAATTGTTTTTGCATTAATTCGCATTGGTTGGGGGTGGGTGGGTAATGGTGTTTCGTTTTCAACTGCTTGATGGCAACCTCAGGGACGATGAGCTAATAACAAATGGCAAATCTACTGGTTTCAATTTTCTTTATTTTGGATGAGGATGATTGATCGCTCTGCATATTACTCTTTTAGATTCAGGAACGTATACACAATAATGCAATGATGATGTTCTAAAGTTTGATCCTATTTATCCCACAAAAAAACAAAAGTTTGATCCTATTTTGTGTGGGTTTTGCATTTATCTTTGATTAGTTTTTCTCCGGTTTTTTATCTGGAGTATCTTTTTGGATATTCATTCTTTGCTGAAGAATTCTCTAGGTATTCCCTGACAAAACTGAGGTCATATGATTTTCATTTTGATTCATATGCTCTTGTTATATTGACTTGGGATGGACCTTCATCAGCACCCATTAATACAAATGAATTTTTATTATTATTGTAAATTGGGGAAAGGAGAAGGTTTTTTTTGTTATATTGGGAGGGGGTGGGAGGGGGGGGGGGGGGGATCTCACCAAGAACCAGGAGGTGCAATGATCTTGACCACTAGGCGAGATTCATTCCCCCGATACAAATGACTTTCTTGATTAAATTGCTAAATTAGAATCTATGGTGTTCATTCTTTTTGTTTTAGTTTTGATTATTTTACATTTAGATGTTTGATGGATATTTTTCTTTTACTGTTTTCGAGAGAGAGTTTGATGGAGATTTTGTGTTTGTTTCTATTTTGAAGGACCTAGAATCTTGGACCTTGGAAATCTCAATTCCAGTTTGCTTGTTAGATGGATGAAGAAGATATTGAATCTCTAGCTGTACCTGAAAAAAGTGAAATAGGTGTCACCGCGTCTATAAAAACCATTGCCATGGGGAAACAAAGCTCTTCTGATAAGGAATGCACTTCCAGAGAGTCGTCTGGTTCAGGTGATAATAAAGAATGTTCAAGAAGGTATTCAACTGGCAAGCCTAGCTCTCCAAAGAGAAATCAAAAGATTACTCCTAACTATCTGAGAGCTTCAACCGGTTCATGTCATGACTTCTGTAAATATGGAATAAAACATGGCTTTGATCACCAAGATAATCGTCCATGGAGGAAAAAGTCTGCATTGACTTCATCTGGCAAGAAGAGTTGTGTAGTGAATTCAGCTCTTCCAGAGAGGAGGAAATCAATGGTTGCAAGGCACACGAGTATTCCTGTTATTAAATCTCGTTTATCACAACACGAGGCTGATTCTGGTGCAGTCAGCTCTCAGCACACTCCTGAAATTATCAAGAGAGAGATCACAGTGCCTCGAAAGAAGTTTGAAGTGTCTTTAAAACAAGGTCCATCCTCTGAGAATAGACTGCAAAAGAAGGGGAAGCAATCCTCTTCTGCAGTGAGACAGTCATCTTCTTATAACTCTGTAGATTCTGACCAGAATACAAAAAAAGTGGAGAAGAGAATGAGTTATTCGCCCCTGAAAATTTCCACTCCCTTGAATTCACAACAATTAAAGGCAAGGCGATCATCTTCTGTTGCAGGATCGCAGCCTGAAAAATCTAAGTTATCATCTTCTAAGCAAAGTGGAGGCAGCATTAAAGAAACTGGCTGCACTAATACAGGAACTATCAAAAGCAGCAAAATAAAAACAAATTCACCGTATTCTATTCAAGTCGCTGGAGGTCCAGATGGTAGTAACCAAAAAAGAGATGAAGGGAAGATCAGCAATGTAAAGACGAAGTTGTCATCTTCTTCTTCCCAATCAGCTAGGACAGTAGATGAGAGAGGCAAGAAAAGTGAATCTTTAAAGTCCAGGAATAACATGGCTGCTTTTACTTCATCTGCAAACAAAACACTGGCATCCAATAGATCCTCACTTGGTAAAACCGCAACTATCAAACCAAAAATAGTTGGTAGCTTAAAAGTGGTGTCTCCTCCTGTCAAGGAAGAGAACAGAATAATGGTCAAGACAGAGGTTGGAAAAACCAGTGATGAGAATGTGCCTGAGAAAACTCTGCATGTAGTGGAGGTACAAACTACTGCCAATCTCTCAGAATCAACTGAGGGCATGGATATGACCCCTCCACTTTCTCCTTGTTTATCTCCTCCGCAGGGTATGTCTTCCTCGTGTGATGAAGAAGTTAAGGTCTTAGGTGTTGATCCATATCCTCACGAGTCAAATATATCGCCTGTTTTAACCCATCAGCAGGGTATGGTTATGTCTCTGTCAGATCATGAAGAAGTTGGTGCAGGAGGAAAAGAAGTATTGTTGAAAGGTCACATGGAAGATGAAGTAGAACCAGAAGCAGGGGAAGTGGAAGAGACACAAGAAAAAGAAAAAGAAAAAGAAAAAGAAAAAGAAGAAGAAGAAGAAGAAGAAGAAGAAGAAGAAGAAGAGGAAGAGGAAGATACAATTGGAGAAAAAGTAGAAGAAGAACAACAACTACAACATCGAGAAGTTGGAGAAGAAGAAGAAATGGAAACAGAGGAGGATAGTGATGATGATGAAGCAGAAGAAGAAGAAGAGAACATGTATGAGAGTGATGGAGATGAAGGAGATGAATTCATCAATTGTGATGAAACAATCCACCATAGTGGTGTAGAAAAGATTCACTGCAAGCCATTGAAAAAGGGATACATCCTTTCTGATGCCGGAGTTCCGATGCATGTGAAGCTCAAATTTAGAAGGGGGAAGGTTATGGACATCCAGTCTGAAAATACGGGTCCTAGGAGGCTGCGGTTTCGCCAGAGAAGAATAGTGGAAGAAAATCAGGCCATCAAGAACGACGTCACTCAAAGGAATTTCAAAAGGAGATATGACAGTAAAGGGAATAACAACAACACTAATGAGGAGAAAATAGTTTTGAGGCATCAAGATTCACAGGGAAGGAAAGATGGTCAAGGGTTATTGTTAAACAATGTTATTGAAGAAACAGCGAGTAAGCTTGTTGAGACGCGTAAAAGCAAGGTTAAAGCTTTGGTGGGAGCTTTTGAAACTGTGATTTCTCTGCAAGATAGTAAACCTTCTGTCCAACTTGTGGTTTGAGTTGAGTGCTCTATTCTCTTCTTCTTTTACAGGTTGATTGATTTTCTTTTTTACTATAAAGGATAGGTGCAACCATAATGCTGAGTTGTTTTTGTGTTTTTTCTTGAAATTTGTCTCTGATACTTCAATGTTTGATTGTCATTATTGTTTGTATTGCTTGTCTACAAAGTAACATCTTCAGGAACTTACAGTGAACATGACAAATGAATCATTTTTATACATTTCAATTATGATAGAGAGATTTGAGTTTATTACATGTCAACTTATGTTTTTTATGGAAATCAAAGGCATTTGTTACAAGATAAGGTTAAGATACATCCAAACTAAAGGCTTGAATAAGCCAACTAGGGAATGAACTAATCTGATGGATATCCTTTACTAAGTTAGATACATCCATACTAAGGTTGCAAGTATTTTCTTTTTCTAGGTACAAAAGAGAAAAATATAACACCTGATTTAATAATGTCCCAAATATCTTTCAATATATATATATATATATATAATAATGTCCCAAATCGCCTAGTGTTATATCACTTAGGTATAACCTCGACAGAGATATTAGTCTCCTCGAGGCAAATTAAGAGTGTGTGTTAACCTTTTGTTTTCAGGAAAAAAAAAAAAAAAAAAGGAAGAAGATTTTTTATTATTATATTGAGGGCTTTGAGCGCTTGGTGCAAATTAAAAATTACTGTGTTTTTTTTTTTTTTTTTTTTTTTTTTTTGGTCGCTGAAAATGATCATTTTATTTCTTTAATTCGAGAGGGCCCAGTAAAAAGTTACACATAATGTTCAGATCCAAAAATAATGTGAAACATAAGTTTGCATAAAAAATATCTACTACTCTATTCTTAAAGCAGCGCAAGGCTTAAAGCTTTTCTGGCGATTCGATATGAAGACAAATGCCGGTGGCCTCTCGTTCACAGTTCCGTGTATAATCTTGTTTCTCCACGTCCATATGCCATAAATTATTTCCCTCCATAATCTTGTTTCTCCACGTCCATATGCCGGTGGCCTCTCGTTAACTTTTGTTTTTGGAAAAAAGGAAGGAGATTTTTTATTATTATATTGAGGACGGAGATTTTTATTACTCTCCCCATCCCAATTTGTTTGGGACTTATTACATTTATGGATGTCCCAAAATAAGTCTCATAACTCATATTTATACTTAAAGTTGCTTCTTAAATGTCTAAAATGCCCACACATCAGCATTTATTAAGTAGATGAAAAGGCAATATAAAAGGGATGTAATTGTAAATTAGTCATATTTTTAATGACAAACAACGCAATAAATGAAGTTTTCTTAAATTTTAAGAGTTTAAAAGGTCCCAAACAAATTGGGACGGAGGGAGTATTATATTGGGGAGGGGAATTGGAAACGAACCCCGATTATCATAAAAAAAATGCAATGCTTGTACCATTAGGCCAAATCTGATTTCTATATCATCCAATTTTTTTCCTTCAAATCATTCAATCCAAACAAAACCTATGAGGCCGTTTGTTAAATCTGAAGTCTGAAGTCTGAAATCTGAAGTCTGAATATGCTAAGTAACTGAATATTTTAAGTGTTGAAACTCCAGTATGAATGTCTGAATCTGAAATCTGAAAATAATTAGATCGTTTGATAACATCACACATCTGACATACGGAAACGGCTCCATAAAAAAAATCATTTAATGAGTAAAACATTTCTATAAATACTTTTTTTCTTGACATAATTGTTTTAACAAAGCAATATATATATGGATAAAGCTATATATATATATAAATATAAATATAAATATAGAAACACATATATGTATGGATATAGAAAAAAAAAAAAAAAAACACACACACACACACACACATATATATATATATATATATATATATATATATAATTTAATCAATTATCAGAATCATCTAAAATCATGATAAAACACACATGTAAGTAAATAATATTTTATATTAATAACATATTGAAAAAGGACGCATAATACAGTCATGGTGAGAAGTTGATTGTTTAATTTTTCAAAAAAAAAAAAAAAAAAGAAGTTGATTGTTTAAAAAAATAAAATAAAGGAGTTAACCGTGATAATGACAATGGGAATGTCACAAACGTGGGTGGTTATGTGCATATCTTTTTTCCCGCCAGTTTAGAATATTCAGTGATTATGGAATTAAGCGATAAACAAGAGTTTTATGTCTGAAAATTTTATACTGGAATCAGATTCTCTTAATTTATTAAGTCATCCTATAATGCTTTATCAAACACATCTAAATTCAACTACCACTTAATTTCTTAAGAATAAGTACTTAATTGTTTTATCAAACAGGCCCTCAGTGATTATGGAATTAAGTGATAAGCAAGAGTTTTATGTCTGAAAATTTTACACTGGAATTCAGATTCTCTTAATTTATTAAGTCAGCCTATAATGCATTATCAAACACATCTAAATTCATCCTCATCCTTCTTGATCGTAACTGAACCTTTATCCATAGAGTCATATCATCCTTCCCGTTTTCAACATCCGATGCTTTCTTCTCTTTACCTTTACCACTTCTTCATCTACCTCAACCGGTTTATCAAGTCTAACATACTCATCGTCACCACCATCATTTTCAATCATTAGCGCATTTACCTCGCGTAGGTTCCTTACCGTGTTGCTTGCCAAACCACCGATTCCGACTTTCCTTCCAGTATGGTAAAACTCATGATGGAATATGCATTTAATGAAATAAGTCATTATACGGTCAGAATGAGCCTCATACAAGTGTGCAAGCGGAGCTCTGCAGTTGGCTCTAATGACTGACCTCGCTGATTTGAATGGATAACATTTATTTTATGAAATGTTGATATGTCTAGTATGTTTATGTAAAATAATACCAAAAAAACATTTATAAAACCCCAGTTCACACACTCCCTCAAAAAAAACATTTATAAAGTTCGTGTATGATCAATTAATGGTTCATGGCTCCATTAAAGGCATTAGGTTCAAGTTTTAGGACAAAAACATTCAAAAGATTCGACTTTTAAGCCCTACTCATCCCTAGATCATCGTTCAGACTTTAGTTTCATAGTTCCATCATATAATTTAGCTATCAGAAATTTAGCTACGCATAATCGAAACAATGAAACAAGAATTCATGAAATAAACGGAAGAAATTTAGCTACAAGATCTTGTAGCAACAATCCACAATGAAGAATTCATGAACGGAAGGTGATAATCGTAGCTATTTTTCAAGAATTGATGAAATAAAAATACTTTTATAATGGTTTTTGGAGTAAATAAACTTAAAAACTGAGTATGTATTATAATTTTGAAAAAGTGGTTATAAAATTCGACCTAAATCGCTTTTATACGGCCACAATCCACCCCGAATGGTAAAAATCCGTGTTGCCTGGGCCGATTGGTGCCCGCCAACTTTCCGTCGACGCCCGCCAGTGTTTTCTTGAGGCTTATGGTTTCGTCCGTCCGCCGGCTTCAACTCTGGCGCCCGCCAGGACCCTTCTCGTGGCTACCGGTACCCCTTCAGTAATTCAGTGATATCTTTGCGTGTAGAGCTCTGATTAGATTGATTCAAGTTGTATTGGAAATATTATCCAATTACCTACAACTTTCATGAAGGCAACTGTCCCAGAAAATGCCTCTCAGAGAGCTCAAAATGCAGATTAAGTGACAGCAGTATGAAAACATCCACAATTCTTGATCTGTTTCCACTCTTTAGCTTCCTGTGCATGCTTCCACCTCTCAAAATCATCTCTCCATCATTGATTCCTCTAATCCTGGATCACAATCAACCTATATCCTATAAATATCGGCAACAATACCGTGAATAACTCCCGCAAGATAAAATAGTCATGAAATACGCACTAATTCACCCAAAATGACGAGATTTTCAGACTTAGTCGCCTTTGACCACAAAGAGTATGCAATGGTTAAAGTGCATTATAAATAACTCAAACTACCCCAAAAACACATCGAATAGGCCATAAACAGGAGGTAAAATATGCATAAAATGATAGCTAAGTTGACTCTAATTGATGGCCTTTGGAGTTTGGCGAGCGTTGTAGTTTGATTATGTCTTGGATCACGCGTGATCATCATCTTTTTCTAAGACATTTATGCAGCTTATGGATGAGAGTGAGAGATATGAGGTGGTGCAGGTGGTTTGGCTTTTTTGGTATATCCGAAAGGCTCGGTGTAACGAAGACTTTGATGGCCATGCGGTGTATGTTGATGTGAGTCAACTTTATGATGTTTTTACCATCAATTTTACCCCAATTATGTGTTTTACTTCACTATTCTTATGGCGAATAACGAGTTATTTAGGTTAATTATATGTTTAGCGACTCATGGTTTGTGTGATTTTTTTTAATGATTTAACTAGGAAATTGGTGTTACTTCTATGTGAATTGTTGATTATGAGAAGTGGAGTACGTGCTAAAGAAAGAAAACCAGAGTTTAATGTTAGAATATTGGGCAAAAGCAGAGCACAGAAGCGGCCAAGACTGAAGAAGGGGCCGCTAACGCGGGCCTCGTGAAGCATACCAACATCGAATTTACATACTCGTTTTCTTCTTTGGTAGGTTAGGTTAGGAACAAGTCATCCGATACACTATATAAAGGCATGTTATCAGCGAAATTTTGTACACCCTTACAACACTATTACATTACACCTTTGACGATTCCAACTTTCATTACCAGCGATTAATTCAGCAATTTCTCCTTATTGAATCTTGTTTATTTGTGTTCATCACAGATCAATTCGAATCTACGGTGAGTGAGCAGATTGGGGAGTTAGAGAACCGTTCGTCGTCTTCATGGGTAACAACGCTTTTATTATTCCGTTGTTTAATCTTGTAACTTTGATTCACTTGTGTTCTTGTGATGGATTTAAACTAACCTTTCAAATTAACCAGACTATGTAGTAATTAAATGAACCATAATCATAATTTGATATAATAAGGATGAGTATGTGACACTTAGTTCCGTATGATAGTCGCCTCTGATTACCATTCTGTGACGCCCCCATACCCCAGGTATGGTAGCGCTAATTGAGTCATAAATGGTCCGGTCAACTGCTTAGACCGGCCTCCTCGCTTGGTCTAAAAGGGCTAACCCGAGTTGACAAGACCTTTATGACTCAATTAGCGATACCAGACCCAGGGTCTGGGGGCGTCACAGTCTGAGACCACCTATGAAATGGTTAAACATACTAGGAATTCAAGATGAAAGAATTCATCGTATATTTTCGCCTGAGACTTCAAGATGTCTTCAATAGCCTTTGATCGAGTTCCTTTAGCCATAATCCGAGAATCGAATGGATCTAATACCACTTGTCGCAACTCACAATGAAATTTCCAAGAAAAAAAAAAAAATCAGAGGAAGAATGACACAAAGGGAGATAAATATGAGGGAGGAATTCATGTAATTCCATTCATGTCCACCATTCGATTACAATGCATGTTGATATACTCAACAGAATCACACTTGCAACCAACTCTAACAAACATGAAAGAGGTAAAAACAGCATCTTAAAAACTCACTCGATCAATTCAAACTTCCAGCTCGAATTGTGACATATACATACATAATTATTTTTTTTTAGTGTGTCGGCCGCTACACCCCTCACAAAGAAGGCGTTGTCCTTAATTACTTACCAATAGACAATGGGTAAAAAAAAAATGAAAATAGATCATTTATTTACACCACATCGATTCTACCTGTAAATCACACTAATTGTGTATCACATTGAAATCGATCTTGCGAAAGTCGATTTTGAAGTCAAAACAATCGACTTCACGTAGAGTCGATTCTGAATCAACGATAAGAGAGTCATTCCAAAACCGATTTTTATAAAGTTTGATTGTATGAAAACAATATGGTACACCGATAAAAAAAACATACATGAAAATAATAATAACCACAAATGAAAATTTGCATTGGCGGTGGCATACTGGCATTTGACTAGTATTACAAATTTGAAGTCATGGTATTGGGCATCGAGCTGGCGAAACGTGTGTGATAGACGCGCTAATGCTGTCGAAGTACATGTGAAAAATAAAAGAAGCATTTTAATTTCGTGATTACAAAGGAAAGGCTACAGACGGTAGATCTTGATCTTCAGCGACTATAAAATGAGGTGCCCGCTCTCTTCCGTTTCGTAGGCAACTACTTTGCACAAATATAGTACTTGTTTTTGTCCAGATCTCGTTTCTTCTTTCTCTCTTACAACTGCAGCAGCCAATCCAAAGGAGAGCATTAGAATCGGTAACTTTTTTTTTTTCCCTCTCTTTTAATTTTGCTATCCATTTTTGCTCATACGCTGTCAATCCAACCACGATTTCATTTTCATTGTTTATAATGTTGGGTTTTTTTATTTTATTTTTTTTATCTTTGCGGATCAAGCTGAATGTTGTCGTTTGATAATGATCTCTGTTAATCATGAATGTCGTATACGATTCAGCTTCAATGTCATTTGTTCGTTTGCTGCTGTAGTTTCTCAACATGTAGGATTTATCAGATCTGTTTGCATTTCCTAAGATTTTTAAGCGAGATCTGAAACATGTATGGGTTCGGGAAATTTTACTGTTACTAAAAGTGTCAATTGAAACGCTTTCGCTTTGTGATCTGATTCTGCACCTTGATTTAGTGAATCACTCTGGTGTTTGTCTGACTAGGACCTTCAAGTGCAAAGAACCTATTCAAGTTGTTAATTACGTTAAATGGTTGATTGATCTTCCCTTCAATATACAGTTCTTGTAGCTTGATTGATTTGAAATGGTTTTATGGTTTCCTTCACCTCTGTATTTCAACACGTTGGATCCTCTTTTATCTTTAATGCTTATGTTAGCTTTCCTATTTGGTGACATCAGTCTCAAAATTTTGCCTTGAGGTTTTGGAAGAGAAATTGTGATCATCCATTTGAACTCATGTCAGATTACAGTAAATGATGTGTCTTTCTTTGTGTATAATGTTCATTCTCTGATAATGTTTTCTAATTTCTTGAGATTACATCTCAAATAAGGTACAAATTATTGATCTGCTTAAGGTTTTACATGTACCCCTGTAATAGTCAAACTAAATATTTAATTGGTGCCATAGTGATCCGTGACAGTGCATTAAAGAAAATTTCAGCTGAAAAATAGTTACTCCGTACACCATTACATGCTGAGACATTCTCTGATTTCTTCCTTGACTTATATATGTTCCTTTTGTCTGCCAGGCTAGGAAATTCAATCGAGTAATTTTTTTTTCTTTTTTTTGGTTGACTTAGATTCCAAATAAAGAGGAGCTATGGTGAAGATTTGTTGTATTGGAGCTGGATATGTTGGAGGGCCTACCATGGCAGTGATAGCACTCAAGTGCCCTTCAGTTGAAGTCGCCGTGGTTGATATTTCTGTCAATCGAATTAACGCCTGGAATAGTGATCAGCTTCCCATATATGAGCCTGGCCTTGATGATGTGGTTAAGCAATGCCGAGGCAGGAATCTCTTTTTCAGCACAGATGTGGAGAGACATGTTTTCGAAGCTGATATAGTCTTTGTTTCCGTTAACACTCCCACCAAGACTCGTGGTCTTGGGGCAGGCAAAGCTGCAGATCTCACTTATTGGGAGAGTGCAGCCCGCATGATTGCTGACGTGTCAAAATCAGACAAAATCGTTGTTGAGAAATCAACCGTCCCAGTTAAAACGGCTGAGGCGATTGAGAAGATTTTGACCCACAATAGCAAAGGAATTAACTATCAGATTCTTTCAAACCCGGAATTTCTTGCTGAGGGAACTGCAATTCAGGATCTTTTCCACCCCGACAGGGTCCTCATTGGTGGGAGGGAGACCCCAGGAGGACAGAAAGCTATCAAAGCATTGAAAGATGTTTATTCTCAATGGGTCCCAGAGGATCGCATTATCACCACCAATTTATGGTCCGCTGAGCTGTCAAAGCTTGCAGCTAATGCATTCTTGGCACAAAGAATTTCATCAGTTAATGCCATGTCTGCTCTGTGTGAGGCTACTGGGGCCAATGTTAGCGAGGTGTCATACGCAGTTGGTAAGGACACAAGAATTGGTCCCAAGTTCCTTAATTCCAGTGTTGGGTTTGGTGGCTCATGTTTCCAAAAGGATATCTTAAACTTGGTCTACATTTGTGAGTGCAATGGTCTCCCTGAGGTGGCAGAGTACTGGAAACAAGTCATCAAGATTAACGATTATCAAAAAAGCCGCTTTGTTAACCGTGTAGTTGCCTCCATGTTCAATACAGTCGCAAACAAGAAAATAGCTGTATTAGGTTTCGCTTTCAAGAAAGATACTGGTGATACTAGGGAGACCCCAGCTATTGATGTATGCAAAGGCCTCTTAGGGGACAAGGCCGTGTTGAGCATATACGATCCGCAAGTTACAGAGGATCAAATTCAAAGAGACCTTACCATGAACAAGTTCGATTGGGATCATCCCCAGCATCTCCAGCCCATGAGCCCAACAACTGTTAAGCAAGTTAGTGTAGTTTGGGAGGCGTATGAAGCAACAAAGGACGCCCACGCTGTTTGCATTCTCACCGAATGGGACGAGTTCAAGAACCTTGATTATCAGAGGATATATGACAACATGCAGAAACCGGCTTTCGTCTTTGATGGTAGGACGCGTTGTCGATGCAGGGAAGCTAAGGGAGATCGGTTTCATTGTTTATTCGATTGGTAAACCTCTTGATGCCTGGTTGAAGGATATGCCTGCCATTGCTTAGTTTTGTTCTCTGTTCAAAAAGATTATACTGGGACTAGTCAAAAAAGATTGAAGCAGTGAAATATTTTGTTGTTGTTGTTTGTTAAATTTTGTCTTATTTCTTTACATTTACTTGTGTAGTTAAGAGAATCTATATGGGGCCACTACCTGTTTCGATGTATGCTGGTTTATGTGTCTATGTTAACATATGTTATCCTTACGTTGTGTTGGTGATATACTAATATTACTTTATGGTTTCTTCTGGATTGTTTTATAAATTGGTTACATACTGTATTTCCAAAAAGCTGTTTGTTACTATGCTGTCTACAAATTAAAATTCACAGTTTTTTTGAGAAGAAAATTCACAATGTTTGTATGAACAAAATTCCCTTGAAACATGAATGCCTACACTGAATTAAAACAATGAACAGAGAAAAAACTTATTGACTGAGGATTGCAGTATTCTGTCATTACTCATTAACACGATTTGTGCGCACGGTAATTGTTATCGTTTTCCAAGATACAATAGAAGTTTCCTTTTGCCTATAGTGACTTCAAATGAACTAAAGACGACGAATCGTTCATGTTCTTTAGATCTCTCCTTGACTCGAGAATTATGCAAATTGTTTGCATGAGAAATTTCATTCAACTGACCATATTTTTGTCTGCAAATTTAGTATCTTGTTTGAATAAATTTTCCTTCACAAGTGCATTATTATATTTATACTAGTGGGGGAATCGTGCTCCGCACGATGTGGCCCTCGGTTGTTATGCTATAAACTTGGAATATTAGCCATCAAAACTAAATAGCATACATGCATGCTTAAAGGCGCACCGTACGATGCACGGTTTGCCCTCATTTTTTTATACACCGGTTATAGTTTTTATGTCTGCAATAAATTCACTTTAGCAAAAATTAAAAAAACATGAACATACTTCAATGCTTAGAAAAACATCTAAACGCTAGTGAAGATCGAAATGCACCTTCGTGCACAAAAAGACGAGCAGAGTTTCAGAGAAACAATAAAAACTCCATAACAACAAAATTAAAAATTTCCAAACTCGAATCTGAGAATATAATGCTCCAAATCAAAACCCTAGTGATAAACACGTTGATATGATAACACCGTACCAAATCATACGACGTCGTTTTACCTAACCTAAAAAAAAAAAGCGTTGGATTCATACGACGTCGCTTTTGCTTAACCCCCAACAAAAAAAAACAAACAAACAAGCAGAAAAGGACAAAACGGCCGACCAAGGATGCAAATTTATTAGTAAGAACAAGGTAAGAAGAGAAAAGAACCGGATGTGCCATTCCGTTTTGTGCTTGCATTCTTTTCATGGCAGTTGAACCAAACTGATGTGACCGAAATTATTTCGTACCCCTATTTATCCCATCAAATTCTTCTAATAATCTCCCGGATGAATGAAAAATTAATACAAATACAAATGCAACCTGCCATACTCATGCCCCAATCTTATTTTCATCAACAAGGTGAGCATGTTTGATCTCTTCTCAGAAATCTTGGTGAGACACTGTATTAGTTATTATTAATGAACTGAGCATGTATTAGACTCTTCTTATGTAAATTGAACATGTCTCAGCTTTATAATCCAAGTAGGTCTCGGTTCTCGGTCCAATTCAATAATAAAGAAACGTTAGACCTTAAACAAAAACTTTTATTACATGATGTTACACTCGCATGCCTAGTCTATATTTGAATGGTCTAATCAATCATTTCGAGTTAAAAAGTGTTACAGGATAAGACACACAAGGTCTGAGACCCAAATTCCTGGGAAAAATAACTCACCCAAATGATGAGACATGCGGGTCGGGCATAACTCATATACACAAACCCGCTGGTCGGGACTAATTCAAAATACGAGACTCGTAGATCTGGGTCTACAGGTCGCATATAACTTGTCTAAACAACAAAACCCAAAGGACGGTGATAATTCATCAAAATGACAAAGACCCGCATGTCTGGACTAACTTATCTTGGAGCCGAACTCAGCTTACTTGAACAAACTTAGGTTATTTGTCCATTATACTTGAGGGCATATCTAAAAATGCTGATACACGCAAAACGGGAATAACTCAGTGATAGCATAACTAAGTATACATGTAATTTTAGCATAAAATTTACTACCTTTGTCCTAAAATATAAATCCATTTAGTTTTTTGTTTTGTCTCATAATGTAAGTCCATTTAGAAAACCAATAAAGTATTTATTATATTTTCTCATTTTACTCCTCATTTATTATTTACCCACCCACTTTTCACTACTTTGCATTACTAACCGTCAAAGGTCATTTTAGTCTTTTATTCAAAATTAATGTCAAATAACCAATTTAACAACTTTATTAATTTGTGTGTAAAACCCCAAATTGACTTACATTTTGAGCAGAGGTAGTACCAAGTATACTGGGCAATACACACAGCAGATGATGCATGAGAATGTAAAAAGAGAATAAATCATCAAAATTATGAGAAGAAAAATTATTTCCACCTCATTTCACTCAGAAAATTATTACAACTACAAAGAAGATACAAAAGTTTATTTGAGTATGTCTTTGAAGCTCTGCCATAACAGAGTTAGGGAGATCGGTGCCAGGAGCACTATCATCATCCGTCGGAGAAGGCACATGGCCAATTTCTTCTTCAATTGGGTATTTAGACACAATGTCCACACCAAACTGGAGCTTCACCAAACATGTTGTATAAAATGCTTGTAAGGGATGAAAACAACAATGTCAAACTATATCGCAGGAAATTAGAACTTGATATTACGTAGAATCGTGTTGGAACGCTTTCCTACAAAAGTTATTCGACCCTTATTCAATGCCCCGGGTTGCACGAATACCTTTGTGAGATAAGACTATGTTTGCCCTTTTCTTTTTGGCACCAAAAGAAAAGTATACAATTGGAGTTTTGTAGGAAGCTTTGACGCACAAAGATGAAGAACACTTGAAAGTGTTTTCAATGTATTCTCTCAAATGATCAAGTATTGTATATTTTCAAAAGTATGTTTTAAAACATGTAAGACTTGTTTTTATACCTTCTAGGATCAGTATTTGTTGGTTAAAAACGTTTTTGTTTAAGAGACACCTTTGTGGAAAGGTGTTATGAAAGAAAACTCACTGGAAAACAGAAAAGACACACCAATTCGCATTTTCGGGCCATAACCTTTCTACGAAAGGCAGTGGCGCTGTGAAGTCCTGAAAACCGAACATGAACCTGTTCAAATTTCTGCCTGAAAATTTTCCACAGGCGGCCGCCTGTGACACTGTTTTTTCCAAAACGAATTTTTCCGTGTCTTTTAAGTTTGGTTTGGAACTCTACTTGATCATTTACACCCGTAAACTTGTAAACACTTATATGAGCGTGCACTCCGCACCTCCAAACCCACAATAGAGTGTTCCGAGTTCACCCATCTTTGTACCAAACCCTTAATTACACTAATGGACATGATTATACTTAAATCACCAACATTCCTCCCCCATTTAAGTGTAATCCTTGGTTTAGCTAAAGATCAGTCAAAACATAACAACTCATGCATCAATGATAATATCACGAAGATTGAATTACCACCTAGTAATATTACACATTTCAAAAATTCGAGTATCGGGGTGTGTATGCATTGAACCCCTTTACACGTTTTGAATACATGAAGATAATATACACATGAATTAAGATAACTCCAAAAGTTTATTCTTGACACTAATTAAACAGCCTTGTGTCCATATCCATTCATGAGCATATAGAAAGCCAACCCTAGAACTTCCTCAAAGCGCCAAACTTCATACTCATATAGGTGAGCCTTTTATTAATCGTGCACCTGCAATAGCACTTTGTCAAAAGACTCATTCAGAAGAATACCTTCAACCTAATCTTGCAGGTCATAGCACATACCTCGGGACAATATCATGTGCTCAAATATAAGACAATAGGCCTTCCACATTGAATTATGCCTCTAACATTGTATTAGAAGGGAATTGGGTATCCTATCACCAAGATTCATATGGGTTGTAAACCCATCACGATTACCGACTTTTGTACCAAGTCTCTAGCCAATCCTTTGGTTAAGTGATCGGCTAAATTATGTTGAGATCTCACAAAAACAACTGAAATCACCCCATGAGTGATCAACTCACGTACCGCGCTATGTCTAACGCCCAGGTGTCGCGACTTAATTACCATTATACACTTGACTATATGCCTTAGACAAGGTAGATGTACTATCACAATGGATAGAAATGGGTGAAATTGGTTTTGGCCATAACGGAATTTCATAGATCAAATTCCTAAGCCACTCCGCCTCTTTTCCGGCTGCTGCTAAGGTAACAAATTCTGACTCCATAGTCGATCCAGTAATGCATGTTTGCTTTTTGGAAGCCCATGAAATGGCACCTCCTCCAAGCAAAAACACCCAACCACTAGTAGAAGAATGATCCTCTACATTGGATATCCAACTAGCATCTGTGTATCCCTCTATTCTTGAAGGATGTCCAACATAAGTCAAGCCAAAATCCTTGGTCGACTTAAGATACCTTAGTACACGAGTTACCATGACGCCAATGATGACTACTTGGATTACTCGTAAACCTGCTTAGCTTTCCAACCGCATAAGCAATATCCGGACGTGTACTAGTCATAGCATACATCAAACATCCTATCACCCGAGAATACTCAAGTTGTAATATCGGATTTTCCGTATTAGGCATGAGTTTCTCATTAGGATCCATGGGAGTATTTGCTGGAGTAGAATTTTCACAATTGAATTTCTTTAACACTTTCTCAATATAATGAGATTGTGTCAAAGAGATCCCTTTGTCACTCCGTTTAATCTTGATTCCAAGGATCACATCCGCCTCCCCCATGTCTTTCATAGAAAAACTTGATGACAAAAATGCCTTACAAAGATCAACTTGTTTTTGGTTAGTCCCAAAAATTAACATGTCATCAACATATAAGCAAATTATCACACCATTACCGGTATTGTCAAATTTGCTATATATACACTTGTCTGATTGGTTAAGCTTAAAACCATTAGACAAGACAACCTCATCAAATTTATGATGTCATTGTTTAGGTGCTTGTTTAAGCCCGTACAATGATTTAACAAGCTTACACACCTTATGCTCATTTCCAGGCATAACAAATCCCTCCGATTGTTTTATATATATTTCTTCTTCTAAATCTCCATTTAAGAAAGTTGTTTTAACATCCATTTGATGGATTACCAGATTGTTAATAGCTGCTAAGGCAATCAACAATCTAATTGTGGAGATTCTAGCAACCGGTGCATAGGTATCAAAATAATCAATACCTTCCTGTTGCCTAAAGCCTTGAATTACCAATCTGGCTTTATGCCTCGCCGACGCATGGTCAACTTTCATCTTTCTTTTAAATATCCACTTGCAACCCAAAGGTTTGCAACCACGCGGAAGATCCGTAAGGATCCACGTGTTGTTTTCCATTATGGAATCCATCTCATCATTGATGGCTTCATTCCAAAATGACACGTCTCGAGACACCATAGCCTCCTTAAAAGTCTTAGGATCCTCATCAATATTATAACAATATGAGTATTGAAATCCTACTTCATCTCTTGTTCCTTCCACCAAATAAGTTTGATAGTCAGGTCCAAAAGACTTTGGTTTCCTAGTCCTTTTGCTTCTACAAAGCTCTAAAGGCTCATCTTGAGAATTGATAAGCGGATTTTCTACGGTCCGGTCGATCAAGTAAAAACTCGAAACCTTAGCAAAATCTACTTTCTAACCGGCAGTGGACCGGGTCGATTGTAGGATAGTGCTTGAGAGTCCGAGGTCGAACCCACAGAGATTGGTTTTTGAGTACCACGATCGACTTAGCACTCGGATTCAGTCAAGCAGATAGATATGAAGTTATACTATTGCGTAAAAGAGAGATTACACTACTCGAAATTCTAAACGATTAAAAGAAGTATGGCGAACTACGATCCAAATGGATTACTTTACCATTAGAATGATTACCTGGGAGTGTGCCTTACTTTACCATGCCGTCTAACGAAAATTCATAGGACAAACCCGTATTGAGGCTGGACTTGATGACTAGGCGTCAATCTAGTGCACGGGTAGTGTCAAACTACCTTTCAAGTCCAAAATCTCTACGGTCCCGAAACCCCGCTCCCACACGTCACCGCAACATACATTTATAAGCTAACGTGTGTGCAACAATGAACAATGTTGTCAATATCATTCAAAGCTATTAAAACAATCAAAACAAGTTTCGTGATGTGGATTATCGATTATGACATTAAATTACGCGCTACACTACCTCCCGGTTCATCCCTCTAATGGTGTTTCACCCACCTTCACATAGTTCAACCATACGAAGAATCTAGCTACTCATAATCAAATCTAAACAACACAAACGGAAGAAAAACATCACAACAACAATAGAATGACAAAAGAACATACTTACTTTATTCAACTTGGAGAAGGTACCAAATGTGCTTACAAAAGATCGAATTTTTGCTAAGTGAAAAGTTACGGATCGAAACTAAAAGTTAGTAGATCAAAGAGAGGATTGAGAGAGGATTCTAATGATATATAACACTTGATCTAACTCTAAAAGATGAAGAAAATTGCCCACAATCTCCAAAACTATCTAATATTATCGCCTCTCTCTCTCTGGCCGCTGTGAGAAAATGAGTCGCCTTATATAGAAAAACCTCTGTCCGTCCGGATGCCATCAGTGTCCGGCCGGACTGTTCTTGATTCTACAGGTGTCCGGACGGATGCATAGATGTCCGTCCGGATGTCTTGCTTTTGTCCGTCCGGATACTTCCTCTGTCCGTCCGGATATTGATTCTGTCCGTCCGGACGGGTTCTTCATCAAATAATCTTCCAAAAACCAGTGAGTTAGCCGTCCGGACACGAAAACTTGTCCGTCCGGACAGCCATCTTGCAGCCCAAATCTTCACTTTTTCACCTCCAACCTCCGTGAGCCTACCGGACACGTCCAAATTCATACTTCTCATCTCTCAGGCTCTCGAGACACCCTAGTCCTGCATCCATATGAAAACAACACGAAAACGCATAACCCCGCAAACTACGGGTGCTCGGGGAAAACGAGTATAAAATGCTAAAATAAGGTCGAGTTTACGGAAAACCGGCATGATCACTCGCCGTGCAATAAATCCTCATTTAATACTCAAGATAGGTCTAAACTCACCCGAAACATGCCGAAATGCGATAATCGTAGGCCGAATCAGACAGAAATGTATTGTAAAGTTGGTTCCTATCACCACCACACACTTAGCCTTTACTCGTCCTCGAGTAAATCAGGCGTTCAAACAATACCAAGGAAACAACTTTACGGTACATGCATGTATTTCAAAATATCGAGGTAAAAAGAACTTAGTTAAGTGAATGAATTACTTTAACTCTACTAGATCATGACACGGGGTGAGTGTGTGTTGAATGACGGCGACTCATGCTTAATACGATTTCGGGTTTGGAATACCGGACAATTGACTTTACACAATCCTCGCCCTTCCTAGAATCTCCACTAATCGGGACTAACCAAGGTTAAACACGGTCCAAACAGACTTGAATGGTTATAACGTTAGGCTAGGGTAAATTCGGTTAATCGAAAAGGGTAATTTGGGAAAAACGGAGAAAAGAAATACGAGTGAACAAAATCCAAACACGCATACCACGCCTTCTTTACCAAACAAACCCACCAAACTCCTTTTGATCAATTTCAACACTTTGGGGACTATAGGACACTAAGATACCCGAACTCATTACCAAACTCGACTATGTTTCAAGTGTCGTGAGATGAGCTCGAATACTTAGTATCTATCTGACTATCCCAACCCTAACATCATCATTGCTCTTTTTTTTTAACCCTTTATTTCTATACACAAAGACAATTATTTTTATTTATTTATTTTTTTTTTGAAATAAAACCCAAGCATCCAGGCCCAATGAGCTCCTCCTCTCCTTATAGCTCTAAAACTGAAGAAACAACACCCCGACTTAACAAAAACATCTCCCCCCACCACACACTTGCCTTGGCAAGTGTGGTTTAACAAAAGACTAAGTCCACTCGTAGGGTCAAATGAAGGGAATGTGACCAAAATAAGGCTCAAGGGTAGGTTTCTGACTAAGTAACAAAACGGCTATAAAGCGAATGGTGGTCGGACCATTCTATCAAGGCTGAGAGGGGCTACGAAGGTCAAACATTCGGCTCAGGCTTATTTGGCTCAAGTAGGGGTCAAAAGAACGCCAAAGCTGTCATCCCGTGTTCCTACCAAGGCCAATCCTTCTATTTCGCCTCGAAACTAGGGGTACATGTGTGTAAAGTAATCGTGATAAGCATAACCGTCGTCAAACGTGTACTAAAAAGTGTTCCGTATCATGACAATATAGACTCACTGTGAGACATTCACAAAACTAAAGACATTTCACCACTCAATTGTGAACAACATGCATGTAACGTGGTGTTAAAATCTTGGAAAATTTTGAAAAACGGCCTAGAAATCGACTCGGAAACGAGTAAAAACCAAGTTTATCACATCACGGCATAATACTTTTAAGAACAAGCGAATAAGCTAAGTCGTCCCCCCCCCCAAACTTAAGTGAAGCACCGTCCTCGGTGTGTGAACGAGGAGAAAAAGAAAGACTTAGCTTATGAGCCCGGCAAAACGGCGCGATCAAGTCCCGTAACGGTCGTGAAAGTAGTCCATCCCGAAACCCTAATCATTGAAAACATCCAAGAAATACATGCACGGGACATGGTCCGCATGCCAAAACATAAAATATGGGGGATTCCGGGGAGAATAAAAAGAACGACCTCGTCACGTCAGAAAACTTGAACAAGTATGTCACAAAGATAGTCAAATATGATTCAAACATACAATAGCAACCAATCCACAAGTCCAAGAAAATCACGAGATAGTATGAAAAGGTGAAAAAGTAGCAACAAAGTGATCTCAAAACAAACTAGAAAGCTGGGGACATGTCCAATAAAAACAGGGGTGACAATCTAAGGAACGAGCGCAAAAGGAACAAAGATAAACTCTACGCGCTCGCCTAATCCTCGGATGTAGGTGACTGCAGGCTCGCAGCTGTCTGTAGACGTAGCGAGGAGGAGGCTCGTAGAGATCAAACCTGAGTGGCTCGAGATGTCGGAGTTGGAGTAGTCTCGAGAGGGCCACCGCATCCACTGGAGCAGAAGCGGCACTCTAAAAGCTGTCTCAACCGCATCCTCCTCGAGACAAATCGCTATGGCCTCTCGAGAATCGGTGCAAACTCATAAGATCGGTTGTTCAGAGGAAGCTCTCGCATAGCCGGTACAAGTGTCCCAAGTGCTGCAAACCCCGAATAATCGTGTTCATCTCGCACTGCGCCGGTCTAACAACCGACGCACCCATCCATCAACAAATAACGATTTCGAGCGGCGATGGGGATGGTAGGAATAAAACCAGCTGTAGTCTCCTCCACTGGCTCGGTAACAGGACCCTGAACCCTTGGCTCACCTGTACCCTCGACAGGTAACTTCCCCGGGCCTGACTCGTGCTGAGGACTCAAGGAAACGGGCTTCTTCAGATAACGCTCATCCTCGGCATACTCCTTCACCCCGGCTCGCAAACACAAATTTATCAACTTGAACCAACACATCCTCGGCTACTCCTAGCGGTGTCCTAACTGACCTATCCGCCATTTGCAACGTCATGCCCGTTGGTTCTAATCTCCTAGGCCCGACTTATCATAGATCGACTTTGGCATCAAACTAACC
Organism: Gentiana macrophylla; assembly: GCA_026214975.1. Taxonomy (NCBI): domain Eukaryota; kingdom Viridiplantae; phylum Streptophyta; class Magnoliopsida; order Gentianales; family Gentianaceae; genus Gentiana; species Gentiana macrophylla. Next base: position 91,381,381 of record CM047812.1, read on the forward strand.
GATGCCCCCAAATCGCAAAGCACATTTTTGAAAACAGTCTCTCCTATGGTTATTGGGATAGTAAAACTGCCCCTATCTTGAATTTTGGGAGGGATTTTATTCTCAAAAATGGCGGAACATTCATAACTCAACTGGACCATCTGTTGCATTTTCTCTTTGCTTGAAAGCATATTCTTTAAAAACTTGAAATATGATGGGATGTTAGCAATGATATCCAACATTGGCATGGTCACTTCAAATTTCCTCAACATTTCCAAAAATTTGGCTTGACTTTGGGTCAAGACCTCCTTTTTAGTTGTTTTGGGAGGAAATGGTAAAGTGGTCACGTCAAAACCCGGGGGAGGAGGGGGAATTTTACCTTTACTACCTTTAGGCCTGAGTGGTGGCGATGGCTCTTCTTCCTTTACATCAATGATTATCGTATCCGACTTTGGCCTCGACGCTTCTTCCCACTTTCGCTTGTATTCTTCCACTTCCCTTTCCAACCTCGAGATTCTCTCTTTTTCAGCCCTTTTCTCAACATCCTCATCAAAACCTTCTTGCTCACCCAACGGCCCTTTGTAATCACGAAATTTCTCTTTCTCGGAGTTTGGCACCATTTTCTCAAATTCTCGACCTTGTTGACCCGTCTCTTTACCACTCCGGGTGACTACCGCACAAACATCTTTAGATTCCTTGGGGTTCCTCTCCGTGTTACTAGGGAGCCCCGTACTCAAAGGCGGTTGAGATCTATTCTCGGTCAACTGGCCCATCTGAATCTCCAAATTCCGTATGGCCGCTCTCTGTTCAATCACAAGCTTATTCAACTGATCAAGGCCTTCTTCCGAGGATTTCCTTTGACTTCCCGAACTACCCCCTTGTTGATTATTGGAGCTGTTTTGCTTATGGGCATTCGGATGTTGGTAAGTCTCGAATTTTGATTTCCACTTGTTGAGTATTCTCTGGTTGTCGCTTTGTTGCCCTTGCTCTCGACTCCCATTATCTCTATTCTCGATTATTGCCCCATTGGCCTTGTCGATTCGACCCCAACTCGATTACTTGAATTTTGATTTTGGCTTTCATAACCTTGGTTGTTGGAGTTTTGATGTTGTCGAACCCCAACTACCTTGATTATTCTCTCTCCAACCACCTTGGAAATTTCGAGGGTTCCTTGCTCTCTATTCTCGATTCCAACCTCGGTTGCCTTGGCCTTGATTATTTTGGTTCCACCTCGGTTCCTCGGTCCCAATTCCTTGGCCACCTTGATTTCCTTGGTTCCAATTTTGGCCTTGCTGGTTGTTATTCCATGAATTCCCAAAATTCTGGTTCCTTCCATTATTCCCAGAATTGTTGTGATTCCAGCTTCCTTGGTTGTTGTTGCCTTGGTTCCAATTCCCTCCAGAATTATTTCCAATGTAATTCACATCATTCGGTTGCATCTCTTCTTCCATGCCAAGTCCCATTGATGATTCAAAATCTTGATAGTATGGTGGAGTCTTCAAGTTTGAATTATTACCCCACTGATTGTCTGGATTCATTGGCCCACCAAAACTGCGTTGTTGTCCAAACTGAGGGTTCTTCCCGGGACTTTGTTGACTACTACCACTCGAGCTTCCCACTCCCAATCTGTTGAGTGCGGCTACCAACTCTTCCACCATCGCAATCGGTTGTGGGTGAGACACACTTCCTATAAAGTTGCCGAGGAATCGGTGTGGGGCCGGTGTGGTGTCTGTCGAGGTAATCACGAGGACAAGCCGACCTACTCGGATTCGAACAAAACTGAGCTAAATGATTACCTCCACATAACTGACAAACCTGTAATGCTTCTTCCATTTTCTTCACCTTGGTTTGTAGTGCCAACAACTCATTGTGTGCAGCTGTCTCTTTGTCCAACTGTTCTTCAAGTGCCTTAACAGTTTGGTGAGACTCATTCGGGTTGTCTGTCCCTGAACTTGAAACCCATTCATCATCTCTTTCAATTGCATCATTGATATGTTGCATAGCCAACTCGGGATCAATCCTTGTCAAACCCTTTCCACTTGCCGCATCCAAAAGATTTCTATCCGACTTATCCAAAGCTCGATAGATTTTTATGACTTGTTCAACCGTACTCAAATTGTGGGGAGGGCACTTCTTCAACAAAGCCCTAAACCTCTCAACGGTCTCTTTCATTGTTTCTCCTTTTCTTCCACTAAAATTATGAATTTCACGCTTCAAATCTTCAATCTTTGCCGGAGGAAAATATTTTTTCAGAAAAACATCGGCGACTTCCGCCCAAGTAGATAGAGAGCCATGTGGTAGAGTATTAAACCATGTTTTTGCAGCCCTCTCAAAGCAAATGAAACATCATCAACTTGAGTGCCTCCTCGGTCACTCCATTATACTTCAATGTCGAGATTATTTGTAGATAATTGTCCAAAAACTCATTAGGATCCTCATTCCTTGCCCATAGAAAACCGCATTCTCACCGATAAGATTTATGACATTTTGCTTTGGTTCCATGTTGTTGGCATGGACAATGGCGAGAATTTCGATTGGATTATGGCGGATCCCTTGGTATGGAGTAAACCACATAATCTCTCATTGAAACAAACCCTTGATTGGCGCAGGTGGGTCATTCATTCTGTTGTTGATTCGCGTTATTCGATTAGCTTGGAGAAGCCGATTACGTGCCGCTAATTGTTGAACCAATCAAGTAAGTGCCGATTGTCCGACCCGGTGCTTGTTGTTGAAGTTGTACATTCCTTCCAAGGCGGGATCGAACAAATTCCTCCCATCTCGTCCCTGCAACCAAAGGAGGATTTCTTTCACGTGGAGGAGGAGTATTTAGATGGCCCAATCCTCCAACTTGAGATGTATCATCACCATTCAACCTATCTCTTCCGCTGGTCGTCATACTTTCTTCCTCTGAAGAAGAATCCGAAGCTTCTTGTCCGTCCACGGTGTCTGAAGCCGAGGCAGACGATCTTTTTCTCAATTGGCTTGCGTGCCTATCAATCTCCGGGTAAAAAGGCTCTAGAGGAGTCCCAGAACTCCGGGTCATACACTGCAAGTCAAATCAAACAACAAGAAAACAATAAAAGAAAACGACCTAAGCCCAAGCTTTCGGTCAACTATTGTGATATCAAAGCGTTACCAATCCCCGGCAACGGCGCCAACTTGATAAGCGGATTTTCTACGGTCCGGTCGATCAAGTAAAAACTCGAAACCTTAGCAAAATCTACTTTCTAACCGGCAGTGGACCGGGTCGATTGTAGGATAGTGCTTGAGGAGTCCGAGGTCGAACCCACAGAGATTGGTTTTTGAGTACCACGATCGACTTAGCACTCGATTCAGTCAAGCAGAGATAGATATGAAGTTATACTATTGCGTAAAGAGAGATTACACTACTCGAAATTCTAAACAGTTAAAAGAGGTATGGCCGAACTACGATCCAGCGGATTACTTTACCATTAGAATGATTACCCTGGGAGTGTGCCTTACTTTACCATGCCGTCTAACGAAAATTCATAGGACAAACCCCGTATTGGAACTGGACTTGATGACTAGGGCGTCAATCTAGTACACGGGTAGGTGTCAGACTACCTTTCAAGCCCAAAATCTCTACGGTCCCGAAACCCTGTTCCCACACGTCACCGCAACATACATTTATAAGCTAACGTGTGTGCAACAATGAACAAGGTTGTCAATATCATTCAAAGCTATTAAAACAATCAAAACAAGTTTCGTGATGTGGATTATCGATTATGACATTAAATTACGCGCTACACTACCTCCCGGTTCATCCCTCTAATGGTGTTTCACCCACCTTCACATAGTTCAACCATACGAAGAATCTAGCTACTCATAATCAAATCTAAACAACACAAACGGAAGAAAAACATCACAACAACAATAGAATGACAAAAGAACATACTTACTTTATTCAACTTGGAGAAGGTACCAAATGTGCTTACAAAAGATCAATTTTTGCTAAGTGAAAAGTTACGGATCGAAACTAAAAGTTAGTAGATCAAAGAGAGGATTGAGAGAGGATTCTAATGATATATAACACTTGATCTAACTCTAAAAGATGAAGAAAATTGCCCACAATCTCCAAAACTATCTAATATTATCGCCCCCTCTCTCTTGGTCTTTGTGAGAAAATGAGCTGCCTTATATAGAAAAACCTCTGTCCGTCCGGATGCCATCGATGTCCGGCCGGATCGTTTGATTCTACAGTGTCCGGACGGATGCATAGATGTCCGTCCGGATGTCTTGCTTTTGTCCGTCCGGATACTTCCTCTCGTCCGTCCGGATATTGATTTTGTCCGTCCGGATATTGATTTTGTCTTCAAATAATCTTCCAAAAACCAGTGAGTTAGCCGTCCGGACACGTAAAACTTGTCCGTCCGGACAGCCATCTTGCAGCCCAAATCTTCACTTTTTCACCTCCAACCTCCGTGAGCCGCGCCGGACACGTCCAAATTCATACTTCTCATCTCTCAGGCTCTCGAGACACCCTAGTAATCGCATCCATATGAAAACAACACGAAAACGCATAACCCCGCAAACTACGGGTGCTCGGGGAAAACGAGTATAAAATGCTAAAATAAGGTCGAAGTTTACGGAAAACCCTTGATCACTCGCCGTGCAATAAATCCTCATTTAATACTCAAGATATGGTCCAAACTCACCCGAAACATGCCGTAAAATGCGATAATCGTAGCCGAATCATCATGAAATGTACTTGTAAAGTTGGTTCCTATCAAGAATCAATACCATTATTGTTCTCTACTCCAACAATAGTAGGAGTTATATCTTTCGGCCTCGGTATAGAAGTAAACCGATGTTCATCAAAGATGGCATCCCTTGACTCAATCACAGAATAAACAACAACTGAATCATTAGGCTCTATAACATAGAACCTATAAGATTTGGAATGCAAAGCATATCCAATAAATATACAATCAATGCCTCTTTCACCCAAGGTTTTAATCTTAGGCACGGTAAGTCTTACAACAATTTCTACAACCCCAAACTCGTAGATAATTCAAGTTTGGCTTCTTTTGAACCATAATTCATATGGGTAATAGGATTCCTTTTATTAGAATTTATTCAAACAAATAACAAGCCGTTAAAATGGCTTCCCCAAAATCCCTCACTCAAACCAGAGTAAGATAGCATGGAATTAACCATCTCTTTAAGAGTACGGTTTTTCCTTTCCGCTATGCCATTTTGTTGTGGGGTATACGGAGCTGTAACCTCATGTATTATACCACATGACCCGAAAAAGGTTGGATCAAAATATTCACCACCTCGATCGATACGCAACCTTTTTATTTTAGAGGTTAATTGTAATTCTACCTCATTTTTATAGATTTTAAATTTATCTATTGCCTCGTCTTTAGAATGAAGTAAAAATACATAACAAAACCGAATGCAATCATCTATAAATGTCACTACATATCTTTTATTACCAAAAGAAGGCGTAGCACAGAAATCACATAGATCACTATGAATAAGTTCCAATACGGAAGATGACCTTTCAACACTATGAAAAGGTTGTCTCACAATTTTATTTAACATACAAGTATTACACTTATTCATATTCATGTCAAAAGATGGATTTAACTCATTTTTAGACATTATCAACATACGCTATAATGAAGTCCCAACCGAGCATGCCACAAAACAGAACTATTAACATCATGATTTGTGATAACATTATTAACAACATCATGCTGAATATTTAACATAAACATGCCATTACACGAGTAACCAAATCCAATAAATACACCATACTTACTTAAAATGTACTTGTCCGACTCATAAACTTGTTTATAGCCTTCTTTACATAATAAACTATCAGATACCAAGTTTTTTCGTATACACGGAGCATGTAAAACATGTTTTAAATTGATACATTTTCCAGAACTAAAACATAAAACAATAGTTCCTATTCCAACTATGGCAGCCCTTGACTCGTTTCCCATAAGTAGCATGGATCCATCGTTCACCCGTTCATAGTTTTTAAACCAGCATCGATCCTTGCAAACGTGTCTCGTTGCACCCGAGTCAATCCACCAAGCAACATCATCATCCTGCATATAAAATGCCTCAGAAATTAGTGGTACATTCATGTTGGAATTAAATCCACAAGTAACATTCTGACATTGATGTTTAGGACCTTGGTCCTCAGACCCTTGCCCCGAACTGTTGTTTGAACCTTTCTGGTTCTTCCTTACTCGACAATCATACTGAAATGTCCAGTTTTTCCATAAGTCCAACAAGCACCTTTCGGTTTTTTGTTGGTATTTTGCCATTGTTTTTGGAAGATTTTTTCTTTTCTTTTCCTTTGTTCTTATACGAACATTCCCCGACTTCCATCATATTGATAGAGGTCGAATCCATTACCTCTTTACCCTTGGTTTTACCGCCCTCTTGCGCCCTTAGAGATTCCTCTATACGCAAGTGACTACCAAGTTCTACCAGAGATAATTCTTTCCTTTTGTGTTTTAACATGTGCTTAAAATCTTTCCATGACGGTGGTAATTTATCTATAATGCTTGACACCGAAATAGACTCATCCATTTCCATTTTATGTTGTGCAAACTGACCCAAAATGCGTAGTAATTCATTATACTGTTCCATTACCGACCTTGAATCTACCATGTTATATTTCATGAAATTACCAACCAAGAACTTTTTACTAGAGGCATCTTCATCCATATATTTAGACTCTAGTGAATCCCAAAGTTCTTTTGCAGACTCAACATTTTGGTAAATGTCAAACAATGAATCAGACATACCGTTTAGAATGTGACCTCTACAAATGTAGTCATCATTCTCCCATTTGTTCTTATTCCTCAGTTCCTCCAATGGTCCGTCATCCATCACTTCAGGCATCAGTGTACTCAACACATACACCACTTTCAATGTTGTTAGCAGAAAATGCATCTTTCTTTGCCTTCTTCTAAAATTGACACCTTCAAACTTTTCCAACTTTCCAAAGTTTGTAGTCATCTCCTTAACACTTGACATTGTAGAATTTACTAAAATAACTTTTGTAGATTGTTGTATAAAATGCTTGTAAGGGATGAAAACAACAATGTCAAACTATATCGCAGGAAATTAGAACTTGATATTACGTAGAATCGTGTTGGAACACTTTCCTACAAAAGTTATTCGACCCTTATTCAATGCCCCGGGTTGCACGAATACCTTCGTGAGATAAGACTACGCTTGACCTTTTCTTTTTGGCACCAAAAGAAAAGTATAAATTGGAGTTTTGTAGGAAGCTTTGACACACAAAGATGAAGAACACTTGAAAGTGTTTTCAATGTATTCTCTCAAATGATCAAGTATTGTATATTTTCAAAAGTATGTTTTAAAACATGTAAGACTTGTTTTTATACCTTCTAGGACCAGTATTTGTTGGTTAAAAGCGTTTTTGTTTAAGAGACACCTTTGTGGAAAGGTGTTATGAAGAAAAAACTGCTGAAAAACAGGAAAAGACACACCAATTCACATTTTCGGGCCATAGGCGCGCGCTCACGAAAATAAAGTGGCGCTGTGAAGTCCTCGAAATCGAACATGAACCTGTTCAAATTTCTGCTTGAAAATTTTCCACAGACGGGCGCAGTGACACTGTTTTTCCAAAACGAATTTTTCCGTATCTTTTAAGTTTGGTTTGGAACTCTACTTGATCATTTACACCCGTAAACTCGTAAACACTTATATGAGCGTGCACTCCGCACCTCCAAACCCACAATAGAGTGTTCCGAGTTCACCCATCTTTGTACCAAACCCTTAATTACACTAATGGACATGATTATACTTAAATCACCAACAAAACACGCATTAAAGACATCATCCAAACCATTCTCATAGAGAGTACGGAGTTAAGGGTGATGTGGGTCCACTTCGGCCATATTTTCTTGGCCACATCTATGGCCGTGGTAAATTCATATTTTCTTTACCTAGTTGTTTCTCTACATATTAGATATGAAAGTTGATATACTTAATATAAAATATTAAAAAAAAAAAAGCTAAAACATGTGACTTGAATGAATCATACTTGTGGCATTGTTGAATTGGTCATATAAATAAGAAACGCATTTCCAAACTCCATAAAGATGGATTATTGGATCACTTTGATTATGAATCATTTGATACATGCAAGGCTTGTTTACTTGGCTAGATGACAAAGTCACCATTTAGTGGCAAATGGATAAGATCAAATGAATTGCTTGAGCTCATACATAATAGCATATATATAATTAAGTTGTAATTAATTAGGATTTACGGTCTTCCTAATTAGTAGCCAGAAGATTAGCTAGCATTGATTGTGAATATTTGATATATATGTAACAATACTGAAAATGATTAATCAAGAAGATTAATATCTTTACATGGTATCACGAGTAAGGTTCTGATTACAAACAGCTTCCGCCGCCATATCTCCGCCATCCTCCTTCCTTTCTTCTTCTTCTCCGGCTCATTATTCCACCATGGGAGACACCTCCAAATTTCACCCCGCTTTATCAATCAGTAATGTGAAGGCCCTCCTCCCCATCACATTGGATTTGGAATCCGGTCAATATCATTCACGGGCTGCCTTATTTAAGGTTCAAGCTCGGGTTCACGATGTTCTTGATCATATCCTTCCTCCCACTGATGCTACTGAAAAAGCGACGTATGAAAAGGCTAAGGCCGAAAATCTCACTCTCTGGAAGCGTCTTGATGCTGCGGTTCTGCAATGGATTTATGCCACCGTCTCCGGCGATATTCTCACTTCGATTCTTGTTGATGATGACTCGGCTGCGGCTGCGTGAGTACGTGTGGCTGAGCTTTTTCATGACAACAAGAATTCTCGTGCTATGTATCTGAACAAAGAATTTACCAACACCTCTCTCGCTGATTTTTCAAACACCAATGCTTATTGCAATCGCCTTAAAAGTTTGGCGGATCAACTCCAAAACGTCGGAGCTCCCGTCACTGATCATGCTTTGGTGTTAAAAATGCTACAGGGGCTGTCGGAGCAGTATTCTAATTTTGTTACGGTAATGCAGAACAAAAAAACTCTTCCCACGTTTTCTACGGCTCGTTCAAAACTCTCTTTAGAAGAGACGACGATTATGGAAAGGGTGAAGCAGGACTCCTCTTCTACCGTCCTTGCAGCCACAGATGATGGGTCTTCATCCAATTCTTCCCAAAATAGCGGCTCCAATAGCCATGGTCAGAATGGTCGGAATCGCAACAACAATCGGAAAAACAATAAAAACAACAGTAGTGGTCAATATGGGCGTGGACAACCGGCTACCGGCCGTGGTCAATCTGGTAACAACCGTGGAGGCCGTGGTCACAATGGTGGGGGTGGTAGACAACCCACCGGAACAGCTACGCCAGTCCGTCAGCCATGGATGCCGGCTCCATGGTGGGCTTACCAGCCGCCGCCTTGGGCAATGCCTTCATGCCCCTATCCTGCACAGCCTTGGGCACGACAACCGGCCCCTCCTCCATCCGGCCTTTTGGGACCTAGGCCGCAACAGCCACAGCAGGCCTACGCCGCCACCGCCCCCTGGACTCCGACGGACATTGAAACAACGCTACACACTATGTCCCTCTCACCACCAGATCCAAATTGGTATATGGATACTGGCGCTACATCCTACATGACATCCGGTGCAGGTAATCTCTCGTCTTATTTTAATTTGGGCAAAAATAATGGAATTACTGTTGGTAGTGGTCAAACGATTCCAATTCGTGGTTGTGGTCATACCTCGTTATCTCCCCCCAACCCACCATTATCATTAAATAATGTCCTTCATCCCCCTAGTCTCATAAAAAATTGGTGTCGGTGCGGAAATTTACCGTGGATAATAATGTATGTGTGTTATTTGATCCTTACGGTTTTTCTATACATGATACATGAGGCGACGGGATCGTCTCACGAGGTGTAATAGCACGGGTGATCTATATCCCATCACTTTCACCATCCATCTCCTCGCTTTCCTCCTTTGGCTTTGATCACGTCAACTACTAGGCATGATCGTCTGGGTCATCCGGGCACTTCTATTTTTAATTCGCTTTGCAGAAATAAAATGCTTGATTGTACTCCTATTTCAAGGAATACTAGTTGTCAATCCTGTGTATTGGGGAAACATATTAAGTTGACATTTGTTACTTCTACTTCTAAGACATTATTTCTGTTTGATGTTGTTCATAGCGATCTTTGGACTTCTCCCGTATTGAGTTCTTCTGGGGATCGCTATTATGTGCTTTTTTTGGATGACTATTCGAAATTTTTGTGGACTTTTCCCATTGCCAAAAAATCCCAAGTTTTACCCATTTTTACTATGCTTAAATCACATATCCGTACTCAGTTTGAACGTGACATTAAAAATGTGCAATGTGATAATGGGGGTGAATTTGGTAAGCGTCGTTTTTGGGAATATTGTGCATCTAATGGTATTTCGTTTCGTTTTTCGTGTCCTCGTACCTCATCCCAAAATGGCAAAGCCGAGCGTAAGATCCGGTCCATAAACAATATCATGCGCACACTTCTCCTCCACGCATCCTTGCCATCTTCTTTTTGGCCTCATGCATTACAAATGGCCACATATCTCCTCAATATCCTTCCTAGTCCGTTATTGAACAATGACTCTCCGATGAAAATCTTGTACAATAAAGATCCCTCATATTCCCATCTTAAACGAAATTTCCTTTTAATAACATGCATACCCCTTCCCCTCAAACCTATGATTTCCTCGATAATGGACTAAGCCCTTATGTTGTGCAAAATCTGCTACAGCCTACACCCAATTCGTCCCAATCTGATCACTCACCTCAGTCGGCCCAACCTGGTCCCTTCTCCACAGAACAGGCCCAACCTGATCCTCCACACACGCCACAGTGCCCAAACCCACTTCCCACCTCAACCAGTCCACCTGGGTTCAGCCCACACCCCTTCCAAACAGACCGGTTACCCACAATCAACGTGGAATTTATAGGCTCAATCTGAAATACACTTCCGAACAGGCCCTTTCTCTTACGGTTTCCAAATCTCCTCTTCCCCGTACTCCGTTGGCCGCCCTACGTGACCCGAATTGGAAAATGGCTATGACTGACGAATTTAATGCCCTTATTAAAAATAAAATGTGGATTTGGTGCCCCGCCCCATGATGTTAATATTATACGTTCTATGTGAATTTTTACTCAAAAAAAAATTGACGGTTCTTTTGAGCGCATAAGGCCCGACTTTCTAGCGATAGTAAAACTCAACAGTTGGTATTGATTGTGGCGAGACATTTAGCCCGGTGGTAAAACCCGCTACGATACGGACTGTCCTTAGTCTATCTCTGTCACAAAATTGGCGATACATCAATTAGACGTCAAGAATGCTTTCTTGCATGGTGAGCTTAACGAGGTTGTTTATATGCATCAACCTATGGGATTTCGCGATTCTGAGCATCCTGATTTTGTCTGTTTATTGCGTAAGTCGTTATATGGCCTAAAGCAGGCTCCATGGGCATGGTACAAACGTTTTGCGGATTTTGTGACACTTCTTGGTTTTACTAATAGTAAGTCTGACACTTCTCTGTTCCTTTATAAGCATGGCACTGACATGGCTTACTTATTACTATATGTTGATGATATCATCCTGACCGTGTCCTCTGACGCCCTCCGCACTACTATCATGTCTCGCCTTAGCTCCGAATTTGCAATGAAAGATTTGGGACCATTGAATTATTTTTTGGGCATTCGAGTCACTCGTCATTTAGGTGGATTGTTTTTGTCATAACACAAGTACGCCACTGAGATCATTGAGCGTGCGGGTATGACTTCCTGCAAACCATCTCTTACTCCGGTTGATACTAAACCCAAGCTTAGTGCATCGATTGGTGTTCCTTATGAAGATCCCACCCATTATCGCAGCCTTGCCGGTGCTCTGCAGTACCTCATTTTTACTCGCCCTGATATTTCTTATGCGGTTCAACAAGTGTGCCTCCACATGCACGACCTCGAGTAGAACATATGCAGGCACTCAAGCGCATCATTCGTTATGTACAAGGTACTCTTCATCTCGGCTTGCATCTTTATCCATCGGCGTTCACCGATCTTATTTCCAACACTGATGCGGATTGGGGTGGGTGTCCGGATACGCGTCGTTCCACATCCGGCTACTGTGTGTTTTTGGGTGACAATCTCATTTCATGGTCCTCTAAACGACAACCTACTCTTTCTCGGTCCAGTGCTGAGGCCGAATACAGGGGTGTCGCTAACGTGGTGTCAGAATCATGTTGGCTTCGCAATCTACTTTTAGAACTTCATTGTCCGGTTCGTAAAGCTATGCTCGTCTATTGTGACAATGTAAGTGTTGTTTATCTTTCCGGGAATCCCGTTCAACATCAACGCACCAAGCACATTGAGATGGATATTCATTTTGTTCAGGAAAAGGTCGCCCGGGGAGAGGCTCGCGTTCATCATGTCCCGTCCCGGTGTCAAATCGCCGATATCTTCACCAAGGGTCTCTCACTCGTCTTATTTGAAGACTCCCGGAACAGTCTCATCGTCCGTGCTCCTCTCGTTTCGACTGCGGGGGTGTAATAGCGTATATATAATTAAGTTGTAATTAATTAGGATATATGGTCTTCCTTATTTGTAGTAGTCTTCCTAATTAGTATCCAGAAGATTAGCTAGCATTGATTGTGAATATTTGATATATATGTAACAATACTGAAAATGATTAATCAATGAGATTAACATCTTTACAATACATCTTGATGTATGGTGAATGTCGATTCAAGCAAAAGAAGGATACTCATATTTTATCACCTTCACTAATGACCATTCCGTTATGGTCATGTATTCTTAATAAAGTATAAGTCTAAAGCCTTTGAAAAGTTCAAGGAATTCGAAGTGAAGTTGAGAAACAACTAGGTAAAGAAATCAAAACACTCTGATCCGATCGAGGTGGGGAATACCTAGATGGCGAGTTTCAAGATTACTTAAAGGAGAATGGGATTCTACCGAATGGACCCTCCTCGGCACGCCACAATTAAATGGAGTGTATGAAAGAAGGAATCGCAACTTGTTGGACATGGTGTGTTCCATTATGAGCTATGCAGTTCCATCAAAATTGTTTTGGGGGTAAGCTCTCGATACAACGTCCTATACACTAAACTGAGTTCTATCTAAGACGGTAGACTTTACACCATACGAAGTATGGGCAAGTAAGAAACCGAATATGGCGTATCTTAAACCTTGGGGATGTCCATCTTATGTGGAGCGGATGGTGCCTAATAAGTTAGAGCCCAGATCTGATAAGTGTCTGTTTGTGGGTACTAGAGGATACCAACTTTACAACCCAAGAGAACAAAAGGTGTTTGTCTCCAAGAGTGACCATTTTCTTGAGAAAAAGTTTATCTTGAAAGGGTCAGTGAGAGTAAGATTGAATTTGAAGAAATTCAAGAGCCCATACGGTCGGGTGATGGAAGATGAGTAGGCAAAGACATATTGATAAGGTGCAAACACACGCTCAAGACACACAAACACCTCAAGATCCACTAGGAACGTCGTGAATTGAAAGGTACATGGCGAATACCTTATGGAAGATGAGGACCCTAAAACTTATTAGGAAGTGTTAATGAGGCTCGACAAAGAGAAATGCCCGGAAGCCATGAAATCGAAATGGAGCCCATGAAAGACAAACTGTGTTTGGAACTTAGTTGATCCGCCTGAAGGAATCGTTCCCATAGGGTGCAAATGGCTCTATAAGAGAAATACCGGCATGGATGGTAACATAGTTACCTATAAGGCAAGGTTAGTGGCAAAAGGTTATAAGCAAAGAAAATGAGTTGACTATGATGAAACCTTTTCACCATTAGCTATGCTGAAGTCCATTAGGATTTTGCTTGCTATTGCAGCATACCATGATTATAAGATCTGGCAGATGAATGTGAAAATAGCTTTCCTTAATGGAAATCTTGTCTGAGGAAGTGTACATGAAAAAGCCTGAGGGTTTCATATCGATGCTAGGCTGTGTGCAAATTGCAAAGATCTATTTATGGATTGAAACAAGCTGCTAGGAGTTGGAATCTTTGCTTTGATGAGATTATCAAGCAGCTTTGATATTATCCATAATGAATATGAGCCCTGTGTTTACAAGAAGTTAGTGGGATTGCCGTAGTATTCTTAGTGCTTTATGAGGATGACATATTGCTTATAGGAAAGATATTCCAATGTTACGATCGGTCAAAGTTTGGGTATCCAATAATTTCTCATGAAATACTTGGGAGATGCATCCTACATTCTAGAATTAAGACCTATAGAGATAGATCTAAAAGGTTGTTTGGTATGTCACAATCCACCTACATAGACAAGATGCTAAGGAGATTTAGAATGGTGCAATCCAAGAGATGGTTGCTGCCCATGTCACATGGGATCTATTTGTCAAAGGAGATGTGTTTTAAGACAGAGGATGAGAGGGCACCACATGGGCGGCTGCAGGATTTTTGGCATGGGGGTCAGAAATTTTTTAATTTTCTTTATGTATCACACATATATTTGGATATTCAATTCTATACATATAATTATGGGGCAATGGATAAAAACATGAGGTCAATGTATATAACAAGGGGGTCAATTACATATATGTGTTTATAAAAAAAAAATCTCTACTATTTATACATAATATTTTTATTTTAGGAGGTCGACCCACCCCCAATTATACATGTGGAGCTGCCTCTGGATGGCATGTTATGAGTAGGATCCCGTGTGCCTCGGCTATTGGGTCTATCATGTATGCCATGTTATGAGTAGTATTCTTAGTGCTTTATGAGGATGACATATTGCTTATAGGGAAAGATATTCCAATGTTACAGTCGGTCAAAGTTTGGGTATCCAATAATTTCTCATGAAATACTTGGGAGATGCATCCTACATTCTAGGAATTAAGACCTATAGAGATAGATCTAAAAGGTTGTTTGGTATGTCACAATCCACCTACATAGACAAGATGCTAAGGAGATTTAGAATGGTGCAATCCAAGAGATGGTTGCTGCCCATGTCACATGGGATCTATTTGTCAAAGGAGATGTGTTTTAAGACAGAGGATGAGAGGGCACCACATGGGCGGCTGCAGGATTTTTGGCATGGGGGTCAGAAATTTTTTAATTTTCTTTATGTATCACACATATATTTGGATATTCAATTCTATACATATAATTATGGGGCAATGGATAAAAACATGAGGTCAATGTATATAACAAGGGGGTCAATTACATATATGTGTTTATAAAAAAAAATCTCTACTATTTATACATAATATTTTTATTTTAGGAGGTCGACCCACCCCCAATTATACATGTGGAGCTGCCTCTGGATGGCATGTTATGAGTTGGATCCCGTGTGCCTCGGCTATTGGGTCTATCATGTATGCCATGTTATATACAAGACCAGATGTCCCGGCCCTCTGAGTATGACTAGTAGGTACCAGACAAATCCATGTGATGGTCACTAGATTGCTGTCAATAATATCCTTAAAGACATGAGACGTACTAAGGACATGTTCCTGGTTTATGAGATCTTCGATTTAGTAATTCGAGGTTACACAGATGCCAGTTTTCAAACTGGCAAGGATGACTTTAAGTCACATTCTGGGTTTGTTTTCACACTCAATGGTGGAGCAGTTAGCTGGAAGCATTCCATGCAATAGACTACTGCAGACTCTACAACGGAAGCCGAGTATATTGAAGTCTCAGAGGCAGCGAAGGAAGCGGTTTCGATGAATAAGTTCATTACTGAACTTGGTGTGGTTCCTACTATTAAAGGTCCTGTCCCACTGTACTGTGATAAAAATGGGGCAATTTCTTAGTCAAAGGAACCGAGGTCTCATCAAAAGTCCAATCATGTATTGCGGCGATATCACTTGATTAGAGAGAGAGTTAATAGAGGGGATGTAAAGATAGAAATAGTCCACACGGATGATAACATAGTTGACCTGTTAACCAAGGGTTTATCGTAGACTAAGCATGAGAAACATGTTCACATGCATGGGCTTAAGCATATGGGTGAGTGGCTTTAGGCCAAGTGGGAGATTGTTGAAATAGTGTCCTAAACTCAATCGGGTTGGACCGGATCCGACCGGGTCGGGTCAATTATAGTCTATTTAGTTCATGTAATAATATTTTTATAAGTAATAAAATCATTTTTGTCATTATATATTTTGTTTATTTCATAAACCAATTTATTATTGTATATATGATAACGTCCTTAGTATTATACAGTGATAGAGAAACCATGATAGTGATTATGGTTGATGAGATATCGATTCACTTTGACTGGTTTGATACGTAAATGTCTCTAGTATATGTGCTATTAAATGAGATTAATAGTACGGTTAGACTAGCACATATTAGATGTCCTCTATCTTATAAAGATAGGGATAGATCTCGTCTATCGAAGTGAAAGGACACTTGGATTGTACGTGGACGTGTGTTAGAGAATGCGTACGTTGGCCTGACCTACTTATTTTATTAAGTGTCACAATATGTGGCGGTTGTGTAATTATCCTAAGACCAAAGTCTTCATGACATCACGGTGTGGATTCTCATACTTTGACGCTATTGAGGTGTCCAATATTCACGGGGCGATCATGCGGTAGTGCTTGAGTGTGATATTGAAGCATACGTATGATTCATATTGCTCGTTCGGAAATCGTGTATCCTAATGGTATGAGTAAATATCCGAAAAGACCTTCTTATAAAGAATGCCTTGCTCTCGTGAATATTTGTAAAGGGGGAGTAATGAGTTATTTCGAGAGAGTATGATAACCAGATAATAAGATACGGTCGTTAATATTTTGAAACTCGAGATACAACCGTATGGATATAAAACAGCGATATAATTATATTTACACGGTAACTGTTTCACATGGAATTTAGTAGTCAATGCACTTGACTCTTCTGATAATTGGGGGGCATGACATGTTGTTAGACGCTATTCATGATCGTTAGGTGTGAAAGACATTTTAGTAAATGCACTTTATACTTACGGCCAACATATTCGGAAGTTTATCGGGTCACACACATATGAACATCTAATCGGATTAAAATGCGGTTATGGTGATAACCAAATAAGGAAACTTTTTATCTCAACTACAAAGTGTTATAGTGATAAATTAATATTGTGGTATTTATTTATTACTCCCTCCGGTTTTTTTTATATGTTGCAGAGAGAAAATTCACACAGATTAAGAAAATAATTAATATATCTCAAATATAATGTTGGAAATGTATTTTTGTTATTGGAAATGTAAATTTTTGTTGGTAAATGTGTTTATAGTATTAGAAATGTATTTTTTTTATTGGATATGTAAATACTTTATTGGTAAAGGAGGAAAAAGTAATAAATGATGCATTGGAAATATACAATGACAGATAAATAAAAAAAGAGTAAATTGTGAAATGTGACAGATAAAAAAAACGGAGGGAGTATTTATAAAAAAATACAAGACACACATGTATTTTACAATTTAATTAATAGATTATTTAATATTATATATTAAATTAAATGAGATAAATCAAGAAAACATACTTTCCCTACTTTATTAGAGAAAGATTTTCTTTCTCCCTACCCCAAGCAGGAAGTTTCTCCTAATAAGATTGGAACAACATGGGGCGCCACCCACACTACATATATGGGGTGGGTGTCAAGATCTTTTGTATCATAATTACAAGAGTCTTATTTTACTAGAAAATAATAGAGTTTCATGGAGAGAGTCTTGAGAGAAAGGAAAAGTCGGTCTAGCAACCGAGTTTTCTAGTAGAAATCCAAGCTAGGATTCTGGCGGGAGGTTCTTGTGGATCAACGGTAGAGGCCGAACACTTGGGTGGTTCCATGCACAGCTACACCGTAGACAAAGCGGCGATCTATTTTAGATTAGATCTGTGCGATTCTTGTCTACTCCTTTATGTTTTTTTTTTAACAACTAATAAGAACTCTTTGAACCCGACTAGCTTTCACCCGGGAACAAAGTACCGTCCAGAAGGGACCATAGAAAGTACCTACTCACATTCCGGACATCTGCAACGTCCTCCCGCGCCTTTTTTAAATCTGGGACAAACTGAAGGAAAATCCAAAAAGCAGAATTTTCCACGGTCAAGTTAGTTGGAAGTGCGGCCATAAGTAAACTCCGGAGGGAACCAAAGATTTCCTTGCGATTTGCAGCTTCCGCTCCCCTCTTTTCTTGACTTGGACTAGCTTCCTAGCTCCCCTCTTTCGAGTGACTTCCCTACGGTCATACCTCTCACATACTAAGAGTGGCGAAAGTACCAAAGTAGCCGGGCAAGCAGCGATAACGGCAGTATGTGGGCCGGGAACAAAGTACCGCCCGTGAAGGAGTAGAAACTTTGGAGTCTCAAAATCCAACCCCGGTATCTCATTTTCTTTGGCGGGAGGCGTAAGGTGGATAAGACGGCTTCCTATTACAAGGAGCTTTTTAAGCCATCGGCGTTAATAGAAGATGTTTCTTTCCATTCCTCGTGAACCACTTATTTCTCCGAAACAAGAGATCAAAGTAATCTTCCTCCCTTTTCCCAATAAGTCGATGGCCTTACACCATTGGGGGCACATATTCATCCGCTAATATTTTATCATGTTTAGATGTTTCATGTAATGCTCAATGTGGCTCGCTGTCGCTAAGCCCTATAGATAGTAGGGCAAGTCGGTAAACATCTGTAGGATCTGCTGCTCTAGGTACCTATGCTACCTTTGCTTTTGTCTCTACCTTTCTCTCTGCTTTTGTCTCCTACCCTTAAAGGTGCTTTCACACCCCATCTATTCCACTCGTGCAGTGGAATGAAACTAGGCTTTTTATGTACCCACGGGCTTGTATTTGTCAATGGAAGACACCTATAGGGTCTAATCTTGGAAAAAGGAAATCAAAATTTTAAATTTCGCTACGTAAACGTCTTGAATTTCTAACAACATGCAGCCAATCACCAGAAAAATTCTTGCACATCAAATCTAAGCACCAAATACGACACAAGTACTTCAAATCTTGCAATTAACAAGAAGAATATGGAAAAATTACTCACTAAACATTATAAAACAACCAAGGTTCAATACAAATACCCTCTTACCTTGAATTCAAATAAAAAAAATCCAATTATACAAGCAAACAACAAAAACCCATAATCTTTCTCCAAAACCTATAAATGAACAATCTAATTTGAATTAACTATGATCAAACACATATAAGCCCTTTTCTCAAAAAATAAAAAACACATCTAAGCCCTTAGAACTACGAAGGAAGAGAATTAGACCACCAATCAACACCAAAACTTTCAAGATTCTAGAATTGGCTTGAAAACATACCTTCTCCGATCAAAAGGAAATTCGTATCCAAACGATCCTTGATTACGCTGATTCCTTTCCTCTACTTGTATATGTGATTTAAGGGTTGGATTAGGAATTACTTTGAAGATTCCATCCCCCTCTCTATTGCTTCTGAGAAGTTTGAAGTTTGACTTCTTTGTTTTCTATCAATTCTTACAACTCCTATAAATGTAATGGAGTTTTATTTACTATTGAAACCACCCAAGAGGATTTTTTTTGAATTTCATGAAAGAATAAATATAATATTCTAATAAGACGGTTTGCCCTTTTTTGAAAATCAGAATATTACATTCCTTACTTCTTAAGAGGAGTTTCGTCATTGAAACCCAAAACGCACTGGAATATCAAGAAAATCTAGAAACTCAAGGGTCATGTCATCCTCGAATTCCCAAGTGGCCTCGCTCGGTGTATGAGTCCTCCAAGCACTAAGACCAAAGAGATCATCCGTCTTTTGATCATCTTCTCTTTTCTATCGAGTATCGAACCGGTTTCTCTTCATATAACAAAGTTACCACCGTCATACTACAGTATGACATCATAACCAGGTCGGAGTCCAACAAACTGGGAGGAAAATATGAGGTAGTGGTAAGAGAAGCTCTCACTATATATCACGCTATTGTCTTTGCTTCTTCCACATCATTTTCGAAGGAGATTCATAATTTGTCTACTAGAAGTTTATTTATGATTGTCATAATATGTTAGCTTGTTTTCCAAGATTTAGCTTCTATTTCGCCGTACATCCGCTCACCTCTTGGCAAAGGAATGTCTAGCTTTGGTCGGACTAAAATTGTGGGCCAATAGACCGCATTCTCACGTAATCATAGCTAGCTTTATTTAAAAAGTAAATAAAAAAGACGCCTATGTATTTAAACGTTGGATAGTCCTTCACGGTATGCACTTGCATAACAGAGTAGTTATATAACCTCTAGTGCAAGTGTGCAACTAAGATCTCCGTGCTTTGTTTATGTGTGTGTGAAGGAGATGGAAGAGCCAAAATAGAGAGTAATGAATTTAGTTTGTGACCCATCGTCACCATTCCCTCCACTTAGACACTTTTTTTTCCATTTCTTTCTGAAGTAAACGAAGAGCCAAAGTATTGAGTATAATTTCATTTGGTGCATTCATCTTAAGGTTTTAACTTTTAAACTCTTCTGATCATTCTCTTTTTCTTCCTCATTGCTGGAATTCCCCTTAATGGCGATCTATGCATTACTTAACACTCAATTCGATCATCATCTCCTTTCCAGATAAATTTCAATTTGCTTTTATGGGTTCTTATTGATTCATCGAATTTTTATGAGGTGATGGTTGATTCAGCAATCAGCATAGCTATTTTACTTTCTTGGATTTTCTGATTTGGGTTTTGCTTATTTCAGTGATGATGGGAGAAGTTGAAGAACAGAAATTCGTGTGCAAATTCTGTAACAAGATTTGCATAAGTGGGAAGTCATTGGGAGGCCATATGAGGTGTCACTTGGACTTGATTGCTGCTGCTAAAAAGAGCAAAGTGAAAGCTGATAACAACATTGATTTCGAAGATGTTGGTGCTGATGATGATCATGGGGATTCTGGGCTCGAAGAGAATCTCAATGTTACTGGAAAATGTTCACCCAGCCAATCAATCGAAAATTGGAATCAAGATGAGGGCGAAAATTGCACAATGAACCATGAAATGGAGGATCAAGATCAAGATCAAGATAACCATGTTCTGAGACAAAATCCCAAGAAATCTTGGAAGAATTCTGATTTGAGGATTAAATCTTGTCAAACAAATGGGATTTCATGTAGAGAATGCGGCAAGATTTTCCCCTCTTCAAGAGCTTTGGCTGGTCATATGCGAACTCATTCAACATTGTATACTGCAAAGAGTAAGGTTGGACATAATTGCAGCAAATGTGGCAGAAATTTTGACTCAACGAAAGCTCTGTTTGGACACATGAAAACCCACTCGAATAAATCTCGAGTTTCCGCTGATTCTGATGGTTGTTTATCAGATTTTGAGTTTTATCATCCCAAGAAGAAGAGATCAATAACAAGGTACAGAACGAGTCAAACTAATACTTTTTCTAGTGAAAAAGAATCACTTTCATTCAATGAGATTGATGAGGTCGATGAAGAAGCTGCCATTTCCCTGATTATGCTGTCTATGGGGATGAGGGATCATCATGGATTTAAGTTCCAGCAAGAATCTTCAAGTAATGGTAATTCTTCAGCATTTTGCAACAGGGACATCACTAAAGCTATAAGTATTGCAGATGATTCTTTATATGATGTTGATGAAGAGGAGTGTCCTATACAAAAGCTAAATTCTTGTGTTTTGTTTTCTCTGAATTCTGTGCCTATACACAATTTATCTGAATTTTTCTATTGCCTTCACAAGAAAACAGAAGATGAGTTTCTCTGTAGTAGTAAATCCAATATGTGTTCTTATCAGTTGGATGCCAACAAAATCAACAGGCCCTCTTATTTTATGAGGGGAGAAAACGTGATTGGTATATATCAAGATGAGCAGAAATGTGCTGATACTGATTTTGAGACATTCGACGATTCAGGGAAGAAAAAAGAATACAAGTGCAAGACTTGCAACATGATCTTTCAGTCTCATCAAGCATTGGGAGGTCACAGCAACAGGCATAAAATGATGATTACCAGCTCTCCACCAGATTCAGAGACTTACGACCTTTGGTCGGATAATAATCCGAGCAATGAAGCTCAAACAGGAAATTCTAAGATGGTGATGACTGATTTAGAGATGATCAGAAGCATAAAGCATGAGTGTGAAATATGCTTCAGGGTTTTTCCTTCTGGCAAAGCTTTGGGTGGCCACAAGAGGGCTCATTATAATGGACTAAATGAAAACAGAATCAAGGAAATCAGTGTTAACAATCAAGATTTAAGAGATATCCAACCTATTTTGGATCTTAATTTCCCAGTGATTACCCATTTGGATACTAACAGGACTGATGATATTGAATTGAGTTTAAGGTTGACTGAATTCGCTCGTCAGTGTGAGCCGGTGGCGTAAGCAAATTGACACAAAGCATTCTTGAATTCTTTTGACATTCATTAGTCCAGCAAGTTTCTGTCCAAATTCTTTGTCCGCCGCAAAGATTGCTCTGCAGTTTTTTTTACCTTTCTTTTTTCTTCTGTTATGCATATTAGACTGGCTAGCTGGCTACATGAAACAGGTGCAATAGTTGTTCATTGTCAACATAATTTTTTTAGCAAGTTGGTTCTTGTAGTTCTGAAAAGCTGTTTCTGGAGCTTTCTCAGGGTTTGAGTTTAAGTGAACTGTAATCATTTGAATATGTTGATTGTATGCAGCAAATACTCTTTTGCATTCTCTTGTTAAAGTGCACATAAGATGCCATCCAATATACAGAGTAAACTGGTTGTTTAGACATCTACCAACCATAGATGAAATTACTACCAAACAATCTAACTAATTCCTTTGTCTTCTTACCTTTGTAGTTTATGTTTATGCAGTTGTGTCACACTTGGTTTGATTTTCATTTTCTCAATCATTTGAAAAAAAGGCATTTTCTTCACTAAAATCTTTTCACGGTTTGTTTTGCATCCTGCTTATAGGTTGTACTTTTCATTGTTTACAACGATTTTAGATGATGTTTTTACGACAAAATGATCACAATACACTTTTACATCGTCTACCATTGTGTGACCTATTGATTCTTATAGGTTCTCTAATGATGAATGATGTAAAAATATGTTGTGAACTTTATTGTCAAAATTCTTTTTTTATTATTATTGGAGGCGGGGATGGAGATTCGAATCATGATCAATACCAGAAAGTGCAATGGTCTTTACCACTAGGCCAAGTTCAATTCCCATTGTTTTGACAATTTTGTCGTGGAACTATCAGTAGTTTTTCAGATTTGTCACTAATTAATTGGGGTCATTCAAAAAAATTAAGACCATGCGTAGACTTGGAGAGATTTGGGATTAGAGATGTCAATGTGTAACGACCTGACCTGACCCGAAAACCCGAGTAATTTTCGGATTCTGACCATTCGGCCATGACCTGAAATGATATAAAAAAATCTCGAGTCACGAAGCCTCATAAGGTGTTCTGATAAATGCAGAAGTTGAAACATCAAAAGACTCTGCCAATACAAAACTCAATCCATAATTGCCTACCACTCCAAAATGCATTAAGAAGACTACTAAGTTTCAAACTTCAACATAAATATAACATGTTGAGTATTGAACTCTCATTACCCTTTTGATGATATGAATAATGTCTGATTGTTTCAATGATAACACAAAATCTAATGAGGTTTAAATAGGCATCTAAAATGAAACTGTTTGACCGGGTCGGTCATTTTACTACGTCTTTATGTTTATACATATGATAAACGGCTTCTGTTATTATATATTTGTTCGTTCAACGAACCAATTATGATATTGTATATATGATAATGTCCTTAGTGTCAAGCTGTGAAAGAGAAAATATAATAGTGATTATGGTTGATGAGATCTCGACTCACTTTAAAAGGCTTAATACTTAAATGTCTCTAGACATATGTGCTATTAAATAGGACATTAATAGTACGGTTAGACAAGCACGTATTGGATGTCTTCTATCTTATGAAGATAGGGATAGATCTCGTATATCGAAGTGTATGGACACTTGGACTGTACGTGGACATGTATTAGAGAATGACGTATGTTAGACTGACCCACTTACTTTATTAAGCGTCACACTACATGGAGGTTGTGTAATTATCATAAGACCGGAGTCTTCATGGCATCACGGTGTGGACTGTCATTCTTTGACGCTATTGAGGTTTCCCCTATTCGCGGGGCGATCATGCGGTAGTGCTTGGGGTGTGATATTGAAAGCATGCATAGGATTCATGTTGCTCGTCCGGAAATCGCGTATCCTAATGATAGGAGTAAATATCCAAAAGGGCGTCCTTATAAAGAATGTCTTGTTCTCGTGAATCTTTGCATAGTGGGAGTAATGAGTTACTCCGAGAGAGCATGATATCCAGATTATAAGATGCGGTCGTTAATGGTTTTACACTCGAGATACGACCGTATGGATATTATAAGCGATGATAGATTCTATTTACTGCAGTAACCCGTTTCACATGAAAGGTAGTAGTCAATGCACTTGACTCTTCCGATTATTGGGGGTCGTGACGTGTTGCTAGACACTATTCATGATCATTAGGTATGAAGGGCATTTTAGTAAATGTGCTTTATGCTTACGGCCAACATATTCGTAAGCCTATCGAGTCACACACAATAACATCTAGCCCGATTAAAATACTTTTATAGTGATAACCAAATAAGTAAAAAAAAAATTATCTCGACTATAAAGTGTTTTATATGAAAAGACTATAAAGTGTCATAGTGATAGGTTAATATTGTGTTATTTATTTATTATGAATAAATAATACAATATATTAATTATATTTATTAATTAAATATACATATTTTTAATATATATGGGATTATATTATTATGTATTAATATTGGATATTAATATATATGGATAGATATATGCATGTAGTATGTATATGTGATATATGCACATGTGTAATTGATATATATATATATATATATATATATATATATATATATATATATATATATATATATATATATATATATTTGGTACTATAATAAAGATATATTAAATATTAAATATTGACAATATATATCTTTAAAATATTTAAAATAAGATATTAAATTAAAAGAGATAAATCAAGAAAAAAAAAATATATTCCTTATTTTATTGGAAATCGGTTTTCTTAATGCCTACTCACGAAGGGGCACCACTTTCACTATTTATAGGGAGTGGGTGTCAAACTATTTTGTATCACAATTACAAGTTATATTTTCTACTAGAAAATTAGGAAAGCTTCTTGAGAGAAAGTTTTGGGAGGAAGAAAAATACGGCCTAGCACTTGATTTTTTCCGGTAGCAATCTTATGAGAGGAATCCGACAGTTGTTCGTGTGGATCAACGTTAGAGGTCGAACACTTGGGCGGTTTCGTGCACAAACTACAACTGTGGACAAAGCGTCGATCATTTAGATCAGATTTGGTATGTTTCTTTTCTACTTCTATTTGTTTATTGTTTAAACGAAGATGATCATGGTAAAAGGAAGTCAAAAATTTTAAATTCCGCTGCGTTCCCGCATTGATTTCCTAACAGTATTATGTGCGATCAAAGTGCCTAGGGTTTGATCTTAATGAGGTATGTTGCATTATGTCATTATCTGTGTTTTCCTCTCATTAAAGGCTTGTTCTTGACCATTGGTTATACAAAACTGTGGAAATATTACTCAGCAGACTCAGCCTGCTGAGGCTTCAGCAGGGGGTGTTCAGCAGATTGCTGAGCCTTAGGATTTCGTGCATAATATTTTTGTACACTTTATTTAATTATAAAAGACATATTAATTGTGATACATATAAACAATTAATATGTCAAACTCTAGTTACTTTTTCATGTCATAGACACAATTAATATGTCATAGACATAGCTTTTACTTTTACTTTTACTTTTGCATGCTTGCCGCCCACATCTACATACTCAAGTGGCCGCCCAAGCTAGTGCTAGTCTCTCTCAATTGTATCTATTTATACACCTCTCATATCAATGAATAAACCAAGTTGAAGTTTACTCTTGTGTTTATCACATTCTCAAACTCTCTTCATGGTAGTGAGAGCCTTACTTGAGTTCTAAAATCCATTTGCAAAACTCAGGTTCTTTTTTGGAAAAATGTCAACATTATCTCGATGTTTCATCTTCTTGATGTAGACTCACAATTTGCCTCGTGATGGGATAATCGAACACTCTTCTTTACAAATCATAAACTTGATGGTAACAAT
The DNA here is from genome assembly GCA_026214975.1 of Gentiana macrophylla. Classification (NCBI taxonomy): domain Eukaryota; kingdom Viridiplantae; phylum Streptophyta; class Magnoliopsida; order Gentianales; family Gentianaceae; genus Gentiana; species Gentiana macrophylla. Next base: position 91,407,603 of record CM047812.1, read on the forward strand.
TACTTGCTATGGTCAAGGTCTATGAAAATGTATATCTCCGGCCAGGGCAAGATGGGATACATGCAGTTCCAAACCACGCCTCGCTTGGCCCGACCCCAAGTTTGAAGCATGGGACACGAAGAAAATAACCAAGTCATGACCATCCTCACGAGGTCTATGACAAAAGAGATCGATGAGAACTTCATGATGTATGACCTTTGCTAAGGAAATGCAGGACAATGCCAGGAGACCTTTACTCAAAAAGGACAATACATCTCAAGTCTATGAACTCAAGCTCAGATTCAAAATTGCGAGACAAGGGATATATCTCGTAACTCAATACTTTAATCAACTATCTAAGGCATGGCAACACCTAGATATGTTGGAAACTCACCCTGGAATGATGTTAAAGATCTTGCACTCTTTAAAGACATCATCGAGAAGAAGAGAGTATTCAAATTCCTTACCTTGGGGGTGAATCCTACTCTTGATGATGTCGAGGTAGAATTCTTGCTACTAAACCTCTTCCAAATCTCAAATCCATGTTTCTTGAGGTCAAACATGAGGAAAGCAGGAGGAAAGTGATCTTGCTTTGAACCCCTGCCGACAACCCTCTTTGAAAGTGCCACCTGGCTGATCACCGTCGGGAACCCCTGAGAGGCTACCGAGGCTTACTGGAAGCTTCTTTGATAAAATCTGGAAGGCGTTCTCGTGACCACCGCAAACGCACTAATAATCACACAAGGACTCTTCTTTGGAAGCTACATGGCAAGCCTAACTCCTCTCCAAGTCCTCCAGGACTGCCAAGGAAAGTCGTAAGGCAGACACATAAGTGAGGAAGAAGATGACAACAGGTTGAATGCTCAGCTTGCTGCATTCAAAGCCTTTCTAACTCAACAAAAGGGAGGTAGTCACTCTACTGACATAGCCTCTCATGCCAGTACAGGTAAATTCTACTCATCTATTAGTAATGAAACCTGGATTGTTGACTCTGGGGCCTCTTCCCATATGATTGGTAATAAAATCTCATTACTCAACTTAAGCCATGTCCCCAAATTCACAATATTAAGGCTATTGATGGATCTATCTCTAGTGCAAAAGGTTTTGGTCGAGTGCAAACTTACTAATAAGATATGCTGCAGAATGTCCTATTTGTTCCAAAATTAGATTGCAATCTCATATCTCACAATAAACTTACTAAAGATTTGAGGCTGGATTGTTGTTTTTAATGAGAATCAGTGCACATTCCAGGATCATTCCTCAAAGGCAGTGATTGGGACTGCTAAACCTTGCTCAGGTCTGTTTGTGGTCAACCCTGCTGAAGACAGAAGACTGAAGACTGAATCTGCCTCAGCAGCCTGCACTCAAAACCTAGACAATATCATGTTATGGCATTATAGACTAGGACATCCCAGTTTTAGTTATTTAAAGTCTATAGATCCTGAATTGTTTAAAGGTTGTAATTTGAATGATCTTCAATGTGATATTTGTCAGTTTGCTAAACTCACCAAATCTGTGTATGCAAAATTACCTTACTTACCATCCACACCATTCACCTTAATTCACAGTGACGTATGGGGACCCTCAAGAGTAAAAAGCATAACAGAAAGAGGTGGTTTGTTACCTTCATAGATGACCACACGAGAACCACTTGGTTATTTTTAATGAAGGATAAGTCGAGAAGTTGGACCCATCTTTCAAGAATTTTACAACATGGTCTCCACTCAGTTTGACACTAAGATCAAAATCTTGAAGACTGACAATGCTCTTGAATATTATGAGTCTCATCTCAGTAATTTCTTGATGGATAAAGGGATTGTCCATATCAGTAGTTGTGTTGAAACCCCTCAAAGCCAAAATGGGGTTCTTTGAGAAAAAAACAGCATCCGCTTGAAATGGCTAGGTCTATTATGTTTACCACAAATGTTCCAAAATATATGTGGGGTGAAGCCATATTGACTTCCACATACTTAATCAATGAGACTTCCCCAGCAGTACTAGGCTTCAAAACTCCTATCAAAACCCTACTGGACACACACTCCACCCCCATCTTATTTCCGATTACCTCCAAAAATCTTTGGGTGTACTGTGTTTGTCTATATCCATGCCCAACACAGAAGCAAACTTGATCCCAAAGCTCACAAGTGCATATTCTAGGATATGCAAAGGACGAGAAAGGTTACAAGTGCTACTCTCTCCTTCGAAAAAAGATTTTACAATTCTATGGATGTAAAATTTTTGAAAGGACTCCACTACTACAACAAGTCCTTGAGGCGATCATCGATGGAAACTGATAGAAATTGACCTAAACCCTTCCTTCAAACAAACTCTTAACCTCAAAGAACTCTCATCGATCCTCGTGATGAACCAAGTACCCTCTCGACTCACAAAGAGCCTCATCGATCCTCAAAGAACCAAGCGACTCGAGCCTGCGACCACGAGCCAGCGCCGACACTCAAAGAATCTGCGAGATCCTCGGCCCGATCTCGACATTGATGACGGACTATTGCTCTAAGGAAAGGAAAAGATCATGCAATCGATCATTCTATTCATACTTATTTATCTTATGATCGGTTGTCTCTGTCTTTGCCATGTTTACACAGGACTGGATTCTCACTCTATCCCTAGAAATATTCGTGAGGCCCTTCAAAATGATAAGTGGAAGGTCGTTAAAACCGAGATGATCGCTCTCTGGATAATCATACTTGGGACCTCACAACTCTTCCCAAAGGCAAGAAAGACGATTAGCTGCAGATGGTTATTCACTATTAAATACAATCAATCGATGGTACAATTGACAAGTACAAAGCAGGCCCGGTAGCAAGGGATTCACTCAAACTTATGGTATTGACTATAAGGAAACTTTTGCACCAGTGGCAAAACTCAACACTGTCAGGGTTCTGCTCTCTCTAGCTGTCCAACTGGACTGGCCTCTACACCAATTGGATATCAAAAATGCTTTTCTCAATGGTGATCTCACTGAGGAAGTCTATATGAATGTACCTCCTGGTTTTGTCAATCCCACACTCGGGGCAAGGTATGCAAACTCGGAAATCTCTATATGGCCTCAAGCAATCCCCAAGAGCACTGGTTTGGAAAACTCACTAACTGTGGTTAAAGCTGCTGGATATCATCAATGCAACTCTGATCACACCATGTTTGTCAAGACAACCAACCAGAGGAGGTCCATTCTAATTGTATATGTGGATGATATCATCCTTACTGGGGAAGACTCTACTGAAATCCAGAACTTGAAGACTCTACTGGCAAAGGTGTTCCAAGTTAAAGATCAGGCTACCTCAAGTACTTTCTTGGTATGGAAGTAGCTAGAAACACCAATGGCATTTCGGGTCTCCCAAAGGAAGTATGTCTGGACTCTTGAAGGAAAGCGGCATCTTTGGGATGCAAACCTGCTGTATCTCCAGTAGACCCCAGTCATACCCTACTGCATGGTGACATTGCTGTCAGGAAAGAACAATATCAAAGGCTAGTAGGCAAACTCATATACCTTTTCACACAAGAGACTGATATTGCATATGGGGTCGGGCCTGGTGATCAATTCATGCATTGCCCTACCGAGCAACATTGGGATGCAGTGAATAGGATCTTGAGGTATTTAAAATCCACTCTGGCCAAGGCCTGCACTTCACCAAGTCTCACGATAGATCAATCAAGGCGTCTACACCGATCTTCGATTTGGTGGATGTCACATTGACAGTGGAGGTCTACCACAGGCTATTGCTCATATATACTGGGAACCTGGTTACTTGGAGGAGCAAGAAACAACCCACTCGTGTGTCAGAAGCGATCTTGAAGGTTTGAACTAAGAGGCACTTGTACTTGGCATTTGTGAAGCTCTATGGCTAAAAAGTGCTTGACCGAACTTCGGCAATCAGATCGAAGAACCTATCACACTCTGTTGTGATAATAATTCACCTTATGCATGGCGAGAAGATCCATCCATCATGATAAAACCAAGCATGTGGACATTGTGATTACTTTACGAAGGAGAAGATTGATGCCAAGATTATTCAACTCCAGTATGTTCCCCTCCGGATCGAAATCGATATTCTTACCAAGGCTATTCCACCTCTTATGTTATTGAGACTAAGTAGCAAACTTGGTTGCATCAACATATCTGATTGATTTGAGGGGGTGTGGAAATATTACTCGTGAGACTCAACCTGCTGAGAGGCTCAAAGAGGGGGGTGTTCAGCAGATTGCTGAGCCTTAGGATTTCGTGCATAATATTTTTGTACACTTTATTTAATTATAAAAGACATATTAATTGTGATACATATAAACAATTAATATGTCAAACTCTAGTTTACTTTATGTCATAGACACAATTAATATGTCATAGACATAGCTTTTACTTTTACTTTTACTTTTGCATGCTTGCCGCCCACATCTACATACTCAGTGGCCGCCCAAGCTAAGCTAGTCTCTCTCAATTGTATCTATTTATACACCTCTCATATCAATGAATAAACCAAGTTGAAGTTTACTCTTGTGTTTATCACATTCTCAAACTCTCTTCAAAAACCCCCTCATTAAAACTATTGCATTTGTATGTTTATATATGTACTAATGTCAACTAAAGTGTATCACTTACGGTACAAAGGCACAATGCTTAAATGATATATTTTAGGTATTATACAAGTGTATAAGATCACTTTATCAAGCAAAATTCAAAGATCAAAACACAAATTGAAGCTAAATTGCAATCTTGATCAAAAATAGAATATGATTTATACAATACATTATTCATCTGATCCAACTCGATCGATGTTTTTCGGAAATGTTTGTTACATTAATCAAGCTTTTAGCACAAGTGCATCGGTCTAGTGATGATTTAGTGGACTATAGTGTCTCATGGAGACCAGGTGTTGAACCCGTTTAGAGCACACAAAAAATCAAGTTTTTTAAGTTGGTTAATATCAGCCTTAATCAACACATGGAGAGTCATTGGTCAAAAACTTGATCTAAGGGTGGAAAAGAGATGCAAGAGCCATTTCAAGTACAACGTCCCATCAACCTTTTTTTATCTACTTGCTTGATCCTTATACAACGGATATCGTGATTATCTGAGCTTCAATTCATCTGAGAAACATCTTGATTTAAAGAGGAAAGAATGAGGAAGCTTCCAAACTCTCCAACGGTTGTTTTCTTGACACAACATTTCACACCAAACGATTAGTTCAAAGTTCCAATACAAGTTGTTAATCTGCATATAAAAGAGTTCCAATTGAGTTTGAAGAAGACTACCGATTCTCAAGATAAAGCCAAGGCTTTGTTCATATTATTCAAGCTCTCTTTTAACTTATTCTCTCAAATACAACCGATTTCATCGAGATATTGTGACATAAAGAATTATGTTCATTGTCCGAGGTAGTAGTCCGTGGTAGAGCCGATTCAAGACTAAGAGTGGTACTTGATCAGTTGGTTGATCAAGAGCAACATTCAAGGTGTGAACTTCAAGAAAATCGAAATTCGAGCTAATCACCTCGCAAGGAGTACTCTGGAATTACATTTTCGAAAATTACTCGTTACGAGGATTTTACTCAACTAATTACTCGTTGTCTCATAAATACCGGGCATTACATCATCTTCATGATATGTGTGAAAGTCGAACACATGGAACATAATACGACTTTCTGCATTGTCGATCTTGATTCGATTTTCATAGCATTTGACGTTCATAGAGTCGATTCTAATTATGTTCAAAATCGGTTGATGAGTTGTGGTTATCCAATAAAGCCCCAAAAAATTGATGGTTGTGTTGGTGTATTGACATGGAATCGTTTTCGAATTAAATAAAAATAAAAATACAATGAGCCTTACAGATTACATCAGCAAGGATTAAAAAGGACTCTCTTCTTTTTAGGGGAGGAAGACAAAACCGGCGGAGCTCACCGTGAAAAGCGGCCGGGTTAGAGATGCAGCAACAACTCTCTCCGGCGGCATCCGGATCACCAGCACCTGGTAGCCAACATCATCGTCTCTACTCCGATACCCTCAATTCTCCCTACTACCCTCATTCGCAGAACCCTACCTTTAATTCCAATTTTAGTCCCGTTCAACTGCCTAATCTTGATCCCAATTCAGCTTTCAATATAAATCACTATGCAAATGGTTCAACTGGTGTTAGTACTATGGTTCAATCGCCTAATATTGATCCCAATTCAGCTTTCAATATGAATCATTATGCAAATGCTTCAACTGGGATCACTACACTGGTTCAACCTCATAATCCTGATCCAAATTCAACTTTGAATGCCAATCATTACGCAAATGCTGCTTCTAGTCAAGGAGCTCACCAACTGGGGTTATCCCTCATTTATATTCAGGCTCAGGCTCAGGCTGCTGCCGTCGTACAGGATCCTAATGCTATTCGTCAACAATATGCTGTGAACTCTCTTGAAAATGTCAAGGTGTTTAATTTCTTCCTTGTAATTAATCTCCCTCCTCCTTCCCCCACTACTTGTACTTCTACGTTTCCTTTTTTGAGCTTCAGTAGATTAGTCAATTTGCTCCTGAAGATTTTTAGTGAATTTTTTGTTTGTTTGTTTCTTTTTTTGAAATTGTGTGCGCTTAATAATGTTCCACAAAATCCTTTCTTTTGTTAAATACACTGGAATGTGGATAGTATCAATCTTCTGTCAGCTGAATCCAACTGCAATCGAAAGTGACCAATGATATACGAGATAACTGATTGGTTGTCTGTATGTTAGTTCTCTGACTGAAAACTGTCTGAAAAAATGATGGAAGATCGGTGCAAGGCCTTATTCGGGTTACGTTTACTCTGTCATGTTAAACAAGGTGGAGATTGAGATTTGAGAGAGGACAGGAGGGGGTGGGGGGATTTACATCCAGTCTTCTGATGAAGTATTTTGAGTTAAGCGTCTACGTAGTATATGCCAAAACAAAGGGTGATCAAACTGATGGGTAGTATGTTTTAACAGCTTTTCTAAGCATGAAAAAAGCTAGTTTTAAGTAAATCCCCTCTCCTATAGTCTAAGTCTAACCCTGATACAACTAGCCAGCAGATATAGTTCTTTGCATAACGCTAAACAGTGACAGATGCTAAGATTCAGTTAAGGTTCTCACCATTTCTTGTAATGTGTGTCTTAGCAGTGTGTATGTGCTCTATAACAGTTTGAAGTAATGCCACACATATTTATGCTTGGATGTTGATATCCAAGATGGATATATTAGCATTGTGTTATTCACTCCACATTATTGCTATTAGACCCTTGTCCTTCATGTTTGTACTTGTAATAAATTCAATCATGCAGACAAATCAAATCGCTGTTCCACCAAAGCGTATCCTGCGGAAAACTAAGCCCAAGAAGATAAAAGCTGTGCAGTTGTTTCAATGTGAAGTCTGCAAGGTGGACTGCAACAGCGAAAGTGTTCTCCAGCTGCACAATGCGGGAAACAAACATAAAAAGAATCTGCAGAAACTTGGTTTAGCAGACCCAAGTGTCACACCGGCTTGGTGTGAAGTTTGCAAGGTCCAGGTTAACAGCAACATTGTTCTTGATCAGCACAAAATGGGAAAGAATCATAAGAAGAATCTGGAAAAAGTTACTCCAGAAATAACAAATGAGCCGCCGGCTCGGTGTGAAGTTTGTCAGGTAAACTTCAACAGCAAAATTGTTCTTGACCAGCACAAATTGGGGAAGAAGCATAAGAAGAATGTTGAAAAACTGACTCCGGAAAACTCAAGCTCCCTATCGGCTCCCACCCCGCTACCTGCTCCTACATCTGTTGTTTCTGCTACAGTGATTTCTTGTAGTCCTGCAATTGAATCAGGAGAGAATCCTGGTGAAACAACATCTACCCCTGAGCTAAAAACACAAAAGAAAAAGGGCGGTCCAGATGATTTGGAATCAAAGAAGAGAAAAGTCATACAAGGAGGGGCAGCTCCAGGAGCTGTTTGCATGTGTCCGGTTTGTAATGTGGTTTGCAATAGTGTGGAGGTATTTAAGTTTCATCTTGCTGGTAAAAAACATACAGCCTTGATGAAAAAGCGTGAATCTGCTATCAGCACTGTTAAAGCCTTATGATTGGCAACGAATCAATCGTATTTACCTTCTCTTTCCTTGCATTGGTTTGTTTTAAGAATAATATATCTATCTTTCATGCTCCACTCTTGTGAGAACTTTGTTCCTAGGATCCTCTGTGCGGACTGCTTCTTAAGGTGTGTCTCCAACACATGCAACATCTCATGAATGTGGTGATGTCATATCTTATGATTCAGGGTGTGATGAATATCAGTAAAAATGCCACGAATTGAGCCTTTTCCTTCGTTAAATGCATCAGGGAAGTGTTCTTCAGCCCCTTTACTTTTTAAGTTGGATTTCTTTTATCTTTGGACCGTTGGAGACTTTTAGTTGAGTTAGTTGTTGATGTAATAATTAAATTTTAATAATGTCTTGAGATGTTTTGTTCAAGATCCCTTCTTCTCCCCTTTGTACTATATTCTGTTGTACTATCCATCTTGAACACCATAAGAATTCCTAGGTAATTGTTGAATCCTTGCTATGAGAAAAGGTCCAGAATTTGAATCTGAAAAAAATTTCCTTCTGTATTTTATTCCTGTGTTTTCTTAGCTTTCTTTTTAGATTGGCATTTGTGGCAGATTAAATTCTTGGTAATTTATTCAGATTTCAGACAAGCGCAGAGGTTCTTGATTTTTTCGGGATACCCAAGTTTTCGCTCAAGTTACAGTTGGCTGCCTTGTTTTTTGCTATACATTTTCTCTTGCAAGACTACTGGTACTAGCTGAATCAAATAGACATAAAGCTTGGGCCAAATATGATTGAGCAAATACAGCACTCTGTCTTTAAGACAGTTATTGTGTCAATTATGTGTTCACGGACGGTTATCAATGGTCAACCTAAGAATCAGGGGACAATAAAAATAAATAATTTTGCGTTCAAATAAATAAATAATTTTGTCATCTTAAAAAAATGAATATTTCTGACTGAGAAAATGATTCACAGTATAATACGACAGGTGAAAGATTAAGCATGAAATTCTTCAACATTTTGTGAATCATATCATTCATAATTTTTTAAGGTGACACTCGTATTATTCATATTAAAGTAGATTAATGGGGCAGTTATTTGCGCCACACCTACTTTACCGATGCGCCACTCTGCTTCTGCACAACAGTGAAATCGATCTTGTGGATTTCATATTTTGAGAAAAAACTGACTTCCTGTAAAGTCGATTTTGAACGATTTAGGAAAAATCAGTGTTTGGTTTTAGAACCGATTTCCAAAAGTCGATCATGAAAAAATAATGGAAAATGATTAGTACACCGAATTGTGTACCAAACTCATCCCCCGAATTGTGAATTTGTGGTCCAAAATTTTCGTGTTATTTTTATTTTTGCTTTAAAAGTTAAAATGTGTGGTTATAAAGTGTTGTGTGGATCATTTATGTGGATGAGGGTGGTGCCTAAATCACTCTCCAAAAATAATATGATACACCGTTTGGTGAGCTGCGATGGTATTTCGAGTGTGGTCTGAAATAATTAATGGTAAACGAAATAACTAAAACCAAATCAACCTGGTCGAACCAAACCGGAAAAAGCGTAAACCATGGTGGTTCTCAATAATAAAACGGACCAAACTATATATATATATATATATATATATATATATATATATATATATATATATATATATATATATGTGTGTGTGTGTGTGTGTGTGTGTGTGTGTGTGTGTGTGTGTGTGTGTATCGGCATTATTAATTATGCAGCCTTTAAACAAAGTCGCTTATCATAATATACCTATAAAATGTCAGTTTATTGTAGTGCATGATTTAGAGTAGTGCTTTGAGTAGATTAAGTTTAGTGTAATTAATAAGCAATCAATTATCACCATATGTAAGTAAAATTTCAGTTCATTATCTATTAATACTTCAACCAACCACGTCAGACATGTATGTTTTATCTCTAGTCTAATAGGATCTATGACAAGATGAAATAAAATAGATTACGTGGCCACACTGATCGTAAGGACTGGCCATATACATTTAGAGACATGGTGTACTACATCGCTTGGTATTGAAGAAACAAATTGTTGCACGACCAAGAAGTCGATCGTCCGCCTTTGTAAGTTTCTTTGTCTCAAATGGTTGAGAGAATCAAGAATCTCAAGCTCGCCTTGGAACCTCTAGGCTTACGAAGATCTTGTGGACGCTCTCTGCATGTTGTTTCTAATTATTGATATTTTTCCCACTTTTAGTAGTGTGATAGCATGTTGTTATTTTTGCTTCCAACCTGTAAAGAACCTTCTCGGTTGGTGAAATAAAAGTTGAATGCTTGAAAAAAGGTACGTATCTTATTTGGTTAGTTTAATTGTATTGTATAACAATATGATATCATGTGTGTGTATGTATATACATCTTACACACACATAGAGAAGATTAAAAGAAAAAGAAAAAAAAACCGGAATCAAGTCAATCCAAACTTGATCGAATAAAATAGTTTTATTTAGTTATTGTTTGGTTTTGGTTTGTAAATTTTAAAAACATAAAAATAGTTTGGTTTTCTTTTTGTTTTTAAAGGTGAAAATAGTTTGGTTTTAAAAATGATAAAAAACTGAAAAACCAGACTATATGCACCATACAAATAATATAATAGCCTTAAATTAATTCGGACAACCACAGACAAATCGAAAAATTATTCAGTGGGTGCATGTGCACAACCCCACCGGCCACCACCCCGAGTTCATGTTTAACCTTAGGTGGATCTTTGCCTTACCCGCACAAAACCCTCGCCGGTAAAGATTCCTTCCCCGATGGCCTCTCGTCACCCACACTGCCACTGTTCACCTACCGCCGCCGCCGCCAACAACGGTTGTTACTGTGGTTGTTACTGCACTTCATCTCACCAACCACCACCAGATTCACTGTTTATGCATCACCCCACTTTTCAGCAACCCCGCTCCGCCTCCTCTTGTCCATATTCCTCAACCCAACAAAGCCTACATCCACACCGGCCGGCGCGTTACCCGCCTCCTCAGGCTGAGTACCAAAAAGAACGTTACTGCCAAGAGTTGCGTCAATTTCACTCCGAAGAGGGATTAAGCCAGTCACACCCAACTGTTGCTTCCCTTCTCCGTCGCATCGCCGCCCTTGAATCGGCCCTCCACAGCCATGCTTCATCACGATCTTACTCCCTTCGAGACGCTGCTGCTCGTATCATTCAATCCCACTTCAGGGCCTTCTTAGTCCGAAGATCGAGGACCCTTCGACAGCTCAAGGAACTCGCTTCTATCAAGTCAGCTCTCAACGTTTTAAAATCAGCCATCTCTGAGGATTCCTGCTTCTATCCTCGACTCTTAACCAAGGAAACTTCGAACCTGCTGCGTAGACTTGATTCGATTCAGGTAATGTTCGACCTCTTGCTCAAGCGAGTTTTACCTTTTTTTATGATTCTAGGTCATGAAATATGCGCACTTTACTGTGAAATGGATTGCAGGGTGATGATTCTATGATTAGAGATGGTAAAATGTCAGTTGTCAAAGAATTAACTCACTTTATGGATTCAATTGATAGTTTTGCCAGAAAAGGTCTGAGCTTTCCAGTAGAGTAGCGAAAAGAATAGGAAACCCATGAAGGAAACTAACAAACCCAGGGTTCTAAATCCTGATTACGAGCTGGAAAGAACTAATCATGGTGATGTAGAAAGCAAGAGGGTGCAGGATGTAACTAAGCGAATTGATGCTCTGTATGATAAGGTTCAGGGGTTTGGGGAAGATGACGAGGAAGATGAGAATCTAGACAGCACTGCTATTTATCGATTGAGGAGCATGAATCTGACAAATAGGCATAACAATGATCAAGATAAAACAAAGAAGAAGGTGAGTTTTGCTGAGAAAGGTTATGTTTATAGTATTCCGAGCAGGCATTTTCAGCATTCAATGGGGGATAACAGTGATGATAGACATGATCCCAATACTTCTAACAGCATGCTTGAGGATGAGATGGGCTGGGAAGCAGTGGAAGTTACCGCCGCTCCACTAGAGGATGAGGGTAAAGACGATGAAACTAGATCAGGCGATGAAGTGTCTTAAGAAAGCAGTGATGATGGTGAAAGAAATCCAGGCGTCTCTGCACAATTGCCTGTGAGGATGGAACCAAGACCTGATTACATGGAGAAGAAAAGCAGTGTAAAACGAGTTGAACAAAGGACTTAGCTAGCTTGTTTTTCCCTTTTGAGCCTCAAAAGCGGGCTAGTTGTGAAATTATTTTGTGCTGAATGGGATTCTGTTGTAATTCTAGATTGTATTAGGGGCTAAGAACCTGCAGGCTGAAATGCTTGATCATCATTGTTGTCTCCATTTTTTTTTTTCCTTTTCTGATTACTGAAACCATATCATGTACTTTAAATTGCTTTAGCGTGTAGCATGGAAGAACATGGAAATCTTTCACTAAAGGCCCTGAATTTTCAATAGGGTTTTGCATCTGATCATCCTGCATTGACAATGGAGAGTAATGACTTTTGGAGCGCTTCAAAGGCCTTTTGTCCCATGTTTTGATGCTTATACTGGTTCTAGATCAAGAACGACCGGGTCCATTGACAATATGCTGAACATTCATAAGTTAGTTTTTGGTAAGCTTACCTTATGAATCTTCACAGTTTTGATGCATGTATCATATTTGGTTCATAGACATTGGATGTGAAAATAAGTTACAACTTGGAGCCTATATAACCCAGAACCCCTTCATTTTAATGTGTTCATTCCTGTCTCTTGGGAGCTTTATAAGTTGAATCTCATAGTGATGACAGTTTTTTTTTTTTTTACGGTTGTGTCTAGAGCAGAGATGGAGAAGGGGTGATTGAGTAATTTGTTTTTTCTTGACCAAACGTGTATCTCTCAACTAAAAAATGGTCCAGCATGAAAATATCTCTCAACTTCCTTAGAAAAATCAAGTCTTGGATTGCTACCACACAATCACAAAAGTACTATATATTATATTCCATGGCTACCTTTCCAGCACCATTCTAATGAACAAAAAAGAAAACAATGCATTCAACTGCTATATCTCAGTACACACTGAGCCCATCAATCATAAGAAGAACAAATGGAGGAACACTCCATAGAAAACCAAATAATCTATCTGTTGGAACATCATCAGAGACCCAAAAAACCTCTTTTGCCTGCAAAGCTTCCAGTTCATCGTATTCTTCTTCAATCACGGATATTATTGACCTTTACGAACTACTTGGGGTTGATAGCTCTTGCAATCAAGCCGGGATAAAGTCTGCATACAGATCATTACAGAAGAGATGTCATCCTGATATTGCTGGCCCAGCAGGCCATGATATGGCCATCATACTCAATGAAGCTTACACTGTTCTTTCGGATCCTAGTTTGCGGTTAGCTTATGATAAGGTTAGTTTATTCATTTTTCTTGGGTTTTTTTTTTCCTTCTTCATATGTATGTATGTAAGAGAAAGTAAGATTAGGAAGGACTTGTGTTGCAGGAGCAAGCAAAGGTTGAAGACTTACGTGGATACACCGGCAAGCCTATATATTCTGTATGGCTTGGGTCAGAAAACGAAAACCGGTCTGTTTTTGTGGATGAAGTCAAGTGTGTAGGCTGTTTAAAATGTGCTCTATTAGCTGAAAAGACATTTGCTGTGGAATCAACTTATGGTAGAGCCAGGGTGGTTGCACAATGGGCAGATCCTGAAGACAAGATTCAAGCTGCTATAGAAGCATGTCCGGTTGATTGTATCTCGTAAGAGGATCTTTTCCTTTCATGTCTCCAGAATGTAATGTGATTAGTTACTTACCATCTTGTTTTATCATTTATGTTCTTGTTTTTCTTTGGATTGTTTGAAAATACATACAGGGTTGTTCCGAGGTCCGATTTGGCAGCACTTGAATTTTGATGTCTAAAAAGGAGCGAGGCAGGGTCTGAATTGGCGCAGGAAATGCCATTGGTCCACGTTCTTCAAATGTTTTTGATGATCTTGAGAAATTTCAGGCTAGATATTCCATGACCAAAGCTATGTTCAAGGTTTGTATTATGCATCTTTCATCTCAAGCTATGCACTTAAAACTTGAGATTTTAGTACTGTATTTGTACAAAATGTTACCTGTTTGATTACTGACTAAAGAAGGTATCCATCTTCAATTATTAGGAACAAAATGTACAAAGGAAATCATGGGCATCAGCTATTCAAGGAATCAGATCAGTATCAAATTGGTTTTACTGGCAAGCTCCGATTCCAAACAGTGCAGAAGCAAGCGATGATAAATATTTGACGCGTTTTAAAGGAAAACCTACAAATACTACTGATCCAGACCTTGAAAGGCTAAAGAAAGTAGTTTCTGAAGCTAGAGAGTATAAGTACAAGAGGCAGCCATCAAATTTACTGTCCAATCATGATGATGAGTATTGGGAGCCATCAAATCTCGCCTTTCCGGTCATTAACGACTCTGTGCCTAAACCATCACCTACTATCAAAGCTGCAAAAGCATTGGATGAGGATTTATCATCATCATTGATGATTTAAGAAGACGAAAGAGAAGCGTAGCATCCCGTTTTCTTTAAGGGTTTTTCCATTGGGGCTTGGTGCAGTAGCAGCGTTTACAATTCGATTGCAGCAAGGAGAGGAAGGGGCAGGTGGTGGCCTAGAGGGTCACATAGCTGGAGCTTTGGTGAGGGACATTGTGAATAGCACATGGTTACAAGTCTTTTTAGCTGGTGTAACATGGTACCTGATTGGATTATACATGGTACAAGTGGTAAGGGCTATTCAAGTAAATGTAGGGAAATATGAACAGAAATGATACCTAGTTTGTTGTTGCTCTTATACTACCAGAAAACTATACCAGTTTGGAGTAGAGTTTTCACAATGCTTTTTCCCGCCTCATACCGAAAATTGCATCATCAGTGCACAGTCTTGCTTCTGGAAAACTTAAGTCGGCAAACCTATTGTGCGAAAATTCGAACATACGAAATGAAGCATCTTTTCACACAACATATTATTCTGACCCGTTTCAAGTCAGAAAATTATGATTATTCTAACCCAATTCGAGTCAGATTTGAAGTGTTTTTCATACTCAATACTAGTTAGAAAGACTTTGTAACTAAAATTTAGTCTAGAAAACTTCCAACATTCTGCCTAAAATTCGGTCAGAATCAACGAGTGCGTAAAAATGATAAATTTGAAGTGCAAAAGTGGATATAAAAATGTTGAGTGTGAAGGCTTTTTGTAGTGTGAAAAGACATACACCAAAAACAATGAGTGCTAATACAATCCATAAACCAAAAAACACTCTTCAAATGCTATTGCAAACATGTGATCCTATGGTAAGAACTCTGAAGCTGATCCCGTGTTCCGGATACTGAGTCCTTATCCGGAATAGAAATATTCGGCAAGTGACATTTAAAGTAACTCTAAATCTCACGTAAGCCTCATGTCGTATCAAAGTAAAAGAAAGCGCGGAAGAAAAGAAACAAGGAAGAGACATAGAAAACTGGCCCTTAAAATCTTCCATTAACCAACTCAACGGATTATAATTTCTGTCAACTACAACATAATTAAGTGCTAATATTTATTACAACTCAGCTTGATCAATAGAAAACTGCTGAAACATAAAGAACTCCATAGCTCAATTCCTTGCTCTCCATGCTCAGTCATTCAACTCGTCCTCAACTTGCTTTTCTTCTTATTCCAAATAGAAGAGTGAGCATTCTAGACTGCCCAATAAGGAGAAATATGATCTAAAGATAGATTCATATATGCCGGATGCCGGATGCCGGAAGACATGACATGAATCTACATCATCAAATTCTCAAACGGTTTAAAAGTATAACTTGAAGAATACATAAAACACCATTAAAATCATATCTTGTAAACACAAAGAAGTTCATTTTAAAACCCACTTTGACATATACGGAAAATCACTTAAAAACCACCTTTAAACCATTCATAGTAAACATGCTCATTAATTATATTCAGTTCATTTTGCACGTATATTTTCATTTCGTTGATTACTTACTATGTTTAGTATGCTGATCAAATTTACGTAAGCCATCTACTAACACATACCTTACTTGTCAACTAGTTGTAGCATGTTCGTGTCTTGACTGTCATATTCCTCATTCTTGTATTGAGTGTCATGTTTCATATTTCTTACTGACTTTGCCTAAGAGCGCATAATACAGCTCGGTTAGTATGACTAACTATATACTATATTTCAAACTTGGACTTTGAATACCCAAGTTACTCCATACAATACATTGCCTTAAGAACGGCATGACTAATACGGCTAGACATACCTCTCGACATGGGACTTTTAAAACCCATGGTACTCTGCATCGATTCGTTGTTAATAACGAATACCGTGATATACTAAGTATATTCGGGCAACACATAAAGCAAATAAAAGCACATAAGACCATGTCTAACCTACAAGAACATTCAAAGGCCATAACAACATCAAAGTACCATCATATATCCACTATTAAGTAATCAATACGCCTAAAACTTTAAGTAGCTAGAAAACAAATCAAAGCTTTGAATACACCATTTACCGTAAAGTAAGTAGAAAACAAAATAATGTTTTGAAAACACAATTTAAGAGGTACTCAGCAACACATAATAATGTCGGTTTAGATGCGAGTTTAACATAAAACGGTATTCAAAACAATTTAAAACAAAATATTTAAACTAAAAGCGAAACATTGTGATAAGAAAAACTTTCTTAACATTACAAATGAGCCAAACTACAAACCGAACTCTTAACCTTTTGGATCTTATCATGACGTAATTTGATCAACGTATTTTTGTGTATAGGAATATATACACAAAATTCATCAATCAAAGGATACAAATATATAGTCATTTTCGTGGCTTCCATAATTATACACAATGACTAAACTACCCTTTAATAAGTAAATACAATCAATAATACACAATACATCATAGTCGTAATACCCCTCTCAAGTGAGCGTGAAGATCGCGAACGCACAACTTGCGCAACAAAAGCTCGAATCTTGTGTCGACCCAAAGCCTTCCGTAAGGATATCCGTCAATTGATCCTTCGTAGGAACGTATGAAGGAAGGATTAACCCATCTGTGATGGCATCATGCACGAAGTCACAGTCCGCCTCGATATGCTTCGTGCGCTCGTGAAAGACCGGGTTCTGTGCAATGTACAACGCCGATCGGGTCATCCTGCGTAAAAGTCGTATACCGGGGTGCCGTATTCCAAGATCGACCAATAACCGTGTCAACCATTTCAATTCGCACGTAAGGGAAGCCATAGACCGATATTCCACTTCAGCCGAAGACCGGGACAGCGTGGTTTGTTTCTCGGACTTCCAGGAGATAGGCGAAAGACCGAGAAAAACGAACCAACCACTCAATGAACGTCGAGTAAGGGGGAAACTTGCCCAATCAGAATCACACCATCCCTCTAAAATAAGAGAACTATCAGACCGTAGAAGAACACCTTGCCCAAGATGTTTCTTCAAATAACGAACGAGGCGCAAGGCCGTCTCCCAATGATCAACCCGAGGTGCCTGCATAAACTGAGATAACACATGGAGAGAATATGCCAGATCGGGTCTCGTGACCCCAAGATATATAAGTCGTCCAATCAAAGCGTCGGTAGGGCCCTGGATCGGTCAACAACTCACGATGCAAGCGGCTAACTTGTGATTCTCGCTCAATCGGGAAATCGGCAGGCTTGCTCCCAAGTAAGCCGGTTTCATGAATAATGTCAAGTGCATACTTCCTCTGATTCAAGAAAATCCCATCCTTGTTTCTCGCCACCTCGATCCCAAGAAAGTATTTTAATAAACCAAGGTCCTTCATCTTAAAGCATTTTCCCAAATATTCTTTAAAATTTGTCATCGCAACCTTATCATTGCTAGCAATAATCATATCATCCACGTACACGAGCACATTAAGCTGATTCCCACCACGATGCAAAGTAAACAATGAATAATCATAATAGGATTGACGGAAACCATACTCATGCAAAGCAGAAGCTAGCTTCGCGAACCAGTACCGTGGTGCCTGTTTCAATCCGTACAACGACTTGAGCATCCGGAAAACCAAGTTCGATCCCCTCTTCTCAAAACCAGGAGGAACTTTCATGTAAATCTCCTCCTCTAAATCCCCATTCAAAAAGGCATTAAAGGCTTAAACGCAGTCCCATTATCACTACGAACTCGTTTAATCGTGACCTCGAACTGACGAGAAATCAACACGACAGAGTCCAAAAAAATAGTTTCAACCTCCATTTTTATTTAACAGCAAATAAATCCACACCGAACGAGAGTAGTCATCAACAATAGTTAAAAAAATATGTAGCACCACACGTCGAGGGAACACTATAGGGACCCCACAAGTCACAATGTATCAACTCAAATATACGACTAGCTTTATTGTAACCCAAGGGAAAAGGTTCACGGTGCCGCTTTGCCCGAAAGCAAATATCACATCCATCTTTATTTAAATTTTTGGAAATGAAAATATTAGGAACTGCCGAAGGACTTTTACGATGGGTGTCCCATACGTCGGTGCCACAAATCCATGAGTTTGCTTACTATCAATAGCCAAAACCCGAGCCTCTGGAACCCCAAAACCAAAATAGTCCATCCACACGCTCACCTGGGTCTAATCACCTCCTCGTCACTCGGTCCTGCATAATACATAAGCGAGAGGTGAGCTGCATCACACAACTATGATCTTCCAAATATTGGGACGCCAAAATCAAGCTACAATTTAATTCAGGTACGTAATAAACATTCAAAAGTCATAAATTTCCCGACAAAATAATTGTTCCTAAATGAGTTGCAAACAAGGAACGCGTCCATCCGATAACCCAATCGGACAATCCTCAATCGGTTGTAGTTGTACAAATAATGTTTGGTCACCCGTCACGTGGTAAGTTGTCCCGGTGTCAATAATCCATGAGTATTTAGAAGTCAAATGATCACGCGATTTGTAAAGAGTCAAAAGATCCAAAATGACACGCCATTGAGTGGTGTGATATTATCGAGCCCGGATTTCTCCAAATTCTTGGTTCGAGCGAAGTGGTGGTGAGCCGAGCCCACCACAACACCTGCAATGGTGTTATTTACCTTTGGCTCATTGAAAACAAGACCTGCTCCTCGCCGTTCTCCGCTTCCACCGGTCCGTACAACTCCATGGTTGCCTCCAAATTGAAATTGGGAAGCAGGGGCGCTGTTGCTTCCAAAGCTTTGATTGTCACTACCATAGGCACTCCCGCTTGGTACCCGCCTAGAGAATTACCGGTCCTGTTGCAGTATGAGCAGAGCTCCTCGCCGTCATCCATGGTGTTCTCACGAGGGCTGTTGTTGGTCTGAAGCTGGGAGTTCAGCCTTCGATCTACGTCCGGCGTCTGAAGACCTTGTTGGGACAGATTGCTCACACTATTAAATTATAAGAAATAAAGTAGCGCCTTTACTACAACCAAAGTGGTTTTAAGATAATGATAAGTGACTTTACTACTACAACCAAGTGGTTTTAAGTCAATGATAAGTCATTGATCTTTATATGGTATAAAGTTGAGAGAGTCACGAGATCGAGCCGTGTTGGGAGATATTTTAGCACTTGGGGGTGAGAGGGTGTTAGGGCAATCTCACACACTTTTAAATGATAAAAAATAAAGTAAGCGTCTTTTACCGACTCCACCAATCGATTTTAAGATCAAATTGTAAGTCATTAACTTAACATATTAATCAAAGAGATAGGACATAGTTTACAAATCTTTTTTCAATAATAATAATAAAAATTAAAAAAATCGAAATGTGACCATGTAAAAAGTTCTATCCCTACCTTCATTAGATCGCCACGGGGGATTTGGATATGTCGACCAGGCACCACTAAAGGGTGAAAAAATATTCAAAAGGATCAAGTTTATCAAAAAAAAAAAAAACAACAGAAAATAATAGTATAATAATAATAAAAGGAAAACCAATTCTTGCGTTTTCTCTTCCCGCGTTCAATCTTCCGATCCAGACCAGAGGAGAGAGAAGCAAGAGTCCATCCATCCAGAAAATTACTGTGATTGTTATTATTATAATAATTAATAATAATTCTTTCAATCGTCATTCACCAAATCTTAATTCATTTAATCAGTCAATTTAATCACAGGGATACAGAGTTTTTCAATCTGGGGAGGAATATTGAAGGAATCAAAGACAGTCGTGCCTGGCCAAGTCTTCTGCCAGAGGATTTTTTGTCGGAAGTCTTCGTCATCTAGGGTTTGTGCATTCAATGGTTGATGAATTGGTCCTGAATATTTGCAGGAGGCGACGGATTATCTGATCATTTTGTTGTTTTGGAGATCTAAATTGGGAATGCAGAAAGCTTTTGTTTGTTTATGTGCGCATGTGTTACTGGAGAAAAAGAAGAGAAATCAACGTAGAGAGAGCGATTCTCGTGGGGGCATTGCAGTTGGCCGTAGAGAAACAAGGAAGGTGGCTGTGGAGGTGTAGGGAGGAAGATGCAGCTGCACTTCTCACCTAGCATGAGAAGTATAACCATATCTAATGGAGGTTCCGGTAACAACGAATTGATGAGGATCAAGTTCGGAGCTGGCCATATCTCCTACCGGACTCTCTTTCACACCATCCTCATCTTAGCTTTTTTGTTGCCTTTTATCTTCATTCTTACTGCTCTGGTTACCCTTGAAGGTGTCAACAAGTGCTCTTCATTCGGTACTCCTTTCTTTTTCCGTTCTTCACATTTACTATCGTTGGAATTTCATTCTTTGCTGCATTTGATCGTGATTTTTTGGTGTTGTATGTAGTTGTGTCTTTTTGTTTTGGTTTTGTTTTCTTACTATATGCTTTTGGAAAATTTTTGCATCCTTTTTATGAAGTCAATGACGAGAATTAGTTTTTGGTTCATCTACTGACATGCTACCAATTGGTTTCTAGATTGTTCAGAGAGGCTAGACACATGAACACATAGATGATATCATCCTGTTTTTTTTCCGTGGTGATTAAAACGCCCCCTACTTTGGCAGAAAAAGTAATTACTAGATGTTTTGGTCTGTGCATTGGCGTGGGAAGTGTGCGTCAACCGTAAATTTGTGAAATGCGTTTAGAGTATTCTAGCCTAGGAGGTATCATGGTTTTAAATATCCCTTCTGCTGATTAGAAGGATCTGTGGAATTTCATTACTTCAACCATGGATTTTTATGCTTTCCCAAAGCTCTTTTGGATATTTATTCACAATTTATTATTCCTTTGATAGTATTGCTTCAGGATCACATTATCTGAACCTTTCAAATATCTCTTGGGGTTGGAGGTACTGGTGGATCTGTGTTACTTTCTGATACAATTCCTTGCATTTGTGCATAACTTTATTTAAATTTCTCGGTGATGGTTGTATCTGGTCTTCATCGCTTATTCTTGTCTCGCAGTCTAGGTGTCCTTTTTTTGTGGGGGGGGGGGGGTAGGGATTCTTATTTTATTTGGGTGGGGATGGGGACTCGGACCCTAATTGATACCGGAAAGAGCAATGACCTTTTCTACTAGGCTAAATCATACCCCCTGTAGTCTGGGTATCATAGCTTCTTAGCCTGATAGCAGTTCATTGTTTTGGTAATTTAATGATCTTGATTAACACAGAAAAGTAACGGTCTTATACATTTACGTGAGAGTACTTAGAGATATTTGTTGAAATTGATCTATTTGTTTCTGCTTGTTGAAGTGTTGATATTTCGTGGCATGATGTATTAGCTAATGTTTCTTAAGAATTTACGGTATTTTCATAAGTTGGTGTCGTTTTGGATTTTTCACCATTTCAGATTGTCTTGGTCGACGGTTGGGACCAAAGTTTCTTGGCAGAACAGATGATTCTGGGGTAAATTTGAACTTTCCCTTATCAGTATCTGTATTTACACAGTTAAATAAATTATGCACAGCCAGTCTTTTGGTAGTTTTAGTGTTTATCTTTCTTTTATTAATAAGCTGCGCCCTTATGTATATATTTGTTCTAGCAGAGGCTGGTCAAAGATTTTGTTAAGATCCTTAACCAAGTTAATACTGAAGAAGTCCCAGCAAGGCTGAAAATTCCGGAGTCTTTTCGGCAACTTGTTTCTGAAATGAAAAGCAACAAATATACTGCCAAAGAGTTCGCTTTTATTTTGAAAGGGATGGTATGTGCATCTCCCTGTGATGATGAATGTTTATTTTATGCCTGTAATAGTAACCTTTTTGTTCATTGTGTCCCTTCTTTCTATATTTACTTTCTCCAGGCATTTAATGGCGCTTTTGGCTTCTTTCATTGAAATGGCATTCCATTCTCTACAGATGTAGCACTATGATACATTTTTACCAGTATGCTTGTCTTTGTAAATAATCTTTCTGCTCCTTGATCATTGCAACAGCTGTAGATTTTCAGTCAACTGATTCTAAAGTTATAGCTTTTTCGGATTTTATTATATTACAGAGCTTTATAACTTACATAAATCATGCCATAAGTTAGAAAGTGACATCTGTGGTAGACATTGCTAGATACATCATTGTATTCAGCCTTAAGCCTTGTTTTTAATTTATTTTTTTTCAAACTTTCACATTGATGCCTTTTCACCATGTTTGGAGAGATACAATTGCATGCACAGCCCCTTTATTGGAAATTTCGTAACATGTCGTAAGTTTGGAAGCAGTTCTTTACTCATTGGCTTACATGGAGCTGAATTAGTGTAAACATTCACAAAGAAAATCTTAACTGTATTTCTTGTTCTGCAGGTGGAGAGATCAGAAAGAGAAATTAGGGAGGCAAAATTTTCAGAGTTGATGAATAAACACTTCGCTGCAAGTTCTATTCCACGTGGCATTCATTGTCTTTCTTTGAGGTTGACTGACGAGTATTCCTCCAATGCTCATGCCCGCAGACAATTGCCATCCCCTGAATTACTTCCTTTGCTTTCTGATAATTCTTATTATCACTTTGTGCTATCAACTGATAACATACTGGCAGCATCAGTCGTGGTCAAATCTGCAGTTCAGTCTTCTCTGAAGCCCCAAAAAATTGTTTTCCATGTCATCACTGATAAGAAAACATATGCAGGCATGCATTCCTGGTTTGCACTAAATCCTGTCTCTCCTGCCATTATTGAAGTAAAAGGTCTTCATCAGTTTGACTGGTTAACTAGAGAAAATGTGCCAGTACTTGAAGCAGTTGAAAACCATAACATGATTCGGAACTATTATCATGGAAATCATGTGGCTGGAGCCAATCTCAGTGACACCAGTCCTCGAGCCTTTGCATCGAAGTTGCAGGCAAGAAAGTCGAAATATATCTCTATGCTCAACCATCTTCGAATGTACTTGCCAGAGGTAAAATTCCTTAAATCTATCGAGGTTGAGTTATTTGAAATCTGAAACCAAACCGCTCCTTATCTATATCTCTTGAAATCTCTCTTTCGCCTCACTCACACATTCGATCATCATATCTTGCATGGCTGCTAGTCATTTTTTGCTTTTCCTTGTGACGCTTTCTGCAGAGCATATGAGGTAATTAAGTTAAGCTTGACAAAGTTTCTTTCCTCAAAATTATTCTCTCACCCGAGCTGTTTCTCATATTAAATGATAATTCTGAAATTATAAAATTAGCTTGAGATTAGTATTTTGTGGCCTTCAAAGTAGTAGAGACAAATTATGAGTTCATCAACTCATCGGGTTATCCCCTTGGCACCAGTTTGGCTTCCTTTTAGCTTTTACTAGTGGTTTCTGTGTATGCAACCAATAAATGAGAATGCCTTACATTTTGCAGCTCTTTCCGGATCTCGACAAGGTGGTTTTTTTGGATGATGATGTTGTTATTCAGCAGGATTTGACACCTCTGTGGGATATTAACCTTCATGGGAAGGTCAATGGTGCTGTTGAAACCTGTAAAGGTGTTGATGAATGGGTAATGTCCAAGCGATTCAAAACCTACTTTAATTTTTTCTCATCCGCTAATAGCGAAGAATTTGGACCCCAGTGAGTGCGCCTGGGCATATGGAATGAATATTTTTGACTTGAGTGCGTGGAGAAAGACAAATATAAGAAACACCTATCATGCTTGGGTCGAGGAGGTAATTGTTCTAGTCCTTTTCTTCTTCCCTTTCTGCTAGTTTCATTTGATGTGACAGTTGGAGAGATGAACTGTTTATTAGCAGTTTTAGCATTATAAGTCAATAAGTATTGCATCTAAAAAGCATTTACATCAGCGTCTCCCATTATTTTATAGACTCAAACACCACTTTCTCTATTTAACAGAATCTTTATCCATAATGAAATGCATTAGAATCACTACCGTGCATTATGTGAGTTGAGATTCTATATTTTTTGCAGTACATGTAGTGCGGGGTACAGAATTTAACAATCATGTATTTTATACAATCTCTATTGATAGTGTAATGAATCGGAAACTCTAATGTGCATAATTTGAATAGGAATCTGTATTTGTGCAGTGCATATACTGCAAAATATAAAGATAATCTGAGTAGAGATTTTGCTATAGATAGGATATTTTGATTTGGTTCTCTATTTGGGGGTTTTGAAGTATTGAATTGTGATGAGAGATGTTATCAACAACCAATGTTTGATTGATTTATATATAATAATACTACAGAATATGAAGTCAAATCTGATGCTATGGAAACTAGGGACATTACCTCCTGCTTTAATAGCATTCAGAGGTCATGTTCATCCAATAGAGCCGTCTTGGCACATGCTTGGTTTGGGGTACCAGAATAATACAAACATTGAAAGTGTGAAAAAGGCAGCTGTAATTCATTACAACGGACAAGGAAAGCCGTGGTTGGATATAGGTTTTGAGCATCTCCGACCCTTTTGGACCAAGTATGTCAACTATTCCAACGACTTCATTAGGAATTGTCACATTCTCGAGTAGCGTTGTTTTGAGAACCTTTTGCCATATGCAGTTTCTGGTTCTTCTCTCTGTTTTGGTCCCACTGAAATGGATATAGACGATGATGAGGCCTAAGATTCATTCATTCTCTCTTTTGGTTTTGTACAATAGATGATGATGATAGGCAAAGGCCACATGTTAAGGTCCTAGTAGAGGAGGATTTAAAACCCTATTATTTCATCTAGGCACAGGGATAATTCTTTTTTCTTGCCTTTTCTTTTGGGATATTATCCAGTTGATTTATTGTTGCCATGGACATGGATATACCTTCACTTTCTTTAATAATTTTCATATTTGTGTAGTAGTGATCTTTTAGGTGGGTAGGCGGTTGAGACCCAGATTGATGTATGTTGAATGGGGATTAATTTAGGAACTTTTGTGTTCCATCTTATACTTTTTTTTTTTTGTATATTCTTTGGCACTTATGATTGAAATGTGCATATATGTCACACTATACTCCCATATATAATTTTATAAATTGATAACCCGTTAGAATAAAAAATTCCTTTCCTCAAAAAAAAAAAAAAAAAACGAACAAAAATTTCTTCACCGTTTTGAACATTCATAATTTTCACCTGGGTAGTCCAAAGAGGTGTACTATGAATTACCTTACCTTTGTTCAAAAGCATATACTATGTAGCTTCATTTGGCTCCCTTCACAACGCAATTGGCATAGATGACAAAGGTAGCTTCATTTGGCTCCCGCCTACGACCGGCGAATTCACGGTGAAGTCGGCCTACTTTGCTCTCCAACAGCTCTCACCCCTTCCACAATATTCTTCTAACTTTTGGAAGCAAGTATGGTCTATCAAAGGTCCATTTCGGGATAACCTCCTCATTTGTCAGATTTTTCAAAATGCCCTTCCAACGGCATCTCTTCTTCTATCAAGACACATCATTGAGGATGGAACCTGCTCTTTATGCGGTATGTGTATGGAAACTTCTTTACATGCATTTCGAGATTGCAACTGGATCAAATCAATGTGGGAAACCGTGGTTCACCACCATCATTGGCCTCATTTTACCTTGGCATCGGACACATCCTTATGGTTTACAAGATGCTTAAGCGTGAACATGTATAAGCACGCCAACATTGAATTTTGGAGGTTCTTCTTTCGTGAACTCATTCAAAGTATATGGTATTGGAGGAATCAAGCAGTGCATGGGAACAACACCCAACAGCCCCCCGAAGACGATCTTTATTTTTGAGGCAATTCGTAAAGCCCGTGAAATTAGAATAGTTTGGACGTAAATTTTCAGTTTTTTTACGTGTATTTTTTTCTTCCAGAAATTATGCTAGGTGTACGTTCTATACCGTTTTTATCTAATAAAATATCCGGTTTCGAAAAGGAAAAAAAAAACATATACTATGTACTTCCCTCAACAACAAAAAAAAAAAAAATACACATATGTTCAATGAATTTCCGTTACAAAATGTAGTTCATGTGGTACATTGCATAATAGTGTTGTACACGATGAGGAGTTGATGTAATTATACTTTTATTCACAAAATCAACAAGGCAATCTTTATAGTTTATACTTTTCTTTTAATATTTTTTTTTAAGGAACATCTTTGTCCTCAAGTCTTTCTTTTTTGTTTTTTATAAAGAAAGTCTCACTGGTTAATAAAGCAATCTTTAAATTAATAACTTATTGTAGATTTGAGTAAGAAATGAGGAGCTCAAGTTAACGGCTAAATCTAGTCAAGTTGCAAGATGCAACAGCTATGAACAGTAAATACTAAAGCATAACTAATCTCCTTAGAAGAACATAATTAAAAAGGCTAATTACAAGGTTTGATTAAGAAGATGAAGATGCCTAAAACACCTTCTTATACACCATAAACTTCTTGGGCAATGTCTCATACCCTGCACAGTACGCACAGTAGCTCTACTCTGCTATCGAATTTGATCGAGTGGGCTCGATCCCCACCCCGTAGATTAAAAAAAGCTTTCGTTCAAGTGGGGAAAAAAAAAAATACACCATAAGCTTGGAGTGAATCTGGTTGAAAACTTGATTAGAGACAATCTTAGTGAGAATGTCCGCCACCTGATCCTTTGTACGCACATAGATGAGGGAGATGTCCTTATTGTAAACCTTTTCTCATATGAAGTGCATATCCACCTTAACATGTTTAGTCTTACATGATTGTCTGCAATACATCGAGCTAAGATGTTGTCATATTGGATTTGAACTGGTCTAGGACTTTGGATTCCCAATTCTGATAACATCACTACCCATATTTTTTCACACACACCAAGGGCAAGTGCCCTTAGTTCAGATTCAACAAAGATTCGAGATACCATATATTGTTTCTTGCTTAGACATGTAACAAGATTTCTCCAAACATAATCTGTATTTTAGAATAAAAAAAATTAGAGTATCTCTTCCAATTTTTAAAAAAAAAATCTGAATAACGGCTTTAAAACATTTACGGTATATATTGCGCAAGAGGTGGACTCTTTTGTGTTAAACTATCGTAAACCCCATCTTTGCGCTTGGGGCAATGACGTAACTAAAGACACTCATAGCAGAGTCCCCAAAATGTGAAATATCTCCAAAAATGAGGATAAAATGTAATGATAACACACAAAAGTATGAACAGTGCATCTCTACATTTGATGATGCACTATCCACGTCACTAAACATATTTAATTATAAAAAATTATAGGATAAAGAAAGAGACGATGCTGGGGTTTAAGATATGAAATGTTATAGGGAGTGTTTTGAATTGAGATGAGATGTTGTAAGATATGATTTTAGGCATAAAAAATAGCCTTATGAAACGAGACACGTCTATTATTTTAGATGAGGTATTAACCGAGACGCGACTATTACCGGTGGAAAACTATCGTATCCCCAACTCCACAAGAGACACGAGTGAATCAGAAGTGGTTTCTCCCCACCACACAAGTATTGTCTCTCGAAGGTTTCTTCTTCACTGCTAGAATTTGCCAGAAACCTCCTTATTTTTCTACTAGTACTACTAAATATACGATTCTTTCTCCCCCTCCCCCATCCTCCACTTTATTAATTTCACACTCAACCTCCATACCCTTCCTCTTTAAATTCCTGTAGTCGCCGGCGAAGTACAAACCCAGATACCCACTATATTGTTGGAGCAACAAGTTTTAACTATACTAGTATATACTAATTTTTTTTGAAGGCAATGGCTAGCTCAACATCGTTCACCGGTTTCCAATTCCTTTCTCCCCCGTCGAATTGTACTCACAGGGCCTCTTTATTTTCGTCAGTGAACTTGTCCACAAATCCTAAACGATTAAAGTACGTTAATTCGCTTAAATTGGTGCGAAAAGATGTTCTTTTAATAGGAAACTTGACAAGTTTCCAGGAAACTCCCCCTCCCGGTCATTTGTAGTACGCTGTGAAGCATCAAATGGTGGAAGGGTAAGTGTTTATTAATTTTAAAAAAAATGCAGCTTTTGTGTTTGTGAAAATGAATATAGCTAGGGTGGGGTGTGTTTAATGAAAATTGGCGCAACAAATGACAGATAACCCAGCAAGAATTTACGGAGATGGCATGGCAAGCCATAGTGTCGTCTCCGGAAGTGGCGAAAGAGAACAAGCATCAGATAGTGGAGACGGAGCATCTAATGAAGGCACTTTTGGAGCAGAAGAATGGCTTGGCTCGTCGGATATTCTCCAAGATTGGAGTGGATAACACAAGGCTGCTGGAAGCTACTGATAAGTTTATTCAGCGACAACCAAAGGTGATGATGCTATTTAATCTGTTATAGATTACTTTAAGAAACTAATGGTCTGGTATGATTTTGGACATTGCTACTCGTTCTGTCACCAAAAAAAGATTAAAATTTTGTGTAAGTTTTGGCTCTTTACATTCTTAAATTTCCCTATAGCCTAGGAATGCTAGAGCATTAGTCTTCATGCCAGACATGATCTCCTTTATCTGTAAAATTTTCTGCTGCTATTTTGGGTTTATGGATAAAGGAACATGATGGCGTTTCGGCCTGGGGGGCCGTACATGGCCACTGAGATCCGGATTTCTTTTGTTGTATC
This sequence comes from Gentiana macrophylla, assembly GCA_026214975.1. NCBI lineage: Eukaryota > Viridiplantae > Streptophyta > Magnoliopsida > Gentianales > Gentianaceae > Gentiana > Gentiana macrophylla. Next base: position 91,436,569 of record CM047812.1, read on the forward strand.
AAAACGATGTAGTTTTGTTGTTAAAAATATAAAAACACGCTAATGCCTCCAATGAATCTTGAATTTGCTCGGGGATTTTTTGAGACCCGCCACGGGTTCTTGCATTCTTAAATCTCCCAATAGCCTAGGAATGCTAGTTTCAGCAATGAATTTTTGCTGGCCTCTGCTTGTCTTACGTTCTTTTTGTGGCAAAACCTTCCATTCTTACATGTCACCAATGGAATGTTTGCATGTTGGTTTTGCAATAGGATTTATTATTAGCATTTTCTCTTTTCCTCCAAATAATGTCTGAAGTTATCGGTATGCGTGCTAGAGTAAGCTAGAAAGATGGTCGCTTTAATGCTTAGTCAACTGTTGATTTACTCAACTTTCTACTAAGAAAAAGGTCATTGCATTGAATTTGCTATATTTTCTGTAGCTGTAGAGCTTTAGCTTATTGTGTGCAAATGACGCAAGTTTAATCAGCTGATAAATCGATCATGGATAAATCAGCATAATTGTTTGTGCATTGTACTAAGCAATTGATAACAAGGGTGTTTAGCTGATAGGAGTTGGGATTCTTTCCTTTCTTTTTTTAAAGATTACTCCCTTGCAAACTGTGTATAATGCTGAAACATCGGAAGTAGGGTCTATCCTCCAGCCATCACACATAAAAGAGATCCTTTTCACTTGTGGAAGGATCTGATATTATGTTTGAAATCCTCAATATGTTTAAGTGATATGTCTGCATTTGTTACTGAAGAATTTGGTTTGTGTTTTCTGCGGTTTGCTAGTTGGAACGTCCCACTGGCCTGACTAATATTCTTTAATTTTTTTTCCCCAGGTTTTGGGTGAGTCTGCTGGTTCGATGCTAGGCCGAGAATTAGAGGCATTGATCCAGCGAGCTAGGGATTTTAAGAAAGATTACGGTGATAGCTTTGTGTCAGTTGAGCATTTGGTTCTTGGTTTTGTTGAGGATAAAAGATTTGGCAAGCAACTATACAATGATTTCCAAATCAGCTTGAAAGCATTAAAAGATGCTGTAGGAGGCATCAGAGGAACCCAAACGGTTATTGACCAAGGTATATATTTGGTTGGTAGTAAGTTTTGTTGGCACAGTGGTAAGAACTGTCGTGCACCGGCTGGATGTCTTAAGGCATTTTGGCTTGGAAATGTGATCAGGGATAATTACGGCAGTTCTTTCTTGTGTCGAACTTAAGCTTGTGTAAATATGGTCTGCATAACAAATTGAAATCTTGGAAATACACAATGCAAAGTGCTAATTTTGTTTACATGAAACTTTTGGTTTGCCTGTGCTCCTATATGCATTTTAGCTAAAACCTTGTAGAAATAGGTAAATTTGCTCCAATAACTCCTTCAACAAGCTTCTAAAAAAACCCTTAGCCCTTGTTTGGTTTGGGACTAGGTTGATCCATTTGGATCTCAAACCAATATTTTATTCACCCCACTAACTTTTTATCACTTTTTCTTAAGCTTTTCAACTATATGATTTGGGAACTATATGGATATCGAAAGGAACACTCATAATTATCTTTTGATACAGATCCTGAAGGGAAGTACGAAGTACTACAGAAATATGGAAAAGATTTGACTGCCATGGCTAGAGCCGGAAAACTAGACCCTGTTATAGGAAGGGATGATGAAATTCGCAGGTGTATTCAGATTCTTTGCCGGAGAACAAAGAATAATCCTGTTCTTATTGGTGAACCGGGTGTTGGGAAAACTGCAATTTCTGAAGGGTAAACTCCAGATCCATCAAGAACTTGTTTATAATTTTATAGTCATGTGGTTAGGTGACTTCCAGTTGGACCAAGAAGCAACATTATTGCATGGGTTGGGTTTAATCTTGTGTTTGGCTCATGTTTCTGAACTCCAGTGTTAAGCATATTTTTTCAAATGATACAACTCAAAAGATGTTGCAGTAAAAATAATTAACTGGAAGGTTGAATTTCATTCTGGCACTACGGTTTCTCCCTTCCCTGGTCTTACTTTATAGTTGCGTCCCCTGGATCATCTGCTTAGTAATTTTTCCTGTGAGCAGAATTATGGCTGTGGGGGTGCTTAGAAGGATTTTTTTTCTTGTATAATCCAATTGAGAATTGTATCTCACTTTTTTTCCCACCATGTTTGGCAGGCTTGCGCAAAGAATTGTTGAAGGAGATGTACCTCAAGCATTGACAAATCGAAGGGTTTGTGATCTAGATTTCTGCTGTGAAAACCTCTCCATTCTTTTGTCTTTCTCTATAGGCCTCCATTAATTCATTTTTGAGATTTCAATTTTAATGTGTGATCTGATAGTAATTTTGTGATGCAGTTGATATCCCTTGACATGGGTGCACTGATTGCTGGTGCTAAATACCGTGGGGAATTTGAAGATAGGCTGAAAGCTGTGCTTAAGGAAGTTACGGAATCTGATGGGCAAGTTATCCTTTTCATTGATGAGATTCATACCGTTGTTGGAGCAGGTAACACATCCGTTTTCTCTGTGAGGCAGAATTGTTTTTACTTGTCTGATAATTGAGCGATTGTTGTTTGGGAAGACTAGTCTGAAAAGCAGTGTTGTTAACTAGGAAACACACAATGAGAATGTAAATCGTTTTGGAAAGAAAAAACGAGAAGTCATATTGTCCATGCTATTAATGCATATGTTAGTTATTATTGAATTCCTTTTCCCTTGTTTCTTGACCTTCTTGTTTGCATTGTTAATCAATCTATGTTTAGGTTAGTTAAACAAATCTCTCTCTACCTCCCTTGGCCCCATCCAACCCAACTCAACCCGAAGAAAAATCTTGTAGTTCTGAAAGTTTGAAGTACCCTATCATTTGCAGGTGCTACCAATGGTGCTATGGATGCTGGAAACCTTTTGAAACCCATGCTTGGGCGTGGAGAGTTGCGGTGCATTGGCGCGACAACATTGGATGAATACCGCAAGTACATTGAAAAGGATCCAGCATTGGAGCGTCGATTCCAGCAAGTTTACGTGGATCAACCTACAGTAGAAGATACTGTCTCTATACTTCGTGGGCTCGCATGAAAGATACGAGTTGCATCATGGAGTTCGCATTTCAGACACTGCACTGGTATCAGCTGCTGTTCTTTCGGATCGTTACATAAGGGGCGGTTTTACCTGACAAGGGTGAGTTCATCAATGAAGTACGTAACATTTGTTTGCAAATAGGTTGAAACGTGTTCTAAATGTTGTGTTTTATATGCAGCTATTGACCTTGTTGATGAAGCTGCTGCAAAACTGAAAATGGAAATAACTTCAAAACCGACAGCTCTTGATGAGATCAACCGTGCAGTATTGAAACTGGAAATGGAGAAACTCTCTCTTACAAATGGCACAGATAAAGCATCAAAAGAGAGATATCAACGGATAGAGGCTGAGTTGTCTCTGTTAAAAGCTCGACAATCTGAGTTGAATAATCAATGGGAGCATGAAAAAGGCGGTAATGACACGCATACAATCAATCAAAGAAGAGGTAAGCGTTGAATATATTTATACATTTGTACTTACTTTTTAATGGTGGTTCAACCATTATATGAAACATGCTATATGTACTTTGTTCATGCAGATCGACCGGGTAAATCTTGAGATCCAACAAGCCGAGCGGGAGTATGATCTTAATCGTGCTGCTGAACTTAAATACGGAAGTTTGAACTCTTTGCAGCGCCAACTTGACGGCGCACAAAAAGAACTAGAGGATTATAAGATGTCTGGAAAGTCTATGCTTAGAGAAGAAGTTACTGCTGATGATATTGCTGAGATAGTCTCTAAATGGACCGGGATACCTTTGTCCAAGTTAAAGCAGTCGGAGATGGAGAAACTCTTACAACTTGAAGAAGAGCTTCATAGACGGGTTGTGGGTCAAGATCCTGCTGTTAAAGCTGTTGCAGAGGCTATCCAACGATCTCGAGCTGGTCTTTCAGATCCTCACCGTCCAATTGCTAGTTTCATGTTCATGGGTCCAACAGGTGTTGGGAAGACAGAGCTAGCAAAGGCCCTTGCTGCCCACTTGTTTAACACCGAGGAAGCTTTGGTGCGGATTGATATGAGTGAATACATGGAGAAACATGCTGTTTCAAGGCTTATAGGAGCACCACCAGGTTACATAGGGTACGAAGAAGGAGGACAGTTAACCGAAATCGTTAAGTAGAAGACCGTATGCAGTTATTTTGTTTGATGAGATTGAGAAAGCTCATCCTGATGTGTTTAACGTGTTCCTTCAAATCTTGGATGATGGTAGAGTGACAGACTCGCAAGGGCGGACCGTGGGCTTTACTAACACAGTCATTATCATGACCTCGAATGTTGGTTCCCAGTACATACTTGATACAGATTATGATTCCTCGACAAAGGAAATAGCGTACGAGTCTATGAAGCAAAAAGTTATGGAGGCTGCTAGAGCAATCTTTCGTCCTGAGTTCATGAATCGAGTAGAGCGAGTACATCGTATTCCAACCTCTTGACCGTGACCAAATCAACAAGATTGTTAGATTACAGGTAAATATATATACATTTCCGTTGATCAATGAAATTATAATTTTCTTTGATTTCATGTTAATATTTCTCTTGTGCATTTTGTAGTTGGTGAGGGTTCAACAGAGGCTTGCAGATAGGAAGGTAAAGATTGACGTGACGGATCCAGCTGTGGAACTGCTAGGAAGCCTTGGGTACGACCCGAGCTATGGAGCTAGGCCGGTGAAACGGGTGATTCAGCAACATGTTGAAAATGAGCTTGCCAAAGGGATATTAAGGGGAGAGTATAAGGAAGACGATACAGTGTTGGTGGACACCGAGGTGTCTGCATTTGCTAACGGGCAACTTCCTCAGCAAAAGTTGGTGTTTAAGAAATTGGGATCTGCTTCTTCTGATATTCCTTCTGGAAATAGAGAAGCCTTACCGCAATCTTGAAGGAGTTAGTCAGCAATCCTGCTGACATGGCGGATTTTAGTTGGTGTTTTTTTTTTTTGTTTTTTTGTAATGATGATTTTAGAAATGTAAATCTATGAGACTAAAGCTTCATCTTTCAAACTCTGAATTTATACATGGAAAGGTATATCCTGATCATTTTTGGATCAACAATGTTGCTTGTTTTTTAAAAATGTTGCCATTAATTTCTTACAAATCGATCAGACTATTTATCATTGGGTACAAGTAGAAGAGATTAAGCAGGCTGAATGTTTCAACCAAGTACATTTATTTGTGCAATTCTAGAAAAAAAAAAATTAATAATGTTGCAATTGTGCAATCCTAGAAGAAAAAAAGTACTCCCTCTTTATTTTATTTCAAGGTCCCATTTGATACCTATAATGATTTGACCTAAAAATCCGAGTAAATTTTTAGATCCGGACTGTTTGCCCATGAGTCAGTAATGATCCAAAATCTGAGTAAATTTTCGGATGTTAACCGTGAGCCAGTATCCGACCTAAAATTCCAAGTAGATTTCTGGATCCGGATCGTTTGGTCATGACTCAAAGAATGCTATGAAAAATCTCTTGAATCATTAAGCATCGTATCGGTTATTACAAGACTCTATTAGACAATAGTTTATATATTTATTTTTGTATTTACATTTATAGCCTTGTAGCTCACTATATAAACACCTTGTAATGGTTCGTGTTTTCCTAATGACAAAATATATTGTTATTCATAAATCTATCATGGTAGGAAGATAGATAATTAACATTATATATCTAATAGATTCGGTGCGGGACATATTGATGTTTATAGAGCCTTATATAATGATGTAAAAGTAATGATTATAGTCTCTCATTTTTCATTCGGATTAATGATGTAAAAGTATGACATGACGTACTAATGTGAATATTCCGTCATGGAAAAAATGTCAGAGAAGTGATGTTAAGAGAAAAAAATTCCAAAGAGGGTTCACATTTTTTAATTATAAAAAACTACAATTTAATTAATTAAAGGCATGTATTCAACACATTGCATACACCAGAATGCTTCCATGTAACTGTTCTGTTCTTTTTTAATTATTTATGGAATTTATGAATTCATTGGTTAGATTAAATTGCTATAATCCTTAGTGGTTGGAATATATTCCCAGGATTTTTTATGTTCTGCAGTCCAGATAAAGTGTTCATTTAAGAAAACATAACGAATATGGCAAGGAAAAAAAGGTGAGTAAAAATGGAAAGATAATAATTGACACATAGTTATGTAATAACAACAACGTTAAAGGGGCAATACTATTTTTCTTAGAAAACATTCAAACAGAGTTGCATAATAGTCCATGGTCAATCTAATCTTTCACAAAACCAACAGACACAGAGTAGAAAACAGTTCACCTGTTCTTGGGATATATATTTGTCATATATATAATACTACTAGTATATCAATATATATATATATATATATATATATATATATAGATTTCCACCTCCATAAAGTTAACGTAAACATCGCAAAACCCGTAAACATGTGTATCAGTGATACACTTAAGCAGCTGCCTCATCAGGATGGATAGCAAGAGTGAGTTGATCAAGTGCTTTCTTCAAAACCAATCTTGATTTCTCTGTTTCCATCAGCGCTTTCTCTATAATCTCCTTAACACGCTTAATCCGGCTTGTACTTCGCGAATCAGAAATCAGTTTATTCAATATTGCATCAACATCATAACAATCTGTATCGGGGTCACATGAAATCTGAACAGGTGACGGTTTTTCAATCAGTAATTGAACACTAGCTTCTTCTTCAGGCATCATTGCCGGTCCATCATTTATCGTGTTTTCTGCAATTGCATGAATGATTTCAGCTGCTGGACGACTATCCGATGCTTGGTGATCTTTTGCAACAGTTTGATTCGGTTCATGATCAACGTCATCTGTATTGCGTTTCACCTCTTCATTGTTAATCAGCAACTCTGAAGCAATCATTTCTGATTCCGCTTTTTCAACAGCTTGATTTGTTTCATTAACAGACTTATCCACACTATATTTCCCCAATTCAATGTTAATGTCTGATGCCAAACTTTCTGATTCCGCGTTTTCAACAGCTTCATTTGTTTCCTGAACTGATTTATACGCAGTATTTTTCACCGGTTCATTGCTAGTTGTTAACAAGTCTAAAGCCGCAAGCTCTGATAACGCTTTTTCAACAGATTGATTTGATTCATGATCAATTTCATCCAAAATGTATTCCACTGGTTCATTGCTAGCTAACATGTCAAAAGCCAAACTTTCTGATCCTACAGCTCGATTCGATTCATCATGAACAGATTTATCTTCACTAACTTGCACCGATACAATGCTAGTTACTACCGAGTCTGAAGCCAAACTTTCTGACCCTACAGCTCGATTTGATTCATCATCAACAGATTTATCTTCACTGACTTGCACCGGTTCAATGCTAGTTACTACCGAGTCTGAAGACAAACTTTCTGATCCTACAGCTCGATTTGATTCATCATCAACAGATTTATCTCCAGCAATTTGCACCAGTTCCTTGCCAACAACATCTTCAATCAAATTATTATTTCTTAAAACTGGATTGTGAATGAAATCCTCAGCAAGTGAAACAGAAAAAGTCCCTTGATTACTAATCTCATCTACAATGATAAAACATGCACCATTAAATTATATTGATTTTAAACAAATAGGAAAAAAAAAAAACTCTGATTCAAGTTCAAGAATAAACAGAAATATAATGAAAAGACCTTGTAATTCCATGCTTGTCATGGAGTATGATTTCTCTGAAAACTGCAATTCTGATCCTGCTTTTTCATCGGATTGATTTGATTTTTTATGATCAATTTCACCAACAATGCTTTTCACCAGTTCATTGCTAGTTAGGAAGCCCGAGGCCATCTTTTCTGATCCTAATTTTGCAAGAGTTTGATTCAATTCATGATCACCATCATCTGCAGTGTTCTTCACAGGTTCATTGCTCGTTAGGAAACCCGAGGCCACCTTTTCTGATCCTGATTTTGCAACAGTTTGATTCAATTCATGATCAACATCATCTGCAGTATTTTTCAACTGTTCATTGTTAATTAACAAGTCTGATGAAGCAAGCATTTCTGATCCTGCTTTTTCATCAGATTGATCTGATTCATGATCAATGTTTTTCACCGGTTCATTGCTAGTTAACAAGTCTGAAGCCAAACTCTCTGATCCTACAGCTCGATTTGATTCAACATGAACAGATTCATCCGAAGACAACACTTCAGATCCTGGTTTTTCAACAGCTTCAATGAAAGGTGACACACATTGGCCAACAACAACATCTTCACTCACATTTTTACTGCTTAAAACTGGATTGTTAATATTGACAACAACTTCGGTATTCGAAACAGGTGCAGTCTCTTGATTACTAATCTCATCTACAAACAATGACAGCAAAACACACAGCTTTTTAAACTATTTTGATTAAACATGAAATAATACATATAAAAAGATGAACAAACAGATTTATAACAAACAGAAAAAAAAACCTTGTAATTTCAAGCTTGTTAAGGAACTTGATTTCTCTGCTTGTTCCTTTTTCTTAGCTGCAGCTCTTCTCTTCTTTGGACCAGAAGGCATTTTTGTACAAACTGTTCAGTTTTTTTTACTAGAAAAAAACTAAGCAATGAGTATTAGGTGAATGACAAATAGCAGTAGTAGTAATATATATAGTGGAAGAAGAAATTGGTTATGAATGATGGGAAGCGGTAGAATTTGTAAAGCTGTGGCCTTTCCAAATTCCAATGACAAAAAACGATCCTTTGGAAACCCAAATTAGCAGAATCTAAGGAGCTTTCTTCATTTCTGAGTTTACTCCGTAAGTACTACTACCTCCGTCCCAAAATGTAAATCCTTTTAGGGTATTTCACACAGATTAAGAAAGTTGGTTAAATTGATTATGTGTCATTAATTTTGATGAAAATGTCTAAAATAACCTTTGACTATTATTAATGTAGTGTAGTAAAAAGTGGGTGAATAGATAATAAATGAGGGGTAAAAATAGAAAAATGTAATAAATGCTGGTTATTTAAATGAATTTCAGTTATGACAAAACAAAAAAAAAAAAAAAGATTTTACATTTTGACGGAGGTAGTATTAGCATTAAAAGGGTCGTTTCTTATCAGAGATTTTCGCAGAGAGGCTAACACGTGGGCAGGATCTCTGACCACACAGCTTCTCGAGGTGGAATACACAGATCTTCGTGTGAAAGCTCACATGTGGAGATCTTGCTTAGCGTAGATAGATTCCTAATAGTGAAATTCCAGGATAATTTTCCCATTAAGAAACAGAAACGCTATTCCCATTTTAAACATTCATTAATTATGATCAATTTTTCATGGAAAATGTCCTTTCATTGTCATTATTATACTCTAAGATAACAGAAACCCGAAAAATATAGTACTATCTCTCGAAAAAAAAAAATATATAGTCTTATCTCGTCTGATTCTTATTTAAGTGTCGTAGTTGTCAAAAACACATATTAATGACGTAGTTAATACTTTGACTTAACATCAAAGTGACAACAACACCTTCTTAAATATAATTAATGCAATATTGTTTTTAATTTCTCACCCCTTAATAGATAATGGTAGATTTAGAAAAATACAATAAATGATGCTTTGGAAATGTAACTGCCACAAATAAAAATGAATTTTTACTTTTGGCAACTATGAATTTTGGTAATAAAATCTAATTTTTCTTCATCTCCTTCATGTTTTCAAATATCTAGTTAATTTTCCCCGTGTTTTCTCCAAGTTCTTACCATTTTGAATTTTATTCTAATCTAGTTGTTCATTTTCTCAAGTTATTTTTTTTAATATTTTTTGTTTTGTTTTGTTTTGAGGGATGGGAAATTCCTCAAGTTCAATCCCAATTTTTGAACCTTCCTGCATATTTCTAACTTAAGAGGTAAGGAATAACATAATTGAGGGGCCGAGGCATTCTTGCCAGTTTTATAATTATAATTTGCATTTAGTGCTTTATTGATAATTTTTCGGGTTTTGAATGCACCGGGAGCTTTAGAATGTGCTGTTGAGAAAATCAGGGTGACTCAGGCATTGGAATTGTGGGCCTGTGGCGGCGGCACCGTACCCGCGGTGGCCCTGTACCCAACAGCCCAGTCTCTATCTTGAGGTAGATATCATGAAATTTTAGGTCATTATTTTCAATATTATATACTTACAAAATTTATAGGTGTGATTTTAATTAAGTCATATATGTTGCACTTATAAGTCATGTCATCAGGGAAGTTCATGTGCATGTGCATTTAGTTGGTCATTTTTTAAGTATGGATCCATTCAAATTTGAACGAGTGGAATGTCAGGGATAAATTAGCTTTTATTGCATGGATAAATATGCTTTTACAGCGTTCAAATTTAAACGGATCGGTTCAAATTTGAACGGATCCATATAATTCCAACGCCATTATTCAAATTTTGTCTATTGAAATTCAACGCGAGTCCGTTCAATATTGAACGCGCCCGTTGAAATTTTAACGCGAGACTTAAAAAAATGTCATGTCTGACCCGACCTGACATGAAATATTGGGGTGTATAGTGACCTGAAAATACAATTTCTCATTAAGTACTGATATAACACAAGATACTATGAGTTCACAAGAATCATCAACACCACATTATCAGTTACCCCCGCCTATGGGTCCATTTACTAATAACATGTGGGTGTTGGACCGGTTAAAAGTGCCCATGAGTGGGTCACAAAATAGCAAGCCAGTTAGTATACATTTCATTATTACATTTATTTCTTCCCCTCCGAGGATTACATGAGAGGGGCATATACCTATAGGGCGGCTTACATTGTGAGGTTATCATTTTTATTCATTTCTTGCTCTTCGGGGATAATAGGGGGACCTATTCCTTTAGGGCTTGCATTGGGAGGAGATCTTCATTCGTGGAAATTACGAAGACGTATTAGTCACTTTGCCAGGGTTGTAAATGGTGAAGGCTTCATGAAATTACTACTAGATCTTTCATTTCGATTCGGTTTTTAAGTTAGAAATTCAAGAGTTGAAGCTACTTTCGAATAATTAACCGAGAGCTAAGCTCGAGTTTTAAATTATATTAATCGAGTAGCTCGTGAGCTTAACCGAGCTTGATTAAATAATTATTTAATTAATTAAATTTATTATAATATATTATTTTTCATGATTAAAAAAAATATTATTCGAGTCGAGTATTAGACGAGTCGAGCTCGATCTTTCCATTTTTCATTAAAAATTAAATGAATTCTAGGAAATTAATCGAGCTTACGAAGTTGATTCGAAATTTATCGAAGTACTTAACGAGTCGAGTTCGATCTTGATTTTTAAGGTTCGATCGAAATGGAAGTTCAGCTTTCGAGTTCAACTTTTTTAATCGAGTCGAACTGAATTTCATTTCAGTCTTAGAAAAGATCGACTCACTTCTACTCGACGATTACACCCTCAGTCAGCCTCACATTCATTATATTGATTCAATTATTACAAATACTTTCATTAGTACTACTACATTGAGTGCCCACTACTACCGTGCATTAATGTCTGCTTATGCTTATTCATTGTCATTTCCTTAATTTACATTGATATCACCCACTTTATTACACAAGTATTAATAAAATAAAAAATTTCCCTCAAAAAATAAAATAAAATAAAATAAAATAAAATAAATATTTTGTTATAAAAGTCATTAATCAACATAAAACTTTGAGAATCTTCTCGGATATTCTCATAGTTCCCTCTTGAGTGTGATTTTTATTACTACATTGTGTGCTCGTTCATTATTTAACAATTTCATATGAAGGTGATGTTGGAGAGTTGGTTGATCCAATTGGAGATTTTTACTATTCCAACTTGATATCATGTCATAGGATGCTTTTTATTTCAATGCATTTGTAACACAAAATTTATACTATCCTAAAAATGCAAACAAAGAAACATGAAAACCCGTAACAAATCAAAGTATCAATTTCAAATAAAACAATAGTTACGATCTCTATAATCTTTTGATTCTTCCTTTTGATGATTAATACTCTCTCGGATATGGCAGAAGAACTTTGATTTCGGTGATGATTTATGATCTCTCAGATATGGCGGAAGATCTTCGAAATTGGTGATGATTTATGATCCCGGATAAGGCGGAAGATATTCGAATTTGGAATTGAAGGCTCCGGATATGGCGGAAGACTTTAAAGTTGATGAAGATTTGAAGGAACTTCGTGTTACCTTCGATTTCTTTGTTGAAGAACTTCGCCTTCGTGAGGATCTTCGAGTGTTGAAGACGCCTTGTTGAAAAACTCTGCATTTGTGTTGATCTTTGAGTGTTGAAGACGCCTTTCCACCTTCTTCCCTTTCTTGAAGAACTTCAAGCTTTTCTTGAAAAATCTTTGATGCCTTGGTCAAGGGCGGCTGCAGGAATTTTAAATTGGGGGTCAGAAATCTGTCATTTTTTTTCTCGTATCACATATATATTTGGATATTCAGTTCTACACATGTAATTATAGGGCAATATATATAAACAGGAGGTCAATACATAAAAATAAGAGGGTCAATTTCACACATATGTTTATTTATATAAAAAAAAATATCTACTATTTATACACAATATTTTTATTTTAAGGGGTCGGTCGCACCCCAATCACATATGTAGAGCCGCCCCTGGCTTTGGTGTTGTTGCAGAGTGCTTGAAGCTTTTTGCTCCGGCCTCTGAGATTTCTCACCAACTTCCATGTGTCTTCTGTGGATGGGTGCCATTGATTGATTCGCATTAAATATATAAAATCTTCTAATTGATTCCGACCATATTTAGAAGATCGACATTGATTACAAAACAATCAAATCACTTAAATAATTTATTCCAAGAGATTTTTATGATTTAAATAATTTTTTTGGCCAGATGATTTAAATAATTATATATTATCCCTAATATTTAATGTAGGAAATATATAGAAATATTTAGATTTAATGGTATAGGTAGCACGTGACAAATATAATGCATCACATATAGTCATTTATAACAAATGAATTAAATCTCTAAGTTATTAAGAGATTTTAATTATTTTTCTATTACTCCCTAATATCCTATATAGAAAATAATAGTAAAATAAAGTGGTTATTAGTTATAAGGCCGTCGCTAGAGACTTAATGATCATTTAGGACACTCAAAAAACTTATTCGGTTATAAGGACGTTCTAATTTATTTTTTCAAGCATCTTTACGGCAAGATTCAATCACCTTAATCTGATATGGTTTAGCGGTTGGCTGAATGTATTCATATATCATAGGAATTCAATTACGGCAATCAAACTTTATGCTTAGCAGAACTGATGGTGCTTGGAAAATCAATTATTCCAACAATTAATCAAATCCGATTTCAAACAAAAGAAGCTAGCCGTTGCTGAGTCATGAAACTTTCAGATCGACTAATCCGGTCAAAATCATCAATACAGCCGTTGCAGATCAATTATCTCGGAGTCTCTTTTCAAATCGAAATCTATTTATGCAAATCGAAGAATCCGGCGTCCATCTAATCAAAATTTCAGGGAAGTTATATGTTTATATATATTTAGAACTCAAAATGTATAACCAGGGCGATGGAATTGGAACTCTACTTCTGATTCTAGAACCATTTATGGAAGTGAACCATCTCAAGCATCTTGCTTAATATATAAATTATATGAACTTTTCTCAAGCATCTTGCTTGATATATATTAATAAAGGTTTATTTTGCTGTTCAAAAAAGGTATTATGAGTTTGTAATAGGTTGATCAAGTATCTGCATTCATAAAGTTTACAAAGTCAATAGCTTTTCGATGTTTACTTATGGTCTCCCTTGTGTTTATATGCATTTTGACAAAGAAGTGTAAGCTCAAGAACTACCGAAGTAAGAATTATTTTTCTGATTTACATGTTACTTGATGGAGTGATATTGATGACTTATGCAGTGACATTGCTGTCTAATGCAGTGACATTGATGACTTATGCAGTGACATTGATGTCTGATGCAGGGACATGGATGACTTATGCAGTGACATTGATGTCTGAAGCAGTGACACAATAACACGTCTAGGAGAACATCATCAATCAATCTAGCTTACCCGAAGTTGACGGCGAGGAAATTGTTGTTGTTGCAGTGTAATCAGTCGATTGTTGTTGTTGCAGTTTAATCCGCCTTCGAATTCCGGTACGTGCTCAAACAGCTGCTGATGGTGGAGGAGAGATTTACACCATTGATGTTGTGAAGAATATGAAGTATAAGGATTCACTCTTCTGCTGCAAAATTCTCGATGTCGGGAATGCAAAATTTCATAGACTCAATGTTCCAGAGATGAGAGAATCTCCATTTTCACAATGAACAACAAGGACGGTGTGGATTCAAGAGGCCCAGAGCAAGACGATCTTCGAGTGTTAGAGAATGAACATGTTTCAATTGGCGGAGGGACCAAGTTCATAGCCTTCAACTTTTGTATGAATTGGCGGGGAGATTGACTGTTCAACAACTATGATTGTTTAGAGACCAGGTTCATAGGCAGAAGCACCAAAAAATTTGCTCTTCAATTTTTTTTTCACTTCACCTTCTGTTAAAATCTAAGAGCAAGGCCCCCTATTCTGAAGTTGCAACAGTCTCATCTTGCACTGAATATATTTGGGGTGATATCATTCCTAGATAGTAATACCATTGAGTGTTTTTATCTATCTTTGTTAATGGATTTGCCTGTTGTTCTTGGTTTTGTTAGTGGGACTGTGTTTTTTTAATTATCTTATAAAAGACATGGTATAGGGGACCCTTTTGTTCATATTGCTGATATCTGTCCATACTTGTATATGCTAATATTGTCTACAAGTCATGTGTTCTGCTTGATATATCTTGTTTATATCATCTTGAGACTTGCCATCGCTGCATCTACCTTGTTGTGATGTGCCTGCATCTTTTGGGGCTTCACTTTTTTTGAATTTGTTGTTGTTTCCTCCTTGATGTTTGATGTAGGGACATTGATGTCTGATGCAGGGACATTGATGTCCGATGCAGTGACATTGATGAATGATGCAGGGACATTAAGCTAAACAAGATCGTCAAATGATTCAAGATCGTGTTAAAGAATTGAGGACTCACAATGAATCCAATTATCGTGAGGGCACAAACAACGTGTGGCCATTACAAGAGTCATAGTGAAGAGTCTTTGTAGTTTCACCAAACTTGTACTTCTATCCATATTAAAAGCTCCACATTTAGAGAAATGCAAAACAAGAGTAGAAGTGGTGATCTAGTTGTTAGGTTTTATCGCGGTGACATTGATGTCGATCTGGGGACATTGATGACTTATCGCGCGATGACATTGACGACTTATCGCGGTGACATTGACGACTTATCCGGTGACATTGATGTCGATGCGAGGACATTGATGACTTTCGCAGTGACATTGATGTGCAAGCGGTGACATTGATGATTGTATTTACAATTAGATAACTGATGCAATGATATTGATGTCACCGCATATACAACTTGATACACACATTTGATAACTTTGTAAAGTAACTTTATTTCTTTGTTATCTTTAAATATTTGATTGATGTTGGTTTATTTGATTAGTGTTGGTTTAAATTTTCGATAACTTTGTAAAATAACTGTATTTCTTTTGTTTTTTTTGGTTTAAAGGCATATTTTTACAACCAAAGGTATGCATAAATTGTTACAATAACACGTCACTGCATAAATCGTTACAATAACATGTCAGTGCATAATTCGATACAATAAGACATCACTGCATAGATCGCTACAATAAGAAGTCACTGCATAAATCGCTACAATGAGACGTCATTGCATAAATCATTACAATGAGATGTCACTGATCAAGGTTGTCAATGGATCGCGGCGGTCAATACATCATGGTACCCAATGAATCGCGGCGGTCAATGCATCGAGGTGGTTAATGGATCCCGGTGGCCAATGCATCCGGGTAGGTGGTCAATGCATGACGGTGATCAATACGTCACGTCGATTTTTATGAAGAAAAAAATTGATTTTATGAAATTTATTCGGAAAAATATCAAATTAGATTTTAGACGAAAGAAGACGAAAAAAATATGAATTTTAGTGAAAAATTTATGATGATCCGAGTTTTAAATCAAAATATATGACCTTTAGAAATATGGTGAATTATAAAAATAAAAAAAAAGAAGAAGAAGATTACTGTAATATACCTACTCCCGACCCCCAGTCCACAGGAGTGCCATTCAGAGAGAGGCCATGAAAGCTCTCGCCATGACTTCAATACTAAGACTAGAAATCCCAAGATAATCAAACTAATCCACAATTTAACATAATAAATCCACTAGTCAATTTAACATCAATTCAATAAATATCTTCATTACAATATTACAACTCATAAAAATTACAATAGCTCTCAAAATTATATGAAGTACCATCCAAAACATTAATTTCTTTTATCTTCGAATCTCGATCAAACATCGCCTACAATTTCTCTTTTTCCTTGATCAAAACCTGTACATATATTTTTAAAAGAAAAAAAAAGAGACAAAGAAACAAGGAAGCGAGGCGTCAGCAAAGGGCTGATATGAGCCACGTGTGCAAGTGTTATACTATATTATATATATATAAACAACTTTTATAAAAATTTGCAGCGGAAACCTTTATTAATCTTGCAAAACGAGTTAGTAAGTAATTCTTGAAGAAAATAAAAGACAGAGATAATAAGTCAAATTTAAAAGTTATATAGTGCACGAGCATTAAGGAAAAACATGTCGTGTTTATTTTACAAACCAGAACTTTGGCGAGGCCGATGAGTCAAATGACCGCCCAAACACCATATGTGCCCAAGGGATTTCAACCGCACTTCACGAGAACTAGCCATGCGACAACTCCGGCCGATTGTCGGGAAAAGAATCAACTTTCACCGTGCAAACCTCTCACACGGCTCAACCAACCTCGTCCATGCCCTAGGACCCACGCACCAACCGCAAACCCTTGCTTTCCGGTTTGTAGCATGAATCTTCGGGGAAAAGGTACCGTCCCCACTCTTTACGAGTGAGCACTCTAGCCATCGGCCGGAAAGACTTGAGTCAAGAGGCCCCGAGACCGGTGACTAGCCGCTCTCCTAAGCAAGAACTCTAATCCCCTAGCCACTGTAGAGCTTTGACACTTTCGTGTCACGAGCGAAATGAGCAAGTAGTATCCGTCAATTCCAAGTATCGTTTTATTTATTTATAAAAATGTGCACTAGCTCAAATCAAGTCATTTAATTATAAAGAAATCATTTGAAAATTACTTCCGAGTTTAAAAGTTCATTCGATATATATACACAAAAAATTGAAAATAATAGAAAACACACTTTTGGCTTTATATCAAAATAAAAGACTCACCTAAGGTCCATGCATGCCATCGATTATTTTATTATGCTCGATCCCTATCTGTTAATTAGTTGTCTGCATCTCATCCTCAGTAAAATAACACTTTAGGAAGCCCACCACCATTTAAGAGCCATTTTATTGAATTATAACTCATCGGTTCATTAGTCTCTCAATGTATGTACCAATTATTCCCAACCTTTTGTTTCCATACACTTCACCGTAAACTGTCGAAGGAGATGATGGTTTATGGAATCATTCCATCCTACTGGCAATGCATGGCGCTGCCGCTTGTGGAAAATATAGTTTGTGGTATTAGGAGGAGGCTTCACTGGAGTCGAGTTTTTGTCATTTAGGTACCCATCGAGAAAAAAAAAAAACATAAAATGAATAAGGTGTGAATTTTCTGTGAAAAGTTCATGATGGTTCAATGGTGGATAAGACTACTCGTGCATGGTGGTGACGATGGAGGTTGGTGTTGCAATGGCAAGAATAGAATTGCACATAAATAAAGATGAACCTGTAGCCCGGTGGTGATGACCTTTAATTTGTGGATGTACAAGGTGGTGGATATTGTCATTCCGGCGGATAAACGGTGGTGATGTTGGTGGATATAGCCGAGGAGGTGGCTGATGGATAATGGGGAGAATCACTAGTTGTAGTAACTAGTACGGCGTTCGACTTCCCAATGGTTGATGTGGGTGCATGGGGATATTGAGTTGATGGAGCATATGGGGCTTTAATTCTAAGACTATTTATATATCAGGTAACTTCAGTGATGAAATTAAATGGATAAAAAGAACGGAAACGTTAGAAAAAAAACGTGGAATAATACTTCTTGAATGCAACAGTTATGTTAGTGATAATTAGTGTTCAAATATTAATTGTAAACCATTATAATATCTGGGATAATACTTTATAAAACAGACAAAACCGTTGGGAAAATATCAATTATCATATATATACCTTGATTGGCAATAATGATCCAAAAATAAATTCAAATCAGTGCATATTTTATATAGATGTATATAATTTACTATTCTTGAAAATAATATTATGTTTTAAAATAATAACAGGGTAAGTAAATACATTTTTAATGAAACTTCAAATAATAATAATAATAATAATAATAATAATAATAATAATAATAATAATAATAATAATAATAATAATATCACCTTTAGTATAATAGTGTCACAACGAAATCATTTTTACGTTGAAATTACTCCAAACTTTTCGCAGCTTAATCAATAGTATGAAAATAACATTATCACTACATCTTAATTGTTGAAAATAAAAAGGAAATATAAATTATTTAGACAATTACTTAGAAATGCCTATAAAGTCCTTTATAAACAATACTGCGAAAATCGGGGTGTTACATTACTGAACGTGTTGGGTGGTTTTTTTTTTTTTTTTTTTTTTTTTTCACTTCAAATTAGAATGTCCTTATAACTAAATAAGTTTCATTCTTAAAAATAGAATGTCCTTATAACTAAATAAGATTTCGGAGAGTCCTATTACCCCTAATAAGTTGAAAATCAGTCATTTTAAATAATTGGCCCTAAAATAAATTTAATTTTAAGATATGAGTACGTAACATGTATAATATGTCACATGAAATTTCCATATCTACAACATTCTTTCATATGCTTTGTAGGGGTGGTGTCTTTATTATTTTGACTTATTCTATTTTTGATTTGTGACCTCAATTGTGTGGTACTTGAGTAGTTCTGATGACTATTTGGTTTCGACCTTATGTACAGATAAATGCATATTGTGTGTTGTTTATTATCGATATCGTGTCGTGGTTATTTACAACAATTATGATTTATGATGCTGAGTTGTAGTATGTATCAATAACATGGAGGTTGTCTCCCTTGGCATGGTTGTTGCTTTGCAGTTCTAGAAAGTATTATTGTTCATATTCTTGTTTTCGGATTTGTTGTATCTTTATCCTTGTCTTTCTTTTATCCGTCTCCTCTTTAAAGTTTATGTGTAGTCTGGTATGATGTTAAAAGCTGACGTGTTGAATTGTCATGGATTGGGCATGGCCGAGTGACCTTCTCCTATTTGACCTATTTTACCCCTAATGTAGATTTTTTTATTCCACATAACGAAATTACCTAATTTCATAGGACAGTAAACCCACACGCGCACACGGTGGGAGGGTAGGTTTAGGTTGTTAAAGAAAATGTTGGAGAACTTTCAAAAAAAAAAAAATTTGCTGGAGGAAAAAAATTTAACACTTCATTTACTGCATTATTCAAGAAAATGATCGTGTTACTCACAAAATTCTGCATAAAGTCTATACCAACACCATCATATCTCACATATTTCATCTGTGAAAAATATTTTTAAAAAAAATTACTATAATTAGTCTCAATCACAAAATGAAGTTGGTGTAGATTTTTTTAATTCCACATAACGAAATTACCTAATTTCAGAGTACAATAAACCCACACGCACACACGGAGGGAGGGTAGGTTTAGGTTGTTAAAGAAAACGTTGGAGAACTTTCAAAAAAAAAAAAAAAAAAAAAAAAAAAACTTGCTGGAGGAAAAAAAAAATTAACACTTCATTTACTGCATTATTCAGGAAAATGATAGTGTTACTCACAAAATTCTACATTAAGTCTACACCAACACCATCATATATTATCTCACATATTTCATCTGTGAAAAATATTTTAAAAAAAATAATATATTTAGTCTCAATCACAAAATGAAGTTGGTGTAGATTTTATAGAGAGTATTGACCGTAACTCAATCACTTTCAGTGATTTAGGCGTGCCTCTAGCTAAACATATAAATGGTAGAATAGACTTTTAAACCTCATTTCATTTCTCTTTATAAATGATACAAATGAGTATATTTATAGAATTTCAACAACTTTGCTTCCGGTTGTCTATTTAATCATAAGTTGTTTTGCGGTGTTTGCGTCAATACTTATCTATCGCAACGAGAAAAAGACATAATTGCTAGTATCAATTTCACTTGCTCATTTGTTTCCCTGCGTATGATACATATCTACATCATTTACTATTTTTGTTTGTTGTTTATTTTAAAAACATTGTTGCTTCAATTGATGATGAATGATTCATCACTTACCCTTTCGTTTCTCAACTTTATGGGACAACTTCCATTGAAGGACTCTTCCCATTTAGTTTTTTTTATTTTTTATTTTTTATAGATTACTTTTTTTTTTTAGATCAGAGCAGTTGCTATTAATAATCTTAATTGTGTATGTTTTGCAAGGTCTGTCTAAAGTCTAAACTTAAGGGGTGCATTGAAGAAGCTGAAAAATATAATGATGCTATTATAACCTTTTCATTTTAGGGTTTTTTTGTGTGTGTGTATTGGGTGACATCCTCACCAAACCGGATCCAGAAATTCGTTTTATTGATGTCATCGGAATCTAAAATTATATTTTTAAAAACAAAAGTAAATCATTTTAAGACTAAAAAAAATACCAGATCTTAGTGGGGTCACGTGACCCCGATATACATAGACCCCCCGCGGCTCACTACCAATTATGTTTGAATTTGTTGGATCTTTGTAGAGGGGTATAGGGAAGATGATATGATGCTTAATAAAAATTTAACTTCAGCCGCTAATATTTTTCTTTCGATACTTCAGCCGCTAATATTAACTAATTTCATAGTAAATTATTTTCTTTTCATGTGTGTAAAATTATATATATATATATATGATACAGATCCATATATATCTAATCTCTCCCGCCGTATATCGCACGGGTAAAAGACTAGTATATATATAGCTAAAAAAAAAAAGACATTTGGCCTTCATTTAATTTACTAGGCTAGAGTCAAATAATGCCAAGTGTCTTAACACTCTTCATAGGCCAATACATGACACATGTATGTGGTTTTGAGACACCAACATTTATATATATTTAAATGTAGTACCGTAAAATGAATATTCACATATTACGTGTGTATTTATAACAGTTATCATATTTTAGGCCCTATTAATCATCAAATAGGCTCAACATATTGTCATGTCATTCGTTTGACACAACTGTTGTATATAACGTCGAATTACCAACAAGGTCATAACCGACAATAACCAATGTTCGTATCTCATTTGAGGCGAAAAAATATGGGTGTGTATTTTTCGCCTCGGAGAAAAAAGAAGGGCAAAGGTTTAAGAAGGACGTTTGACCAAAGAATCAGTGGCTTAACCCGTGTGCATTGTCTGTTCGTATGCTATACGACCAAAAAAACACTTTTTTGTACCATTTCGCACATTTTATTTTCGCGTTTTAGGTGTTTTGGATCCAAACTAAACCCTAATCGTGGCTTATGAACCCGATAGGGGATTCTGCGTCCCAAGATCACGATATTTATGAAAAAAATGGGAAAAAATCGTGGTCAAAATATGCAGGGTTATTTCGGCCATACCTTTTCGAAAATGGGTTATATAGGCCATTCCCCCAAAAAAGAATTCGATTTTTATTTTTATTTTTTCGGGTCACTTTCTTTTGGTTTTCAATTTACGAAAGGGAAAATTGCGAAGAGCTGGGTTTTTCGTTAAACCCTAGTGTTCTTCCCTGGGCAGGACGGCGCAAACCTCTCTCAATACTCAGTCGTTTCAGTCCCTTATTATTATTAGTTTCTACTGAACCAGAAAGTCGACAATCCCATCTCTACCTCCTCGTCCTCTTGGATCACTTCTCTGTGCATAGTATAAGTATTTGGTGGCTGTAAATTCATCAAGTGAAGCAGTTAAACATGGATATAGATGGGGAAGTGGAAGAGAATCTAAGAAGGGTTCAAGTGCGGTTCGTGACGAAGCTTAAGTCTCCATTCAAAGCCCCTCCTTCAACTATTGCTATCCCTACAAACCTCACTCGTTTTGGTCTCTCCGGCGTTGTTAATGAGCTCCTTAGAGCTGGTCTGTAATTTTACCTGCTTTTGTATATTTTGGCTGTACTAGTAATTTTCCTTTTTATCCTTGTTGACGAGTGCTTTTCTTATGCATACCACTTCTAGCTCTTACATTGTTTTTTTTTTCTGTTGATTTGCTACATTTTGTTATTAATTCTTGAATTTTTATGTTAGCAAGAGATATATCGTTTGTGAAGATAAAAAAAAATTCTGTTTTTGTTTTTGGTTAGTTGGCGTGATATAAGCATTTTCACCTTCTTTTGGGCCATCCATTGTACTTGTAAACACTTAATTTACACTTCTTGAATAGTAATTAAGTTAACCTTTTTGACTGTTTGCTTGTTAATAATTCCTTAATCTCCAAAACTGTGATTTGAAAAGATTTTAGCTTGAAAGATGTCATTTTGACAAGAGTTAAGCTTCTTATGGTGCATCAGCTGATCAACCAATAAGATTAACTAGCTCTGATTTTGATTTACCTTTATTTTTCGTCTTATTTCTTTCCAGGAAATGACGATTGGAAAACTGAGCCCTTTGATTTTCTTATTGGTGGAGAACTCATCCGGATGTCCCTTGAAGAGTTTCTTCTAGCCAAAGGCATCTCGGCTGTAAGAATTTTCTGTTTTGGTACTTAATTCAAGAAGCAATGACCATATATCCATATCTGAAACTCTGACCCTTTGATACACACACACACACACACACATTTTTTCATGGTCTTTTATGTTGATTTGCACTGTAAAATAAAGGACGGAAATTGATGAGCTTGAGGCACTTGCGCCACCAATAGTGTATAGTGTATACTTGACTTCAATGATTAGAAGCATTATGGTAGGGACAGAGTAATTTCTTTGCACTATCAGACTTTAATTGGCTATTAACCTGCAATACCGAAACTTTGGTTATTTTCATGTTATAAGGTCGATATATTTTTCTCTTTGTCGGTCTTATTTTTCCCTGTTTCAAAGATACTGTCATATTCGTTACGGACCTTCAAACAACTGGTTTGATCCTTCGATAAAAACACTTGGAAAAGGCCCTTGTGATAAGACTTTGCCTTCCTTTTAATTTGTTATAGTATGCTGTTTTGTGTGCATTCATGCTCACATATCTGGAAAGCAGAAATCCCATCCAATATGTGATACTCCCCATCAACGAAGTCCTAGGAACTTGAAATTGTCAGATGTCATTGTTCTGGTCTGGGGACACTTTTACCTTGATTCTTTCATCATAATGATTATTTTCAATCATGGCTGATTACAGGAGAAAATTTTGGAAATTGAATATATTAGAGCGGTGGCCCCTAGAAAAGAGGAGGAGCCTTCTTTGCATGATGATTGGGTTAGTGCTGTTGATGGTTCAAATTCTAGGTATGCATATCAATAAACAAGTATCATGGGAGTTTTTTTTTCCCTTCCTTTTGTATCAATGTTGCTTGAGTATTCCTGTCCTCCTTGTCTTTATGCTAATCTCGCAATAATTTATGTAACATCTACTCGACCTTTGGCTTTGGTGGTGTATTCTTGTGTCATGTTTCATTAAGGTTTTATTTTTTATTTTTATAACTGATAATATGTCAAGTCGATCACAATAAATCTTGTGGCCCAAAGCCGTTAGGTATTTTGAACCTGTCTGGCTTGTCTGCAGCTCTCTTTTTTTGTTTTCTCTTTCGTCCCCTGTTTATTAAACGTCCTGAGAAGATGCATAGTTCTTTTTAGAAGAAGATTCTTGCAAGTTCAATTCATTTTGTCTGCATATGTGTAGGTTCGTTTTGACTGGATCCTATGATGGCTTAGGAAGGTAATCGTCTTAACCATTAATCTGTTTTTCTGCTTTTTGTTGCTTTTCAATTATTGTTTATCATTATACTTTATCACTTGGCTCGTGTTCTATTGGAAACTGATGCTTGCAAATGTTGGATGAGTGATGAATTTCAGAGTATGGAAAGCAGCTGGAGTATGTACACATGTATTAGAAGGGCATACAAACGCAGTTACTTCTGTCTGTAATGTCAAGTCTGATGGTATGAATGTGGGCCGATTCTTTAAAAAAGTTTTCACCTCTTTTTGGCATGCCCTGCTTACTTTGTTTTCAGATCACCCCTGGTTAAAAGTGGGTGTTCCCTGTAGTGGCTTATAGATCAAAGTTTTATCTACATTTTTTAAGGGGTGGGGGATGTATCAGTGTTCTAAAAATCGCATCTAGGCGCCGCCTAGGCGCCGCCTGGGCGCTAGGCGCACCTCCAGCGTCCCGACTTGGCTCTAGGCGACATGTTCTAGGCGGCTGGGTCTTCTGGGCGCTTCTGGGCGCTTCTGGGCGCCGCCTAGGCGACCTGGGCGCCACCTAGGCGACCTGGGCGCTCTCAAATCGATTAGGTTGCGTTTTTTTTTTCTTTTCTTAGATATTTGGCATATTACATATATAACTTTTGACATAATTAAAAATACACTTAACCTAAAAAAACTCAAGCAAAGATGCCTCCTTTCTAGTCGTTCTTTCTCCCTCTCATTCTCTGTTCTTCCCTCTCACTCCTACTCAAAGCATGATATTGTTGGAGTTGGAGACTTGGGGAATAATGATGATGAGATTGAGGATTGAACTTGAGAGTTGAGACTTGAGAGTATTGAGTCTATTGACTATTGAGTGTTGAGTTGAGTGTTGAGCATGACATTGATTTCGTACTTTGGGTTTTGGATACTACGTTTCATTGATCTTTTGACACAATTTACAAGTTTTTACTTGATTTTTATGTTTTATGATCATAGGATGTAAAATTTAAATAAGATAAGTATTAATTTTTCAAATTAAAAAAAAAAAAAAAACGCCTTTGCGCTGGCGCCGCTGGCGCCGCCGCCTAGGCGCCCTGGGCGCTAGGCGCCCCTGGAGCGCACCGTCATCGCCTAGCGAGTTTTAGAACACTGGGATGTATACCTTTCAGTTATAGATACTTAATGGGTAATATAAATTTATCAAGTTCTCATGCTTCAAGTTGATTCATTGCTTGGAACTTTGACTTGAATTTATGACCTGCTTTTTTAGTGTTTTGTCGACCCAGTTTCCCTCTGTTGACTTTACTTATTCTTGGACACTTCTCTATTATTGCAGAAAGTGGCGCCCATCAAATAGTTGCTACTGCTTCTAAAGATATGTCGTTGAGATTGTTTAAGGTGATGAAAGTCTTTAGATGTTGATCTCAGATCATTGAATTGTTTAAGGTTTCTGATTCATTTGCTTGCTACCTGAAAGTTTGATGCAGAGGAAACTCACAGTCAGCCAATACGGATTCAGCCATATAAAATTTTGCAAGGACACAACGCTTCAGTGCAGTGCGTTGCTGCTGAGCCTTCAGGAGATATGGTCTTGCCTTTGCCCCTTTTATTACTGAACATTGCCCTCCCTCATCTTTAACCACACACAAGCAAAACAGAGTATTAAAAAAAAAAATCCTACCTACGCCTTTAACATTCAACCTATTTGAACTGCATTTGCTTTGTTCATTTGCAGATTGCTTCAGGTTCATGGGACAGTAGAATCAATTTGTGGAACACAAATGAAACTGAGGCTGGCGATACAGTGTCTATCAAGAAGAGGAGGAAGGATAGTGGAGATGAAAAATTTCAATCAGTGGTATAACTGCAGTTTTTGGGATACATGTATACACATACGCATTTTTTGCATACACATACACACAGTGACACAGGGATAACTATATCCATATTTATATGTATACTTTGAAGGCAAGTTGAAATGTAATGAAAGCAGTGTTCCTATTATTATCGGCATGTAGGGGGAGGCAGCAACTACTCTTGTAGGGCATACACAATGTGTTTCCTCTGTCATCTGGCCAGAATTTGGAACTATATATTCAGCATCTTGGGATCATTCTATTCGACGTTGGGATGTTGAAATAGGCAAGGACACTTTAAATTTGGTGAGGAAAATGATCTGTTCTGTTCTCTTCCTTCACCTCCAACTTCTTTTCACTTTTGTGATCATAAGCTTCCCCTTTTCATAGTTCTGTGGGAAAGTGATAAACTGCATTGATGTTGGAGGCGAGGGCTCAGCCCTCATTGCTGCTGGTGGTACAGATCCCACCCTTCGTGTGTGGGATCCTCGAAAGCCAGGTGCTTCTTCGTTTTCATTTATTTGTACAATATATCCCCATAGGAAGAACCCCACTTCCCTAAGAAAACTCATGTTTCTTGAAATGTTTTCTCCAATAGGCACGTTGGCTCCTATATTCCAATTCTCTTCTCACAAATCCTGGATATCTTCATGCAAGTGGCATGCTGAATCATGTTATCACTTGGCAACTGCATCATATGATGGGAAAGTTATGTTGTGGGACCTGAGAACTGCGGTAAGTAAAGCACTTGCTTTTCTTGTCTTCCTGTCTTTTGATTACAGTGTGTGTGTGTGAGTAGTGAAAACATGTATGTATGCTAATTTTTTCGTTTTTCATATGCTGTTGTTGTGCAGTGGCCATTGAGTGTGATTGAGGCCCATGAGGATAAGGTATTTTATTTCCTTGGACATTCAGTTTTTAAAATGTGAATCTTTATATGAACAAGAACAACACCTACTAACCTAATGTGAAATCTTTAATTGAATTGAGATCATATTTTCGGCTGATTATTTCTTTTAAAAAAAAAAAAATGATTTTGGCTCTGATGATGAATTAGGTATTATCGGTTGGCTGGTGGAAAAGAGATAGCGTGATAAGCGGTGGAGCTGACTCAAAGCTTTGCATATCGTCTGAAATTCCTGTGATGTGATACTCCATAAATGGATATTTACAAGTTTTGTTTATTTTTTAAAAAATTTGATTAATTTGTGTTCTGATATACTTGTGTTGAATTGTCTGTCCTCCATTAATTCCTTAAAGTTTTCTAGTATGTAGTAGCTGTTTTAGCCACCGGTTTAAGCTCCACGCTTGAGTTCTTTTCATTTATACAGTCATTTTTCTTTTTATTATTTATTCAGTACTACTATTTTAAGTTTTCCCAATTTACTGATTTCCAGAATTTAAATTTTGAGGATCTCCGGCTCGTTTGGGGCCTAGCCGACTAGATTTTAATTGGCGTTAGTAAAGTTGTATTTCTTTTTTTAGTTCTTATGGACTTTGTTGTAATCTGCTTGGTTTTTTCCACTTGAAATATAAATAAAAAGATTGCTTTTTCCAAAAATAAATTAAATTAAATTAAAATTTGCATATGCATTAGTTTGTATTTTGGTTCATTTTCATACAGGTTCGACTATATCATGCTTCATTATCATGTTAATAGTTGTAAAAATATGTTAAACCAAAAGCCTATCTAAAAGGACTTAAAATGCAATAAATACTACATGAAAATATCTTTTGTGAATATTCTTAGAGTTGGTTTCTAACCTTCTTACAATAAAAAAATAAAAAAAAAATACATGAAAAAATAAAATAAAAGAAAGATTCAAGAATAGAGTGTTAAAACGGAGAAGAAAAGGTGAAAGAAAAATGAAGAAGAGCAAAACTGAAGTTAAGAGAAGTTGGTTTGTTTTTTCATTCAAGGCAAATGGTATGGTGGGGAGGGGGATTCTACCATAGAGACTATGTTGTACGAAGTTTCTTTGAATACACCGAAAAACTCTCTGTGTTTTAATATATATTGGATAATAACACTTAAAAACACGAGTGTTTTCCAGCATATTTAAGAGGACTCCGTACAAGATAGTCTCTACGATAGAATTTATCAGGAGTGGGAAGAGGTAGGGGAAGATGCGGGGGCCGGGGTGCTTACTGCTTAGAGCAAACGTACTAAGACTCATTTAGCAGAGTTGGGATCCTCTGCCGTATCCTCTCTCGCGCCGTGCTGTCCAGAACTCAAACGACGTCGTTTGAAAACGAACGACGGCGTGTTGATGTTTTTTTTTTGTTTTTTTTTATTTTATTTTTAAGCTCAGATCGAAACGGTGTCGTTTCGACTCAAAACGACGCCGTTTCGACTCAAAACGACGCCGTTTCGAATCACAACAGCGTCTACTGTGCTCGACCTACGGCAGAGGATTGGGAAGCGGTCGTCTTCTTTGACAATTGCCGAATAGACATTTTGTTTATTTGCAAGACAATGTAACAATACCAAAATAGCCACTTTTTAATCCAATTCGTCTATGCAAGTATTTTAGACATTTTATTATGAGAAAACTTGGATATATTCAAAGCAATGATATGGATATAGTTATGTTTTACCAACATAACACATGGGTAAGTCCCAATTTTTCACGGTGTGGTGTTGCTTAGGTAGATTTAATGAACACCGTTAATGACACTATAAAGTCGATTTACTCGCGCATTATACGTAAGAAAATTTTCGACTTTGCTTAAATTTTATGTATAAATTCAACTGTAGAAATATTATGTTAAACTTTTGGGAGAATGAGGGAGAATGACCGAAATATTTCATCAAATTAGTAGAGGCTGACGATCTTTTGAAACTTTTGCATAAACGATAAAACTATTTATTCATTTGTCGAAATTCACTTGTGTCGAAATTCAACATCGAAAATTATTAATTTTCAAAATTCATCATCGAAATTCACTAATTTTAAGGATTCATTGATTTTCGGGATTCATTGGGAGATTCATTTGATTTTTTGGGATTCACTATTTGTCCTTACCATTATAAAAATTATGCAGTTGTCATTCTCACTTATATAAAAATATGTAAGTTTGTACATGCTACTTAAAAATATTTCAGATTGTGTTCTTATCCCTAATTTTCCATAAACTTTTTATTTTTATTTATTTATTTTTATAGATATGGAAATAACCTCCCACGTCATATGGGCGGCTAAGGGACGGAAGCGAAAATGGCCTGCAATGCAAATACCAACTTGGTTATTATGGATGCATGGAACATGGATTTGAATGGGAAAGCAGCGAAATGGTCGCATGACCTTCCATCTTGAGGCAAAAGAAAATGAAAAATCCAAGAGTAAACCCTAAATTTAATCCTTCACCGTCTCCCTCTTACCTCTATACCTGAAACTCATCTCGATTTCATTTCCCCATTCCCCTGTTTCTGAAGCATTTACTGTGTTTCGCTTCCAATTCCCCAATCGATGTTTTCGGGGGTTTCTATATTTAATTTTATTATCTACAGAAGCCCTCGAAAGTTGATTGGATTCTTGCGTAATAACAGCTCAGCTGATCGTCCAGGCAGATTCATCTTACGTCCAAGGAATTTTGATATCCAACAAAGGTATATTTGGTGTTTGAATGTAATTAGCTAATAATCGTATGTTGATTTTGTCTTTTAAGACCCTTTTGAAATGAGCTCCGAAGGTCGGATTATCGATTGCCTGAGGCAAATCCCAAATGATTTTACTGAGAGTTTAATGAAGTGTATCTGTTCGACACAATTACACAAACAAATATGCATCATACTGCATTTACATTTTTCAATTAGATTCAGTACCTTGGTTATTTTGAAGGAAAGGATAGGATAAAGAGGTGCCTTTGCTGTATTTTTTTAACTTAATTTACAAGTTTAAGATGAGAAACACCTCAAATGTGAGTGCTGCTTTGTATGGGGAATGAGCTTGATAAATACGCATTAATATTTCAGCAGTTTGCCATTAAGAGATTTGTTCTTACTCCTGCCACAGTTTACATGGGTATGGCTTTGTTTCTGTGTTTTAATCTGCTTTTATTGCTATTCAGAGATTTGTTTTAGTCACTGCCTGGCCTATTTGGTTTTCTGTCTATTTTATGTGGAATTGAGAATTAAAATCCTTCAGTATTCAACTTTTTTCTTTTGGCATCCTTAACTTTCACTTGAATGCTCCATATTTTGCTTTCCAGATGTAGAATAACTATAACTAGGCTGCTATGCTGCTGGTTTTTTCTTTCTCTTAAGAAGATTTGGGGGCATTAGGCAAAAAAGGTTTATGTTTCCTGTCTATTTTTCTATTTTCTACATTGTTATTCATGAAACACATTGAGAAGTAATTATCATGACATTTTGTAGTGATCTGTTACTGTATTGTCTATAGTACATTCCTTAAAAAAAAAAATTCCGGTTGATTTGTGTGATGCAACGGTTAACATGTCAGGAACAATGTTGCAGGATATATGTTACTGACACTCGTGATCGTCAAACTTCTTAAATCTTTGGTTTATTAAGATAAGCAATGACACCTGAGTCTGAAAGTTGCAGTAATCAGGTCTTAGAATCACGTACTGAGGCAGGCGGCAGTTCAGCTTTAAAACTAGAGCTAGAGGCTAAGCATGAAAAACATGGATTAGATCCAAGTGCTGATTCAGAACCACTCTCCGAAGCTAAGCATAATAATGACAGGCCAATGGATTCCCCTACAAGTTCGTTATCATGTCCCGGTTCTGTCAAGAAACCTAATAGTGGAGAAGATGGGCCTTTTGATAATTCACCTGATGTTCTGGAGCAATCAGAACAATGGAGCATGGTTAGTGTATCTCCACGTTCTGGAGGTGGGAACTCTTCAACAGAATTTTCGCCACTAAATGCTGAGGGAAACATGTTCGATTCATCACCAATGAAACCACCGTCTGTTCAAACGATGAGCTCCCCTTCTGGTTATGATCCAAATCGAATCCCCTCGTCTATCTTTTCCAGGCCTTCAACACCCACGGAATGGAGCGTCGCTTCAAATGAATCATTGTTTAGCATTCAAATGGGGAATAACAGCTTCTCCCGAGATTATGCCTTTATGCTAGAAACTAAGCCTGAGGATTGGTGCAATTCTCCTTTGCATGTGTCTAACGTTTCTGAAACGAAATCAAATGAGTATAATAGCAACCTGCCTCCAGTTTCAGAAGCTGCATCTGAAAACGACAAGAAAAGTGTAGAAGATATCACAGAGGATTCTCTAGCAGACAAAGATTTCCCACTACCTAGAACCGAAAATCTGCCAGAAATATCAGTAGAACGCGATAAAGAAAATGTAGTTGCCGGTGGTCACACGGGTCGTCTATCTGTAACTGCCTCCAACTTATCAGAGGGCAGAAGATTGTCATCTGTAGAGGGGGCTCGTCCGTCTTTGAATCCACCTCGAGGTTCCAACGAGAGTGCAGACAGTTGTGGTTCTTTTGCATTCCCTTTGTAACTCTCCTCTCTCTCTCCGTCTCTCTCTGTATGTGTGCGTGATGTGTTTTTTGAAGCAATGTATGCTAACATTCACATTATTATTCGGGTTTCAGGTTGGTAGAAAACGGGAAAAGTGGTAGAAGTTGTTCTCAGAGGACAATGTCTGCAACACAAGGTAATAAGGATAAGGAGGAGGAGGAGGAGGAGGAGGAGGGGGAACCACCCCTTCCGGAAACCCAAAATCAAGAACTTGAGCCTGCAGCAAAGTGCAGCTGGTTTTCTTGCAGAATGTGTTGGCCAGGATGCTGTTTTAAGATGTGTTTATGACTTATTAGGCTTGTATGTATGTATGTATGTATGTATGTATGTATGTATAGGTCATGTATGTATGTATGTATGTATAGGTCATGTACAAATCACAATACAATTATGTACAGTGTATATAATATATATATAGGCTGGGGGAGGATTGGATTTTTGAAGCTTATCATTCATTTTCTAATAACCTCCAAAACACTTGTAATTCATCTTTGTACATCACTCACTGTAGTAGAGTGGAACGGTTTGGTTCGGTTCGGTTCATAGATTAATTTTAGCTTGAAGATCATTTCATTACAGTTTTGTCCTTGCAAACTGAAACTTGAGAACATGGATGGATTACTCTTATGTATATAATAGGCCAGATCAATGATGGTCTCTGTCTGATAAGTGATAACCACTCTGACTGAGACATCAAGCCAAGCTCACCAGACCTCCCTTGAAACAAAGTCTAGTAAGTTTAGAAGAAAAAAAGTCTATATTTAGTCCAATCCAGTTGTCCTTGAATATCACATGTGATGTAGATTCGTTATATAACCATAAAACTCAATGCATATCATCGAGTCCGTGGTCCAACAACCATTGGTGCCTCAAAACACATAAAGTATGACCGTCAAATCCGGGTCATCGGTGTTGGACACCTTAGCGGCTACACTTAAACGTTTGGAAGGATTCACGTAGGACTGGACCGATTTGATATTATGATCTCGTACTAAGTCCGTAACGAGTGATTCAAATTGAATCATTAGATGATCGTTTGTGGATTGGATTTTAATCCACATATGGTTATAGACTCATGGATCTTCAGGGGTGACCATTTGCGAATTGAATCTCATATATTACTAGCGATGATGTTTGATTTGGCGGTATGATTGCTAAGTGTTGTGATAAGAGAATCACGCATCTTCCTAGAGACTCGTAACAATGGCTATGTTTGGACATGGTTTTGCTTTAAACAAAACCACCGCTTTATTCATGGGTTATTACGATGTTGCAATGCGATGTCATTTCTCTATGAAATCTCCTCGCGATCGAATAACCCTTTATTCATTTCACAAATATCTTGCAATTTCTTTTAATAATATTTTTTTTAATATTTATTCCACTATATTTTTAACCATTATTTTATTTATTATACTATCAAATTCTCTCAGCCATCATTTCCTTATCTACACAAATTTAAAATAAAAAAAAAAAGCTTGTCAACTTTCTAATCATGACTTCATGAAACGTTATGTATATTACCGATAAAATATTGCTCATGCATAAATGCCTAGGCAAACTAATAGAAAACGCTTCAAAAAAAAAATAAAAAAATAACACTACTAGAAAACTCATGCATATGTCTAAAATTTGGAGGATTTAGGGAGAAAGACAAAAATAAGATCTAAATTAATGAATAGGCTTAATTTCAAAACTTTTGTATATGGAATAAACTTATTAAAAAAACAAAAAACAAAAAACAAAAAATAAAAAGGTGTTGCAGGCAATATATTTTTTCTTTCTTTCTTTTTTTTTGAGGAACAAAGAATTTTATTTATTCAAGATCTGCCACACAAGCGGCCAAAATATCATCCGGGGGCGTGGAACCTCAAAGTGTCCGAGATAAACAAATAAACCATATCTAGCTAGAAAATGCGTTGAGACATTCTTCGTTCGCCTAATAAACGAAAAAGAAACAGAAGCAAAACTGGGTAGAAGAGCCAAGCAATCCTGGACTAAACAACATTGAGCGAAAGGAGTGAAACAAACATGTTAACAAAAAAACAAAATCCAATACACTTTCTATCATATTTATATAAAAAAAAACATTTTGCCTCTCCTCCGTTGTTTTTAAACATTTTTTAAATACTTATATCTTACAATTTATAACTCCAAAACTCATAAAAGTTTCACAATTTTTTTATGTTTTCATGCTCTTTATTACGATACCACATTCACCATATTCTAACGCAATTTATAAAAAACTCTGTTCAAATTCGCTATTCTTTGAAATCTACTGTTAAAATTCCCTAAGTGAATTTCGATAGTGAATTTATTAAAAATGATGTAGTGATATTGAAACAGGTCTCAAAATGAATAGCATGAAAAAAAAAATAGTGAAAGTTAATCACGCTTGAAAATCTATATCAAAAGATGTGAGTATTTAAAATGAAGGAGGAAAGATAAAAAAAAATAAAAAAATCTACCAGTCCATATATTTATTTCCGTTCATGCATCGATTTTTTTTAACAACCTAAATATCTTTGAGAAAATGTCCTTCTCGCTATAAAACTTTTTTCGGTGTCCTTTTACTTTAAAATCTTTTCAAAAGTGTCACATATGCTAATTATCTTATAAATTTTAAGGGAAACTAAGGAGAAAGACAAAGAAAATATCTAATTAAGTAATATATGACATGTTTTCAAACTTTTAAGTACATGACAAACTTATTTAAAAAATCTGTGTACACGCTTGGAGCTTAAAAAACACATTCTTTTTCATACATCATTTTAAACAGTTATATTTCATAATTTATAACTCTAAAAATCCACTATCGAAATTCACTATCAAAATTTACTATTTTTCTGAATTCATTAATGAGTAAATTTCAACACTGAATCTAAAAAAAAAAAAAAAACAAAAAACTATGTAATGATGCCAAATGAAGTCACAAAATGCAAAGCACAAAAAAATAAAAACATTGGTGTAATTTTTATCACGTTTGGATATCTATATCAGTAAATATATGTGTTTTAAAATGGAGGATGAAAGAGAATTAAAAAAAAAAAAAAAAAAAAAAAAACAGCAGCAAGCGTCCTTTTTTTTTGTCCATTAAGCTATAAATCTTATAGATATTGTCATTCTCCCTGTATATCTTTTTAGGCTATCATTTTATTTAAAAAAGTGTACAATTTCCTAATTTTTATAAAATTTAAAGACAATCATGTATGCCACATGTAAATTATTAAGCAAAAATACATTATATAAGTCAACCGGTTGATTTAACAATGATGCACGTGTTGAAGTTGTGAAATTGAAAACACAACAAAATAAAATGTTGAAATCTTATTACTCAAGAATAATAAATGAGTTAAATTGTAATGGTACGGTGCTGATCATAGGTATTTATAGTACATACATTTCATTAATCAGTTAAAAGAAAGTTACATGACAGTTATAACAGAATAACCGTCTATCCATATAACTTAGTTGATTATCTATGTTGCTCGGCTGATTGACGTGTCTTCAGCTCTGTTGAGTATTTCGGGTCTTCTGAGCCGACTCTCTGTTGTTGAGCTGAGCTGATCATCTGTACACATCCTCTTGCATCAACAGTCCTTTATCCATATACTGTAACACCCCTTCGAGCTGAAAGTGATACACAAATCAGCTTTCACATCCTCTTGCATTCAACAATCCTTTATCCACTATAACTTGGCTGAATGATCTTGGAAATACCCAACTTATCCAGGAAATAAGAGAAGATTGGTGCATACTAAGCTTTGGTGAGAATGTCAGCAATCTGCTCCTAGATATTTACAGGCTTTAGTTTAATGAGGCTAGATTTGACTTTATCCCTAACAACATGACAATCAATCTCAACATGTTTAGTCCTTTCTTGGAACACATGATTGTGAGCAATATGCATAGCACTGGCATTATCGCAGAACAATATAGCAAGTAACTGAACATGGATATGCAAATCTTGTAAGATATAGACTAGCCACTGAATTTCACAGGTAGCATTGTCCATAGCCCTGTACTCAGCTTCTGAAGAACTTCTTGCAATAGTTGTCTGCTTCTAAGCCATCCATGAGATATGCGGATCACCCAGAACCATCATATAACCTAAAACAGATTTTCTGGTTTCAAGACATCAAGCCCAATCACTATGAGTGAATCCTTTCAAAACAATGGTGTTCTTGGCTGGGAAAAGTATGCCTTGGCCTGGATTGGCTTTCAAATACCTCAAAAGCCTGTGAGCAGCTTTCATGTGATGTTCAGTAGGTGTGTCTAGAAACTGCCTCAGCTGCTAAGGTCTAGTAAAAGTGAGATAAACCAGCTTTCCAACCAATGATCTGTATGCAGTATTATCATCCAGTTGAGCTGAGTGTCCATGTTTTAAAGTCTGCTTAGACTCCATAGATGTTCTGGCAAACTTGGCCTCTAAAAGCTCATATTCTTGAAGAAGATTTAAGGTATTATTGAGAAAAGAAAAAGAGAAAGAATGTACAAATTGTTGTAGCTAAAAGTGAGCAGACATAAAGAGTTTTTATGGGAAAGTTTGAGCAATATTCTAAAGAAAAAACTATGAAGGTAAATGCGATAAATTTCCCGCCTTTACATGATCAACAATAAAAGAGGAGCCCTGCTAAGTACTATAAAACTGGAAAATTTTGGTGCCCTCGTCCAATTCACTCATTAAACATGTTATGCTTCGGTTGACTTTTATGTTTTATTGCTCTCATGCGCTTATGTTTTATTTTGGTGCCCTCCTACTTTTTGCTGAAGCTACAGTAAACCAAGCCTAAGAGATCGATTGCATCTTATCCTATTTTTGCGGCATTTCAGGCCAGAAAGTAAATACAACAAAATCAAAGTTTACCACGTCCCCAAACATGGATCCACAAATCATCAGTCATATTGCAGGAGAACTCCACATGACTCACACCACTCACCTTGAGAAGTATCTTGGAGTCCCTTTACACCATGGCCGGGTCAAAAAAGAAGATTTTCAGGGAGTCATTGACAGGGTACGATCTAAGCTCCAGCCTTGGAAAGCAGCTACCCTTTCTAAAGTAGGACGTATGATTTTAACACAAACGGTCACCACGACACCATACTACCATATGCAATCTGTGCGACTACCGGTGTCTGTAACAAATGAACTTGACAAATTGGCACGTGCTTTTTTCTAGGGGCATGACGAAGACAAGAGGGGCCTCCACCTTGTCTCTTGGAAAGATATATGTCGGCCAAAACTTCATGGGGGATTGGGAATTCGCTCGGCTCAAGGCATGAACAATGCTCTCCTCGCAAAATTAGTGTGGCAAGTCCTAACCGATCAAAGCAAGTTGTGGGTTCAGCTTCTACGGCACAAATATGGATCACCTTTTGATGCGCCTAAACCCACTAGCTCGTTCATTTGGAGGAACATATGTAGTACTGCGAATCAATTACGAAGTGCGATTGGAGAGGATGACCAAGGAAATCCTTTATGGCTCCCGACACCTACCGGTAAATTCTCTGTCAAGTCGGCATACTTTGCTCTTCAACAACTTCCACCTCCCCCAGCAACCTCGGATAATCCGTGGAGACAAATCTGGACCATCAAAGGACTCTACGAGGTAACCTCCTTTTATGGCGGCCAAAGATATTATTGCCAACGGCGGCAACTCTGCGGCCTCACGTAACATTCTACGAGGATGGAACTCGCGCCTTGTGTGGAAACTCCTTGAAACGCCCCTACACACTTTTCGGGATTTGTGTTTGGACCAACCAAATGTGGAAAAATGTGGTTCATAATCACCATTGGTCTCACTTCATCTCTGCAGGACGGATCTGCTACTTATTTCATGCGATGCTTGAACAAAAATATGTACAAGCATGACAACATGGAATTTCGGAATTTTCTACCGCGAGCTTATTCAGAGTATATGGTATTGGCGGAATCGGTTCATACACGATAACAATCTTGGCGCCCCGAAGGCGGTATTTATTTCGGATGCGATCCAGTAAAGCTCGTGATCTTAAAGTAGCTTTATTTTGAATACGTGTAGTTTCCTCATATGCTTTTTCTTTTTTGGTAGTCTTTTAGAAACTCTGCTGAGATGTATATTTTGTAAAGTTAACTTTTCTAATAAAATATCCAGTTTTTCGACAAAAAAAAATGACCCAAAATGTAATCGCATAACCATTTTCTTTGAAGCCGACAATTTTGACACAAACAATGCTATGATAAAGCACTTTTTAAGAGAAAATGAAGTTCACTCACGCACGTGAGGTGTATGGGAGAGTATTAGCCAAGTGATCAAATTTTGTACCTCGTCTAGTACCACATTTAATTTAGATACCTATCATTTTTTTCATTGAAGATGTTAATATCTTCCTATAGGGGTCAAATTTGATTTTGACCCCCTACCATTGGACATGACGAGATTGGATTCGAGCATATGCGTTTGATCTTTCGTTATGTTGTTCGCATCTTTTATCGTATGCTGCTCACATAACAAATGTATGAACAATAGCACGAAATATCAACGCACATAAAATGATACGATCTCCCTAAAAGACATAAAAAATAAAAAAATAAAAAAAATTAGATTCGAGTAATACAAGCTCGAGCCGAGCTGAGTCGAACTGAGCCTAATCGAGCCATACAAGCTCGAGCCCTTTACCAAGATCCGCCTTCTCTTACTTGCTTCGCTGTCTGGTCTTCCATCTCTACCTTCCATTTTCCAGTCTTGCAGAAATCGTTCCATTTGCCACAGCCTTGATGGCCTCCGGAGCAAAGTCCGTCCTTCAATCGATAAGGCGATACATCAAGAAGCCATGGGAGATCACGGGACCTTGTGCAACCTCGGAGTACAGGGATGCAGTTCCAAAAGCGACTGAGTACCGCGTCGTTTGCCCGGCCACCGTCACAGCTAAGGCCATTATACCCGCTTCCAACCCTGAGACTGTGTACGACATCAAGTACTTCTCTCGGGATCAACGCCGCAACCGTCCGCCTATTAAGCGGACCGTTCTGAAGAAAGCTGATGTGGAGAAGATCATGAAAGAAACTTCTTTTGAGGTTGGTGATTTTCCTAGGCCTTATCTGACTGCCAAAGTCGAGGAGGATTATGATGCCGTTGGCGGAGGTTACCAGTAATACAGGTAATGGAATTTTCGATCCGGAAACGCCTTTATCATTTTCAATAACTGCAGTTTGTTTTTTTTGGGTTTTTTCCTTTCTTTCTTTCTGTTCAATAGCGACTGGAATTAGGGTTTTATTATTGTCAAAATTGGGATTGATCAATTTGCTACCTCTTCGGGAGTGAAAGGGTTATGCTTCATTGTGGGAGGAACTGGGCATCCTCTCGTTTTCACCATGTTTTTTATTTCTATACAACGTACTTTTGGTGCCAAAAAAATGGGGAGCTAGCCTCTAGACATGTTTATAGAAATGATGGAGACATGCTGTTCAAGTGATGCTGAAAAGCAAGTATTTATGAATTGGTGGTATCCTGAGGCTTCAAGAATCAATGTATTTAGTGCTATGAAATCCTGCAACGCTGATAGCCTTTTCCTTATGATGATAGCATAGATTGAATGAGTTGGTGGTTAATCGATGGTGAAAAGTTGTTTAGAAACAGTGAAGCTATGAGATCGTCAACAAGGATAGTTTTTTCAGGAACGCATATTGAATGCATAGATGTCAAAGGGGAAGTGTGGCGAATTAGTTGGCATATGGGATGCCTGGGCATCTAGGCAGTGTATCTAAGTCACATAATCAGACAGCTCGACATGATAAGCTGTTTATAGGTTCATCTGTGGTATTAGAGCACATCAGTTGTAATTTATTGAATGCTTTTTAAATTTCTTGGAGAGTACACCATATATTGATTCCTAAGGATGATTAATAAGTATGATGCTGAATGTTAGAGTATGTAGAGCTTAGGGTTCCCTTTGTTTAAGTGAACATGTGTTTGACGCGTATGTGGCATTTTTTTGCTTTTCGTTTTTAATCCTCCACTGGCTGATTAAGAATAATAGACTTAATTGTGAGTAAACTGCCTATAACACAGCTATTAGGCGAAAGCAATCCTCATGAATAATTATCTACTGGTTTCCTGTAGTGGTTCTGTTTAGGGTATTAGATTGCCTGAATTAGTCGATAGTAGAAAAAACAAATTATGGATATGATGATCCGGTACCTGATTAACAATTGCCTGATTTTTTTCAAAAAATAGTAGATACACACCACAATAGAACGTGGTGAGGTTGGGACCCTCATTCGAAAGGAATGCTTTCTGGGGTTACTGCCCCTTTGTTATCTCTTGAAAAAGGATCTCATGCCCTTCACTCATAGCGTGGACAGGCAGCATGGTTTCTGGGGGTTACTGCCCCTTTGTTATCTCTTGGAAAAGGAACTCAATAACTCATGCCCTTCACTCATGGCGTGGACAGGCAGCATATTTTTGCAAGTATTATCTGTTCATAATCTGGAATATAGGTCTGCGGTCTAGGTGCTCAATCATAGTTGATCGCAGAGCATAAAAAACAATCTTGAGTTTCAGGAGATGAAAACTGGGTACCAGTTTTTACTCCATGGCTATTGTTCTGCTGTGACGATACTTGTCCTCATTTGGAGGATCAGATTAGCTGATGATTAGTAGGCTTTCGTTAAACTGAATGTGGTGGATCAAAGCACGAAAACTGCATGTTTGAGTACTGTGAGTTTATGCCATCACAAATTGGCTCAGTTAGTAAGAACGATTCGCATTCTTCAAGGTCGTGTGTTCGTTTTCTACTACCATTGGTGGGACTGTGTCGGTGGACAATTCATAAGTACCCATGTAAGCTCGTTTTCTACTACCATTGGTGGGACTGTGTTGGTGGACGAATTCATAAGTACCCATGTAAGCGCTCAATAAACTTGGGGGCTTGCCCTGGCCCAAGATGGGGACTAAAGCCGAAACTATCTAAACAAAAAAAGAATAGTACCATGAGTCTATGATGGAGGGATGTAGTTCTTAGCATCAGAGATATATACATCATGTGTCCACTTTTCCTTGTGGAGATTGCATTATTTTTTAATTTTCCCCCTTGTTCAGTTGCATTATTCATGAGGTTGTATTTTTTCGGGTTACATTCATTATGAGGTTCTCTATTCTCAGGCTACATTCTTTATGCGTGTAAAATTTTGCATTTCTCAATCTTAAAATTATTTTGTTTCCCAGCCATACTGTTGTGGACTCTTTAATTAACTTTTCCCCCCTTATATTTTGGTTATGTAGGTTTCTCAGCCAGCAAGGATCATCTCTACTCAAGGGTGCTTGATTATTCATCTTTGTAGCATCATTTGTTTCATAATGCACTATTGTGTAATTTTGAAATTGTGTTTACCTCATGTATTTGACTGCAATAAACAGATTTCATGAAGTGCGAAATCGTAACATATCTCCTTCCCCTTTCCTCTTGTTATTATTAGTTGTCCTTATTGGCTGCAAAATTAACTATACATTTGGCTGGTAGTTGCAATTATGGGTCCTGCCTTTTTTGTTTTGTTTTGTTTGAGGAGGTCCTGCCTTAAGTGCATTCTTTGCAATAAGTCTAGAAAATATTATTGTTGGCTCAACATGATACCTCCCACATAGATCCTTAATGCTACAGCAATGTGCAACATGTCCATGAGTCTCATTTTTGCCTTTTACAAAGACGCTATAATCATCCTTGAATTGTTGATATCCTTCTTGTTTAAGACCATTTAGTCGATTTATCATTCCATTGATGGCTAGCTTGCTTTAAGCCATAAACAGGTTTTGGTAGTTTTACACCCTATGGATTGCTCAGAGACTTGTAGGCCTGGTAGGGGGCTACATATAAACATCTTCCTGAATTTTCCTGTGCAGAAATGCGTTATTAACATCGAGTTGGTGAAGATTACATCGATCCCTTAGTAGCATCCAAACTCAAGAAAGCTCTAATTATACTCATTTTTTAAACTGGTGAAAAGGGGTATGGATATAACTAATATACTATGTTGTGGGTGTACCTGTTAGATTAGATCCTAGATTTTTGACGATCTAAGATGCCATCAACCTTGTGTTTGAACTTATTTTCCCATTTCCACCCTATAGGTTGGATGTGGGGTGACCAATACATTTTCCACTAGATATGGCTCTATATTTCCCTTCAATAAATGGCCTCATTCATAATGCATATATTGGCCACTGTATGCTCTTTCTCTCTTCAACCTGGTAACTCCTTTTTGCTGGTAGGTTGGTGGTGGCTTTCTGTTCCAGCAAGAACTTCAAGTTTTGATGATTAGTTTTAATGGTAAAAGGCAGGCCTGTATTTGTGTTGAGCACTACCATTTTCTATCATCTGGGATATTCAACGAATTTACCCACATGTTCCCTGGATCTTGCCATATGTCCAGCCTTAGTCATGGTTTTTGGTTTCAACAGTCGTCTCACTATGACCTTGATTTCGTCTTTTGAGTACACCAACAAAACACTCTATCAAGTACTGTCTCCGTTCCAAAATGTAAGTCCGTTTAGCTTTTTCGTTTTGTCCCATAATGTAAGTCAATTTAGATGACCAATGAAACATTTATTACAATTTTCCTTCTTTTTACCCCTCATTTATTATTTACCCAGTCATTTTTCACTACTTTACATTAATAACAACAGTCAAAGGGCATTTTAGATCTTTTTTTCATCAAAATTAATGACACATAACCAATCTAAACAACTTTCTTAATCTGTGTGAAAATGCACAAATGGATTTACATTTTGGGACGTACGGAGATAGTAACTCTTATCTAGGTATGTGGGTTATTTCTAGAGACATAAGCCTTCAATTCTTCAAATTTTTCATGATAACGTAACTGGCAACACTTCCAGTATGTTGCAGTTTATGAAACTCAGTAATTAAA
Source organism: Gentiana macrophylla (assembly GCA_026214975.1). Classification (NCBI taxonomy): domain Eukaryota; kingdom Viridiplantae; phylum Streptophyta; class Magnoliopsida; order Gentianales; family Gentianaceae; genus Gentiana; species Gentiana macrophylla. The sequence goes on from CM047812.1 coordinate 91,478,847, forward strand.
TGCATCCTCTTAATTAAGCCTTTAGTGGCAAACCTCACACTAATCTCATCACAAATAAAGCTCTTATGTTATCTTTGTTTGACTGAGTTTCCAAGAACCATACATATATGCCACAAGTCTGCACTGCCCCTAAGATGCATTTTAGCCATAGAATAGAAATCTGATGTTCTTCACTCATATATATTTATTGTGCATTTGAATGTATTTCTCACACCTCCTAATCCTTTATGCAATTAACAGCAAGATCGAGACGAAAAGTAATGAAATGAAAACTCAAATTTTAAGAAGATAAAGAATTTTGACATTAATCGGCATAGCTCCTCAATTACAATTTCATACTCCCTCCGTCCCACAATATAAGGTCTTTTGGTAATTTCACACAGTTTAAGAAAACCTAATAAAAGAGTTACTTTTTAATATTTTTTTTTTTTTTTGAAATGACTTTTTAATATTTCAATATAAAATATCAGATTGCTTCCTGATCGATTAATAATATCAGATTGTTTAGTGTGAAAGTAAAACAATGTATTTAATATCAGATTGAAATGCGAGAAAGACTTATATTTTGGGATACCATAAAAAAGTTAAAAAGACTTATATTACGGCACGGAGGAGTACTTAAGTACCGAGCTAGCTGAATTACGACTGAATGCAAAAGAATTGAAATAACTAACTAACTACTCTAGTCGACGTCTAACTACTCAAGTAACTAACTAACTATTTAATAAATCTTGTAGTTTCCCTGCATTCATGACAGTTTCTCACGGGCGTCACAAAAAAATATTGTTTTTGCCTCTAGCAAGAATCAAACACTGGTTGCTTATCAAATTATACTCGACTGATTACCATTAGAGGAATGCATTATTTATTTTCTAAAATGTAATATATATATACTATTGAGTTAACATTTCATGGGGCCTTAAATTCATAGATTTTTTGGAGGGCTCGGGGTCATGGCTCCATTGGCCCTCCCCAGGGGCGCCTAGACCTGGCCAAACCGGAACCGGAACCGACGGTTTTTGAGCGGTTTGGTCAACCACCGGTTGGTGTAACCCGGTTGGGGGATTTTGACAACCGGAACCGGCGGTTGGAACCGGACCGGCCGGAATCGTAACCGAACCGGAACCGACGGTTGGAACCGGCCCAACGGCTACATTTTTAAAACGGCAATTTTTTTTTCCCGAACACCTCAAAAAAAATCCTATAAATACTACCCCATTTCATTTCCAATTTCCTACACCAATCTCCTCTCAATTCTTACATCTTCTTCCCTCATGTAATATTTAATAAAACAACATTTTTAATCAACGTATACTTAAAACCGACAAAAAAAACATATAAAAGACTAAAAAAACAATAACAAAAAAACTATAATAACCTATCAAACAAGCTACTATAAAAGACTAAAAAACAAACAATAAGAAACACGTTCGTTTTGATTCTTTTATATGTATCGTGTCTTCAAAACGATTACATATAAAATATACGTAGACAACCGAATTACCGGTACAAGCGTTGAAAAAATAACACAATTACATATAACAAAAACAAGACAATACATCTCACGTAATATTTAATAAAACTACATTTTTAATCAACGTATACTTAAAACTGACTAAAAAAAACCTATAAAAAAACTATAAAAGACTAAAAATAACAATAATAATAAAAACTATATTAACTTATCAAACAAACTATAAGAGACTGAAAAAAAACAATAAGAACTACGTTCGCTTTGATTTTTTTATATGTATCGTGCATCCGACACGATTACATATAGAAGATACGTAGGTAACCGAATTTCTGGTACAAGCGTTGAAAATAACATAACTTTTAAAAATAACATAATTTACATATAAATAAAATAACAAAATATTAATATTATATTTAAAACCGAATAAAAAACTATTTATAAAAAAATATATATTACATTCGCTTTAGTAATTATAGTGAAAAGAATAGTAATTTTTTATTGTAGTGAAAATAATAAGTATTATATGAAAATGTAAAAAAAATTATTAATAGATTTTAAAATTGTGGCCAGAACCGTGATCTGAACTGTGATCTAAACCGAAAGGAAACCGTGTAAACCGTATTGAACCGGCAACCGCCGTTACCGGTTTTCAACCTTCAACCGCCGGTTGGGTCAACCAGCGGTTCACTTCAACCGCCGGTTGGGAAACCGGCCACAAAAAAAACCGGCGGTTCCGGTTGAGGAGTTGTTCGGTTGGGGCATTTAGAATTTTAGACGGGCCTAGGGCCGCCCCTGCAGTTTCTCAACACTGTTTTAATACTTTTTTTTTGTTTGTTTGAAAGTTCTGTTTTAATACTATTGATTATGAATTGATTTCAATGAATTAATACACAATAAACCATTATCAATATTTTAAATTTGTGGTCCGATACTTGTTATAATTTTTGTTTTTTTTTGTTTTGAAGGTAACTAGTTATAATTCAATTGTTATGTTTACATCGAAAAAAAGTTGTTTCTTTATATAAATGAAAAAAACGCCAAACACAGTGCGTAGTGTTATCCTAATTATCAAAAGTACTAAAGGCAGACTTACAGCCTAGATCTAGCTCATAAATTAGAAAAATAATATTATAATATTAAAAGTTTCTAGTTAACAAATGGAAAGAAAATATAACTACTAAGCCGATTGGAGGTTTCCTGGCTGGGACCATCAACACAGGGCCCTAAGACTATAAACTCTTTTATTTTTATTTCATGTGTTTAATAAGAGATGATGAAAGCAAAATTACAATTTAACATAGATGAGTTTGTTTTGGTTTTAAATATTTTTTTCCCCTAATAAATGGATGGGAAAATTTAAAGTTGCGACTCAAACTTTATGCATAAAAAAACAGGTGCACGTCTCTCCCACCCAACCATTAAAGGGAAGTTGGTTCGTCAAATAATATGTAAGCGGCCCCAAAATTAAAGACACCCATTTTAGATAATTATGGTACAAAAATGACACAAATATAATTATGTTTTTTTTTTTTTTGACAAAAACAAAATTAAAGATACATCTTTATCATAAGCCATCGATTATATCGTACATAGGGAGTACCTATTAAATTAAATGATGATGAATGGACGACTATTTTATCCTTTTCTGGTTTTATTGTTTGTTTGTTTGTTTGTTTTTTTTTTTTTTTTTGGGCTAAGGAAACGACGTCGTTTCGTTCTTTATTCGTTTTTCGATGAAAGCCTCCCAACACCGTCGTCTTCGACCTGTGAATGATCTGTTCCTCCCCCCCAAGTCGTCTATGCACTAATACTTTTGGATCTGTGCCATTTATTCCCTGGGAAGATAAGGGTTTGAAAAAACCGTTCATTTGTCAGGCTCGTGATTCTCTTACGATGGAAGAAAAATAGAAAATACATCTCAAGATCCAACCGAAGTAAGTCGAAAATTCAATATTTCCGATCAGTAAATTTGCCCGCAGGTCACCTATCGGTTAAAACCCTAGATACATCTTCTTCTTCTTTTTTTTGCTATTGATTTTGAAAATTCTTTCCCCATTTTCAATGTTTGCCTCTAGCTATTTTCGAGCTGGTGTGATTTTAATCGAATGATTGATTTGTTAACTAAGTGTGTGAATTCGACTGTGGATGACGTGCAAGGGATTGAAAATATGGCTCCTCAAATAGGTGAAAACTTGATGCTACGTACACAACCATTCGAGTGACACAACTTAGTTGTGCATCTGGGTATATGGATCTTGCTGCAAAAATGTGTCACATGTTGCCTGAATGCTTGTGTGTTGTGCCTGAATGCTTGTAGGTGTAGTAGCATTACCCATATATGTATATGTGTATACACATAACATAATACATGTATGTACGTGCATATGTGTGTGTATTGTGTGTTGATGAAAGCCTTGATTGTTAGCAGCTTTTGTTTGATCTTGTTAGTTGCCTGCCACAGCTTGTGTATCCATGACTTACATAAACAGGTTACATAATCTGGGCAACCTGATGAACCTTTACTGAGCTTGTTGATTTGACAAAAATCTTCAAGGTAACTGGGATTAAAAAGTGCCTGACAATCAAACGCCGGAGATATTTTCATAGTTTTGAGTAGCTGGAAGCATGTTAAGATGTATATAGCGATGATGTTTTGGGAATACATACTTTCAGTATGTTGTGGCTCTGTTATCGGAACTTGATTGCTGGTAACAGAAGAAGGTATGACTTTCAGGGCATATTTCTTGATGATAAATTTGACAGTACAGAAATGTAGTCACGTTCAAAGCCACTTACATACAAATTAAGCGCCTCACTCTTTGGGACTTTGTCTAGGGGAATCGAGTAGGGATCAACATACTTTCAGTATGTTGTGGCTCTGTTATCGGAACTTGATTGCTGGTAAGAGAAGAAGGTATGACTTTCAGGGCATATTTCTTGATGATAAATTTGACAGTACAGAAATGTAGTCACGTTCAAAGCCACTTACATACAAATTAAGCGCCTCACTCTTTGGGACTTTGTCTAGGGGAATCGAGTATGGATCCATTGAAGTGAATCGAGTATGGATCCATATAAATTGATTTTTTTTTTTGGCTGTGAAGGGATCAAACTAGATGTGGTTTCTCTTATGCTGAAGAAATGAAAGAGTTCAACGAACGTATATCCGTGAATCGTCACTCTGGTATTATCAAAGAATGTAAGGGTCTGTTTGTTATGCCTTGATGCCTATCATCTCTGCTTTGCAGTCTGAAATTTGTCTATAACAGAGCAGTGGCTGCTTATATATATATATGCGTGTGTGTGTGTGTGTGTATATATGTATATATCATCTTTGTTTTCTTATACGCAGGGCTTGCTTACTTGTCACATTAGACAATGATTCTCTCCAATATTCATTTGACATTGGCTGTGTTATTTTTTGTTATGGTTAGTGTGAAACTTTTGGAATCTGTGAAATAGTTTAGCCTGTATATTTTGCTGTGAGATATTAGTATTTACCTGGTGTCAATAAACAATGTTGCCCTTGCATGTGAATCTTGTTGAAGAACTTGAAAAAAAAGTTGCTCTGGAAATCATTGGATTTGATGTGGTAGAAAAGATTAAGAGAACACCGTAGATGTTGTGGAGCTTCAGTTGTTTAGTGTTCTTATATGTTACTAATTGCTATACTTGATAGTTGAGAGATGCTTACTATTATTTACTTCAATTTAATTGCCTCATGTTGATGTTTTTGTGTTTGTGAAATGAGTTGTTGGTTTGCTATCGAATTTATTGGATGAGGCATGGTTCGAGTAGAACGGGTAATTTAGAAAACTTTCTGCTCCGTTGTTTGAGTTATTTAGCATGTTGCAATTTGCAGACATTCAATAGAGTCTAAGACACATTCAAGTTAGTTTTGGTGTACATATATTGCTCTTTTTTTTTCCCTATGTCCGTCTAGAATGATATGATAAAGCTATCATTTTTATGGTAGGGATGCAACTATAAGCATCTAATTGTTGCGTGTCTCATTATCATTGGTTGTTCCAAATTGTTTTTTATTGCGGTAACGTTGTCGTCAACTTCCATTAGTAGTTGGAAGCATGCTTAATCATTGATGGAAGTCAACTTTACGTGATTCCGGTGCAATTCCCACCCCCGTTTACAACAATTTTGGCACGTTTTTGGGTGGTTTAGACCGTTTTTGGGGTAATATCGTGAGTTTATAGCATGGGAAGTAAATCCGTCGCTTTGATGGTTTACTACATCTTTTTAGTGATATTAACCCATTCCCGAGCACTTTTACCCTCCGGAATCGTTTGTGTGTCTTGTTCGTTCATGATATTGTAGGGTCTAGGTGTCACGAGAACTCGGAAGGAGAAAATTTATGATGAGAAGTATGATCAAGGTGCAAGAATGAGCCAAGGAAGAAGAAAAATGAAGAAAAGGAAGAAAAATAGTTGGTATCTTCACGCTGCGTTCTGTTCAGAAGCCATTTCACCTATGATGGAGGCATTTTATGGTCATGGTCTATTCATGAAAGTTGTAGATAATTGAAAGATCTTTTCAACGCATTTTGAATCACTCAAATCGGAGTTCTACACGCGAATATATCATGGTTTTACTGCAGCCAAAAAAACAGCAATGTCTCAAACGCGCGTTTGAACATTTCAAACGCGCGTTTCAAACTGTTTTTTTTGTACAGCGAGCACATGAAGCGAAACGCACGTTTGGGAACCTCCAAACGCGCGTTTGGAGTCTTTTTCTGCAGATTTTTGCCCCTATAAACACCCACTTCCGTCGAATTTCATTAGATGATTCTCCCATCTCTTAGCTAAACTATACCCACTTTTTGCTCGAAATTTGTAATAGATTAAAACACTTTCTCTTAGCTTAGATTAGCTTAAACATAGTTAGATTCTACTCTTTCCAAGCTCAAATCTCAATTCCAAACACTAAGCATCCACCCTTTAATTAGTTCTTTATTTTGTACTTTTGGATCTCAAACTCGAATTTCTTCAAATTAATGGTAAATTTCTCCTCTCTTTTACTTATTATGGCTTTCATTTACTGTTTTGTGTATGTTTTGATTAGTATAATGAGTAGCTAATCCCTTTTCATAGTCGAATCATATGAAATTTGGTGAAATCACCCTTTGGGTGATGAAATTGTGAGTGAGTAGTGCTTTTTATTGTTTAATCTTGCTTGTTTCATGTCTTAGAACTTATTTTAACATATTTGGGCTAGATTAGCTACCTAGGTCAAATTCACACACATCAACCTTACATATGTATTTTGCGGGAAGACGTGGGATAAGGGGTTCTAAGATCGCGGCGTAGACTCGGCTTAGTTGTTAAGCCCGAGCCCAATGCGAGGTTACTCGTTTTAACGTTTAAGTGGCTCTAGTGCATAACATGTCTTGTTAGTGAATCTTCTTTAGGGAAGGGTAGCTAACATGGCATAAGGTGTTAGGAGAGAGTTGTTCAGACCTTAGCACCGAATTTAGAGTGCGCGCACCAGGTGAAACTGATTGCGAGAGTTCGTTTGTTATGTTGCACACTCCTGGTTTTGTCTACCCTTAGGGTTGAAACTAGCTACGTTGATCATGGTTCGGCTATGTCCCTTAATCTATCTTTAAAAACCGAGTAGTTATTCTTCTTTCTTTTCTTCTCTTATCTTTAGACTCGTTAATTGAAGTGCTTAATTGTCGTTGTAGTTGTAAAACACCCCAAAATCTGATCACCTAGACTAAGTAACACGTTCGCTTTGGTACTCACAAACACTTTTCCTTTGGGTTCGACCTCGTACTCACTGTAGCTATGCTAACAATCGACCGGTACACTTGCCGGTTAGAGAGTTAGTTTGCCCAATGTTTCGAGTCTTTATAAATTGTTTTTGGAGGGTGAATTTTAGCTCAATCAATCATTATATTCTATTTTACACCTTCATCTTATTGTTTGTGTACTGAATTATTTGTAGGAAAACGGTTCAGATGAAATCATGTTCAAGGCCATGGGTAGAGCCATCAACAAGATCAGAGTAATTGTGGAACTCGATTAAGGTTCACTTTCACTCTACAAGCTTCAATGTGAATATGTCATCTGCTTTCTTTCTTATTGGTCTAGAATGCAATCTTGTGTTCACTTTCACTCTACAAACCATTGGAATTTGTTTTCTAGAAAATCATAATCCTTAGGCTTACTACTATCTCAGGCGCATGTTTGCTCCCCTTCACATTTGCCGCAAGTAAAGTGTGCTTTACGACTTAATATGTGGCACCTAATGCCCACATCTGCGCAGACCCAGTGAAAGCACGTTTAAATGGTTACAATTACTCCCTCTCTCGAAGGAGCTGGATGTCTCTTATGTCTGGTAATTTCTTTCATTCATGACATGACACATCTTTCGTTTTGTTGCTATACATAGGCTGTTTGTTTTGCTGTTTTGCATGTTCAATCATCATGTGTGTGTGTTTTGTTTCCTTTGGCAGCTAAAACATTATTTGGAAGGCATTCAGCCCAACCAAAATCAACAGTGGCCGTGGAGCCGAATTTGAAGGGGCTGTAATTGCTTTATTCCATTGTTAATTACACGAACAGACAAAGTTCATGCACTTCGAGAGGCATTCTATCGGCAGAATCTTCCAAATGTGACAAACTTGCTTGCAACCGTCTTGATCTTCCTTATTGTCATCTACTTCCAAGGTTTCCGTGTGGTTTTGCCGGTGAGATCTAAGAATGCCCGTGGTCAATGTGGTTCATATCCAATCAAACTTTCTACACTTCCAATATGCCCATTATCTTGCAATCAGCTCTTGTGTCCAATCTTTACTTCATTTCTCAGGTAATAAATAGCTCATATCTTATCGGTCTTTCTTGCCTTTGAAATATCTGTGGATTGGAACTTTTGAAATAATCAATCTGGGTGTTTGCAGTTGCTATACAGTGAGATGTAAGAATGCCCGTGGCCAACAGGGTTCATATCCAATCAAACTGTTCTACACATCCAATATGTCCATTATCTTACAATCAGATCTTGTGTCCAATCTTTACTTCCTTTCTCAGGTAATAAATAGCTCATATCTTATCGGTCTTTCTTGCCTTTGAAATATCTGTGGATTGAAACTTTTGAAATATTCAACTGGTGTTTGTAGTTGCTATACGTGAAATATAAGATGGCAATTTCCTTGTGAATCTTTTGGGAAGTAGAAAGAATCAGAGTATTCTGGTCAATCTGTACCTATAGGTGGCCTTGCTTACTATATCACTGCACACATACCTTTTGCGTTGTATACATCGAACTGCTTTGCCCTTCAATGTATCGTGACGATGTGTGTCTTTTACTCTATAACTACGGCCCCTCAACTTAAAAAATCAAACACTATTTTGGCATGTAAAGTACGATGACGGCGTTTATTTTGGTTATGTAAATTAATGGTTGTCAACTCCGTGGCATAATTCAAACGACAGATTTCGATACATTGCACCACAAATAAATCAGCCGAAACTATAACTGGTAAAAATATAAATAAAGGGTCCACCGTGCATCGCACGGTGCGCCTTTCTACTTGATCTTTATTAATTGATATATAACTCATTGATTCGTCGTTATTTTAAGATGAAACGTAAACTTAACGTGGCATAAAATAATTTTATATAATACTTCAAAAACCTTTCCGTAAAATAACGAACACTTTTCTGGATCTGCAACCGATAACAAGAGGCGGTGAACAGTTATAAACAAAACAATGTCCTTAAAAGTCCCTTATGAAATTAAGTTTATCTCACAAGATAAGTTGTGATTTGCTCTAATCATCAATGTATGAGTTTACGTCAATATCAATATCAAGTGGTTAAGATACGAATCATGGGTATGTTTAATACTTTTTTTTTGGTTTAAGGGGGATATTTATATTAGAATAAAATAGTTGTACAACTGTTCTAACAACAAAAAAACCCAGAATTGTTAGACAAGATATAACTCAATACAAGTCAAGATAGGCTTCAAATTAGTTCATGATGTAAATTGTCAAAGACAAATCCAATACAAGATCAGACTGTATTATGTTGTAATGCAAGTTCTGGTGAACTTTTCTTGATGAATATGCTTGAGTAAGATTTCGATAATCACAGATATGTAAATTATTCAAGTATTCAACATTTAGATCGCAACAGTAAAACAATAAGTAATGAACAAAATGTATTAGTCAGTTCCAACAAAAAGGACGTGAATTATCCATTTTCCAAACATTACGAGGATAAAACATTTTGTTATAAGATTACTATATATACATATATTCATCCCTAACACGAAAACGCAAATCCAAGATGACCGACACAAATCGGGATGACCGACATAAATCCTACCGAGAAAGCGTAAATCTTGCTTTTGGTTCTTACCGTATTTTATTGAAATCAGTTTTCTGTAATAAAAAAGTACCTGAATGGAGGCCTTCCGTGTGTGCAACGGGCAGGAGCCGTGCGTGCAACGGGCAACCCCTTGTCTTTCGGGCACTACACCTAACAGCCTCATGTCATGCAAGAGCTTCCAAATGCAACCTTTGGTCCGCTTATATATGTTCTGGTAAAGCACTGTGATCCTCCTCGGAAATGGTTTCTGTTAGAGAAAGGTATTGCACCGCCATGGTGGCCTAATAGGAATGAGGATTGGTGGCCTCAATTGGGATTACAAAAAGATCAAGGCCCCCCTCGTTACAAGAAGCCACACAATCTTAAGAAAGCGTTGAAGGTCGATGTCCTAACAAACCGCTATCAAACACATTTCTCCCGATATCTCGAAGATGGCCGTCATCGCGATCCTAGGGTTTGCAGAGCAAGATGACAGTAAAAGGAACATGAAACTTGGCTCGTAATCATCAACCAGGAGGAATCATTGGCTCGTGATTGCAACAAGTACGATGTTGAAGGTGTTGAGATCTAACCGAGCTTTGACGTTCTAGAACAGAAACCGCCCAATCTCCATCTTTTGAACATGGGTTCTTAGATCTCAAACTTTGCGTTAATGTTTGTGGGCCAAAAGCCCAATTGTGAAATTTGTTCAAATTGTTTCTTCCCACATCGAAAGAGACAAGATTATTAGCCGCCATTGGTTAGTATAAATAATAGGCATGGCCTATTATTCTAATATGTACCAAGGTGATGTACCGATTTGTTTATCAATTAAGATAAACTCTCAATTTCCTTAGCTATTTTGGCTATTGTTTTTAGGCGTCAAAAGAGTTGTATCTTTTGTAATCCTCCTCTAAACATTCTGATGATAAAACATTTTGTTATAAGATTACTATATACACATATTCATCCCTAACACGAGAAAACGCAAATCCAGGATGACCGACACAAATCCGGGATGACCGGAATAAATCCTACCGAGAAAACGCAAATCTTGCTTTTGGTTCTTACCGTGTTTTATTGAAATCAGTTTTTTGTAATAAAAAAGTACCTGAATGGAGGCCTTCCGTGCGTGCAACGGGCAGGTTCCGTGCGTGCAACAGACAAGAGCCGTGCGTGCAACAGGCAGTGGAAGCAAAAATAAGAAGGATGAGAGATGGTAGATTAAATTGCGGAAAGTTTTTTATCTACCAAGTTTTATTTAGCCATAGTTTGTAGAAATTGTGAGGAAGGGATTGAGAGAAGTTGCACGAAGCTTATGACCGCAACCGGTGAGAGATGACCAAACATAGGCTTCAATTCAATGATTATGTCACAATATGGACCTGAAATCTTAATCAAATTGCAGAAATTAGATGTGGAGGAGAGAGAAATACATCAATTAGATAGAAATTAAGCTGATTTGAGAAGAAGAATGGGGAAAAAGAGAAGAAGACTTGTGCAGGAGGAAATTCGAGAGATATATATCACATTCGACATACACTACGAAAATTTGGAGAAATAATGACAATAACTTGGTGAGAGAATGTTATTACGGTCAATGAAAGTTTTTTTTTTTTTTTTGTAGTTTTAGTGAGGGTCAGAAATTTGTGTAATTAAAAAGTGAAAATTTAATGACGAATTTTTAATTTTCTAACTATTGATAAAAAAAATCCGGTCACCATTATGAATTAAAAGAAGGCGTACCTGTTATGAATATATTAAAGATAATGTGGATGACCACCAATGCTTACATTTGTTGATAGAAAAGTTTATATACATTAAGTATGGACAAGATGATATGCATTATCAAATCAAAATTGTCTAGCTATATGTTTTTCTCATATATTATGCTACCAGCTCTTCAACAATGGCCCATCCATGGACGATTCAAAAGACATTGTCTGAAAGTGATACATCTTTTAATGGTCGAGTATTCCTTCCAAGAGGACAAGTACAATATGAAATTGTGCAACACTTAAACAATGATGATAAAACGATACATACAACGAAGGTAAGTCGGTTGGGATTCGTGTTAAAAATCACAATGATGGCAGTGTGAAAGACATGAAGCTAAAAGGTTATTCCATTCAGGGCGGCGGATGGGGCACAAATTGTCAAAGAAAGAAATTTGAAGGCCGGAGACCAAGTCAAAATGCATTATGACAATGATCATGGTATGCAACACATGAAAACTTTCACAGATCTGAATTGAGATGAAAAGTGAAGACAATGATAATGAGGAAAACTTGATAACGTGTCGCATCAGATTTTCGATTAAATGAATAAAAATTCTTTTGTTGAGAAGAATAAAAATTTCTTAGAACCTAGTTTTAATTTTTATTTTTATAATAAGTTCTTAAAAGGTTTGTCTGTCATGTTAAAAATGATATGCATTAATATTATGAATTAAGTTCATGAGATGAAACTACTTAATCTTAAACCAACATAGTCTTATGGATAAGAACAAGTCTTAAATTGACTATCTTTAAGCCGACTTCTACCTAAGTATATATACGAGAGACATATTAGACAAGTGGATATGCTTGAGTAATGTTTAAGCAAGTAACTCTCACATTTGATATAAATAAATGTTACTAATTATATTTTCTCTTTGGTTTTCTTTTAACTATGTACATGAAAGTTGTGGTTCTTCTGTTATTTCAATACTCCAATTACATATAATTTATAGGATGGTGATGCAGTCACCGAGACTATCACCCGAAATTATCACCGATATCTTCATCATAGCCGTTGATTTAATATATGCATTTTTTTTGTTTTTGTTTTTATCCACATTCAATGGTCAGCAGCTCATGTCGGTATTCATAACTTGCACCGGGTCGGTGCATTAATCATTTCCGTAATTTATAACATTTGGTGTATATGGTTTGTGACCTGTGAGGGTGAGAGGCATTTGATCCATTCAAACAGAAGTGGATGAAGTTGCCTAAGGTTCCGTGTGATGATTGTTTCCATTTTGCTGATAAGAGTCATCAGCTGTAGGATGTGAATTGTTGGTTTTCGGAAGGGAGTTGCTTGAGTTTGCTATTTGGAAGTATTGCTTGATTCGTCATGATTGCCCAAAGTGTGAGGGAATGAATAACCCTCGATGCTTATTCGGTTTGAGCAGTCTTGGTTCACTTGCTATTGCAAGCGGGAGGAGTGATCATAAGACCGGGAATATTCTCAAATCTTGAGCTTAATAATTTAGAAACACGCAAATGAGAGACATTACCGGCATGCATTCTCCACGTAGACTTTGCTCCGGTTTTCATGGATCGAAAATTTTAGTTATAGGAGGTATGAGTGGCCCGAATGATTCATTGACTTGTGGGGAGGAGTTTGATTCATTACCTAGCAGTAGTCTTGGAAGTGAAAAGCTTGTACCTCTTTTTGAACAACAGAGAGAACGATGTTTCACGAGTATTAGAAAGAAACTCAGTGAATTGCGTACATTGCATGCACGGTTCCTCCCCGTTGCATTCACGGCTCAAGGCCTCCGTTCAGGTTTTTTTTTTATTACAAAAAACATATTTCAATAAAACACGATAAAGAACCTTAAGCAAGACAACAATAGATTATGAGATATCACGAAACAATATAAAAAAGAAACATAAATCATGTCACTATAAATGTCTATTGCATTATGTAAAATAGAGAAACTGATGCATTTCATCTTAGATATAGATTCTGTAAAGTAGGAAAATGTATGATTAAAACTGTAAAGTAGAGAAAGGCGGAAAGAGACGACTAAAGGGATGGCGACGTTGATGTCATTAAAAAAGCGTCAAGCAAGGAGAAAAAAGACGTTGATGGGATCTTGAAATACATATAAAAAATGAAGGAGGTTTTGTTTACAGGATAATCCTCGACAAAGGGAAGCCGGTTAGCGGTGCATATGACAATATTAGGGATTGGTGGAAGGACAAAGTGAGATTTGCTCGTAACGGTCCAGCTGCTATAGCAAAGTACCAAGCAGATAACGCGACCCCTGGCAAAAACAACACCGGTTGGACCCTTGCCTCATGCCTTGCAAGAGCTTCCAGATGCAACCCTTGGTCCGCTTCTATCTATTCTGGTAAAGCACTGTGATCCTCCTCGGAAGTTGTTCCTGTTAGGAAATCTACGCGGGAACGCAGCGGAATTCAAAAATTTATTTCCTATCGACCCAAGATCGACTTCGTTTAAGCAATAAACAAACAAGTAGTAGACGGTGGTTACCTTGGTTGATCTATAAGATCGACGCTTTGACCGTCTAAGGAGAGTAGTTCTGCATAGAGCCGCCCAAGTGTTCGGCCTCTACCGCTAGTCCACACGAACAGCCCGCCGGAATCCCATCATGGATTGCTATTGGAAAACTCCGGTTGCTAGACCGGCCTTTTTCCCTTCTCTCCAACTCTCTATAGGATGCTCTCTATTTTACACAAGAACTATTAGCTCTTGGAATTATGATATACAAAAGAGCTTGACACCCACCTCTTATTTATAGTGTAGGTGGCGCCATCTATCAGAGTGGAGGAGAAGAAAACCTTTTCCCAATAAAATAAGGAAAATATATTTGATTGATTTATCTCATTTATTACAATATCTCATATTAAATAAATCTAGGATATTGTCAATATCTTATATTTGTCAATATCTAATATTGACCATCTTTATTTTATTACCATAAATCAATTTTACATTATGCAAGATATATCACATATATATAACACATATAAATCTATTAATACCCAAATAGTCAAACATGTCAACTTGATCAATTGGCTTTTACGTGTGTCAATTACACACAAAAACTTAGGCGCCAATTATATATTGGATATATATATATATATATATATATATATATATATTAATATCTTATATTAATATTTGGTAATACTATTAATTAAATTGCACAATCCAAGTGTATCTTATACACTTCAATGTGGCGCCCCATATAGCCAAATATTGGCTTCCGGAATATTCTTTAATTAATATAATATTATTAATATCTTGTATTTATTTTATTCATAATAAATAAATACCACCATATTAATTTACCACTATAACCTTTATAGTCTCGAGATAAACTTTCCTTATCTGGTTATCATCTATAACCACATTTTAATCCGGCTAGATGTTCATATGTGTGTGACCCGATAGCTTCGAATATGTTGGCCGTAGACACAAAGTGCAAATTACTTAAAATGCCCTTCATGCCTAACGATCACGGGATAGCGTCTAGCAACACACCGTGACCCCAATCATCGGAAGAGTCAAATGCAATGACTACTACCTTTCATGTGAAACAGTTACCGTGTAACTTACAATCCTATCATTTGTAATAATATCCATACGGTCGTTAGTCGAGTGTCAAAACATCAACGACCGTATCTTATAATCTGGATATCAAGCTCTCTCGAAGTAACACATTTACTCCCACTTTGCAAAGATTCACGAGAGCTAGACATTCCTTATAAGAAGGCCATTTCGGATATTCGATCCCAATCATAGGATACGCGATTCCCGGACGACCAATCATGTATACTCCGCATGCTTCAGTATCATACCCAATCACTACCGCATGATCGCCCCATGGCTAGGGGAAACCTCAATAGTGTCAAAGCATGACAATCCACACCGTGATGCCATGAAGACTCCGGTCTTAAGGATAATTACACAACCGCCACATAGTGTGACACTTATCCGTGTAAGTGGGTCAGTCTAACGTACGCATTCTCTAATACACGTCCACGTACAGTCCAAGTGTCTCTACACTTCGATAGACGAGATCTATCCCTGCCCTTAAAGACAGAAGACATCTAATACGTGCTAGTCTGTTTATACTATCAATGCCCTGTTTAATAGTACATCAGCCTAGAGACATTTAAGTATCAAACTTATTAAAGTGATTAGAGATCTCATCAACCATAATCGCCTATCATGGTTTCTCTATCACAGTTTAATACTAAGGACGTTATCATATAACAATTCATAATTGGTTCTCTAAAAGAACATATATATGACAACAGAAAAGCCATTTAATATATGTATAAACACAAAGAAATAGTAGAAATGATCCGACCCGGTCGGATCCGGTCCAACCCGATTGGGTTTAGGACACTATTCCAACAATCTCCCACTTGGCCTAAAACCAATCACTCGCACACACAAGACCAAGTTACACAAGAATCTCATGCAATACTCAGAACTAGCTCCTAGCCATAAACGGATCGCTATCCGTGGGGACTCAGACTATCTTCATATCACGTTCCATATGACCAAGTCAAAGGAACCGCCTCAACACACACACGAATCTCTGACGAGACCCTGGTCCTTGCTTCAAGCAATGAATCCACTTACTATATCAGCTATATAGAAAAGGTGGAAGAACCGTACAAGGTTCAAGAATGAACCTTCTAGATCCATGTACTGCTCCCGCTGCGCCTCTAAGGCACTACTGTGTTTTGGCCTAGTTGTAGAATTTACAATGACCCATCACGAGAACATTTCCACTCATCGTATCACTTATTCAAAGTGATCGCAAACCTGCATCGTAGCTCCCACTCGCCTTCATAAGACTCGGGATATACGCCTCAGATATCTACGTTTATTTAATTCCAAGTTTCAATAAACTAGAAACTTTCCTTAACTTGTTTAAGGATATTCTCGACATTCACCAGATTTACTTTCATACTTGCTCATGACGGTTCATGAACTATGAACATCCGGCATTTCTTTATGATGGTTCCTATCGCAGAGCTGTGAAGGAAACCTTCCATAAGCATCATCTTTCACCTTATCTTTAGGACTAACGCCCTAACATAGATAGATCTTGCGATCTATGCTAAACTTCTTTTAGCATCACATCTATATAGGTAAACTATAATCTAACAAAGATTAAATCTATCACTTCTGATTCTTATTTCTAAAATAAGAACCGATAATCCAAGTGCTTTTCGTAAAGACCTTGAACTACCAAACATTAATTGGATCGTGACATGGGGTGACAATTCTCAAGAGAGATATCTAATACCTTGCTCAAAAATCACAACACACTCCCACTATCCTTCTTGCACATTGGGCATATCCTTATTTTGATTTAAATCAAACTCCTTTGATTATCAAACAAAGAAATTGTCTAGAGAAACTTGTTTGAGTCCATAAATGGATCTCATGGGCTTACATATCATGTCATCGTCTATGAACATCGAGCTTTACCCCAACGCCTTCAACACTATCATATAGTCATCATGATACGAAGTTCTAACAAGTATTATCTCGAATAGAACCGGGCTCACCTTACGGGGACATTCCTACAGGTAAGACAGACTAGGTTCATAACCTTGTTGTCACCGATGGAATCTAATTCGATTTTATGGCTCCGCCACATCTCTCAAACTCCGCTTTCAAACATTCTTTCATGAGTCGTGAGATATTCATTCTTCAAGATGAACATACCGGCAAATTTTTTCAGCTTGAGGTTATCTACTGACTTATAGAACTTTGTGTGCACTGAGCGGTGATCTACACCTCATCGCATGTATGTGGCGCCTGCCGCTCATGTTCCATTGGTTGAATATATCTTTGTGGTTCTCAAACTCTTTTGAGATCTCGATTCACTCCCCATTGCTTCTTTTGGAAGAAAACACTTCCTTTAGAAGAAAGCATGTTTGGAGACAAACATTTTGCTCATGGACAAGTAAATAATATCAAGCGTACTTGCTAAGATATTCCACAAAGTTGCATATGTCGTACTAGGCTCCAAGCCTTTCGACTTTGCTTATGACAACTTCAAATCATCGATTAAGATAGATTCGACATTATCCTCCTCCATATCTAATATGGAATTTATTCAACCTTTACTCTTTGGAACTTGGTTAAGTATGAGGCACTATCCCAAAACGGGTAAGGGATACTTCGCATGGCTTGCGTCACACCTTTATCATATTAAGTGTTGTTGCCATTTAGGAACACAATCTAATTGCGTATCCCAAAGATGGTATCCTTCAAGGGAGAATCTTATTCCTTTTCAGACGACTTAAGAAACACCCTTCGGTATTAATTACTTCAATCCAATTGAAGATTAATTCCTAAGTAGCTCATCAATCTCATATTCGCATTTAGCTCGAACTTTTCGGCTTTCCGAATTATGCACTTCATTGAGTACACTTGACTATTTCTAAAAATAGTTATAGAGATTAACAAATAATTATTTGTAGCATTAATTGTCATAAGCCAACAAACATCGGTATGTTTAGGCTTTAGACAATTTTTCTAGATCTTACAACCTTTCGAAAAAGTGGTATTTTAGTCCTCTTTGGATAAGATACATTATAACCCACATGATTCATAATCATATGGTTCAACATCATCGAATGACGTTTAATTACACGCTTCCCTTCCGGAGAGACTATGTCAGAGTAACCACAAATCAAGGATAATAACCATACAAATATTTAGTTGAGATCTTATCACATATATCAACTATATAGTGACATCAATCTAGTATGTTGGATTCAAAGTGACCTTCCAACTTTATCGGAATAACATTTATTCTTTACAATTGAATATGTCTCTCAAATCTCGACGGATAAGCGAAAGTACGTTCTTCATAAGAATGGAACATAATAACATTTATTTAGTTCCTTTATCGGTTTACTAGATCCGAATATGGTAAGTATTACAACATTTGCTTCACCTTCCATATCTGTATTTAATCTTTCTAATTTAATCACACTCGTAAGATATCATATATCTAAGAGTTGACTTGAACTTAGATAGATTTATCTCAACAGATTCGCCTATAATAGAAACTTCAATAAGTTCTCTATTTAAGCACATGCCCTAACTTTCCCTTTTAATCCTTTAAGCACTTGAGAAATGTTTCTTATTGTAGTCTTCATAAGACTTAAGAAAGATCACAAGAGCTATGTATTCAATTTCCTTTCATAAGGAAAATCTAAAGTTTATTAAATAGTTTATTCATCCTTTTGAATCGTATTCAAAACATTGACTATTTAATTAACCTTTAAGCAATGATAGAATTAAGTCGATACTTAAATCTTATAATTTTGAAAACAACCTTTCCAAAATTAGATGTGGTCATTCTTATCCAACGTTTGAATTAATAGTCATCATATGACTGAATGATCATCTTGGATCGTATCCAATATGTGACTAATTCGTTGAAACTTATTTCAAATGATTTAATCATAACATGAGCTTCCGCTTTCATTAATAATTAAAGTCTCGGAGCACTGCATCAATTATGTAATCTCCTTGTCTCTAACTACTATAACGGGATGGCTCATGTCATTGCTTATTTTTAAAAGGATTAAAATTACTTAACCATATTTGAGAACGTTTCTCAAAAGGTAACAATCATAATTTGGTTTTACTAATCGAGAATTAAACATAAATATAAAGTTTGCTAAAACTACAACATAAAAATAAAGATAAAAGAGTGTTGTTGTTTATACACGCAAAATCAAAAATGGTCTTTTGGTTTATGATTTTGCTCCCACTAGTCAACTACTCACAATTGACTTTCAAGAATTATTAATTTCTTTAGTGGACAAGATCCAACTAAACTACCGCGACCCCGCTTTTGGGTGGTGGGCGAAAATAGTCTAATAGGTAGACAACATCTTTGTCAATCGTATCTTATACGACTCTTGTTGTTTGACTAGTCAACTCTTTGACAATTTTCATCTTATGAAGTAGTCAAACCCTTGCCTCTAAAATCCAAACGCGACCCGCTTTGGTGGTGGCGAGAGAATTCTTAGTCAAGTCATAACCCCAATATTCGTGAGATCTCATACGATCATATCTCGATAATGACGATATACCCGAGGTAGGTCAACCCCGCGCTTTGGTGATGAGTTGGATCCGAACAAGGGCTCTTCACCGTCATTATAATATGGGAGGCAATTTCAACTTGATTCTTTTGAGGTGGAAGTATTTATGTAAATTAATTCACTTAATTAATTTTAATCATGGTCTCATCATAAATATGTCTATCTCGAATAAACATACATCCTACACATTTATCTAGATCGTGCCTAGTCATGCATCTATCGTATCATATAAAATAAATACAAGCACAAAATAAATAAATGCGTAAAATAACCGGTATGATCATGGACTTTTCCTAGTGCGGTTTCAATACAAACCGATTTAAACCGCTGGTCACAATCTAAGGGTATTGCAACCGCCAATAGGATCTTTAATGCTCCATTCTCCAATGGGATCTTTATTTTCGTCTCTCTTTGGTCTCCATCTTCTTGGTTCATTCTTGTTACATTTAGTTCTATCGAATAAAATAAATACACCCGCCGCACTGGAGGGAGCTAACGGGAATGGGATAAATGCAGAAAATAAACTAGGTCACGTTCTTCATAACGGCCTAGGACAATTTTTAAACCAACAGAAAATTAAATCATTCACATCTATCCTATCGATCGAGTCCACGATCAATCGGAGTCCATATAATCATATTATATCTACTATATCTAATCCATACAATAAAATCTTATGAAAAAGATAAAATTAAAATTTAACTACTTGCGTCTTAATTAATCAATTAACATTTAATCTATTAAATAATTTTATCCAATCAATTAACTAATTAACATTTAATTAATTAAATGATTTAATCGAAATAAAATTAACGATTAATTTTAAACGATTTTAATTTTAATTTTAATTAATTGGAACTATTCCAAAAATAAATCAAAATTAAAATTAAGTCTCTTTTGTTTCTTTCCTTTTGATTCGTAATCAAAGGGATGACGCTTTGGTTTCTAAACCAAATTTGGCTTAAAGCTTCGCCACTTTCCAAAATCAAAATTTTGGAAGTGGCCAAAGCTAAGCCTTTACAAATCAAATATTTGAAAAGCGCTTGCGCTATTCCAAATCAAATATTTGGAAAGGCCAAATAATTTTAGTTTAGGCTCGGCCACTTTCCAAAATCAAAATTTTGGAAGTGACTGCAAGCTAAGCGCTTTTCCCAAATCAAATATTTGGAAAGGGCTAGCTTATTCCAAACAAAGTTTGGAAAGGCCATTATTATTTTACGCTTGTGTGGCATCCCAATGGCCAAACTATTTGAACCATTGGTTAGCCACACGACACAATTAAACAAAGGAGATTTTAATCACAACTATGAACCATATTGAATCACAAAATACACAAAACAAAAATTTGGAGATCCGCCCGGCATTGACGGTCAATCATCGGCGCAAAGAGTTGCCCTGTTGCGCCGCCGCCGCCCCGCCGCCGCCGCGGTGGTGGTGCGCGCGCCCGATCGGCGAGCACCCGATCCCTTTTTTTTTTTTTTTTTTTTTTTCTTTCATGTATCAATTTTGCAAATAAAAATCTTTCATCTTTTAATTACGTGATTTAAACGATAAAATTAACTACGATAATAACATGCTTATTGCTTAAGCTCGAAGCTCGCTCGCTACCATTGTTAGGAAATCTACGCAGGAACGCAATGAATTCAAAATTTATTTCCTATCGACCCAAGATCGACTTCGTTTAAGCAATAAACAAACAAGTAGTAGACGGTGGTTACCTTGGTTGATCTATAAGATCGACGCTTTGACCGTCTAAGGAGAGTAGTTCAAGCATAGAGCCGCCCAAGTGTTCGGCCTCTACCGCTAGTCCACACGAACAGCCCGCGGAATCCCATCATGGATTGCTATTGGAAAACTCCGGTTGCTAGATCGGCTTTTTCCCTTCTCTCCAACTCTCATAGGATGCTCTATTTTACACAAGAACTATTAGCTCTTGGAATTATGATATACAAAAGAGCTTGACACCCACCTCTTATTTATAGTGTAGGTGGCGCCATCTATCAGAGTGGAGGAGAAGAAAACCTTTTCCCAATAAAATAAGGAAAATATATTTGATTGATTTATCTCATTTATTACAATATCTCATATTAAATAAATCTAGGATATTGTCAATATCTTATATTTGTCAATATCTAATATTGACCATCTTTATTTTATTACCATAAATCAATTTACACATGTGCATATATCACATATATATAACACATATAAATCTATTAATACCCAAATAGTCAAACATGTCAACTTGATCAATTGGCTTTTACGTGTGTCAATTACACACAAAAACTTAGGCGCCAATTATATATTGGATATATATATATATATATTAATATCTTATATTAATATTTAGTAATACTATTAATTAAATTCAGCATAATCCAAGTGTATCTTATACACTTCAATGTGTATACCCCTATAGCCAAATATTGGCTTCCGGAATATTCTTTAATTAATATAATATTATTAATATCTTGTATTTATTTTATTCATAATAAATAAATACCACCATATTAATTTACCACTATAACCTTTATAGTCTCGAGATAAACTTTCCTTATCCGGTTATCATCTATAACCACATTTTAATCCGCTAGATGTTCATATGTGTGTGACCCGATAGGCTTCGAATATGTTGGCCGTAGACACAAAGTGCAAATTACGAAAATGCCCTTCATGCCTAACGATCACGGGATAGCGTCTAAAGCAACACACCGTGACCCCAATCATCGGAAGAGTCAAATGCAATGACTACTACCTTTCATGTGAAAAGCGATTTACCGTGTAACTTACAATCCTATCATTTGTAATAATATCCATACGGTCGTTAGTCGAGTGTCAAAACATCAACGACCGTATCTTATAATCTGGATATCAAGCTCTCAAGTAACACATTTACTCCCACTTTGCAAAGATTCACGAGAGCTAGACATTCCTTATAAGAAGGCCATTTCGGATATTCGATCCCAATCATAGATACGCGATTCCCGGACGACCAATCATGTATACTCGCGTGATGCTTGAAGATCATACCCAATCACTACCGCATGATCGCCCCATGGCTGTGGAAACCTCAATAGTGTCAAAGCATGACAATCCACACCGTGATGCCATGAAGACTCCGGTCTTAAGGATAATTACACAACCGCCACATAGTGTGACACTTATCCGTGTAAGTGGGTCGATCTAACGACGCATTCTCTAATACACGCCCACGCACGTACCCAAGTGTCTCTACACTTCGATAGACGAGATCTATCCGCCGCCTTAAAGACGAAGACATCTAATACGTGCTAGTCTGTTTATACTATCAATGCCCTGTTTAATAGTACATCACCTAGAGACATTTAAGTATCAAACTTATTAAAGTGATTAGAGATCTCATCAACCATAATCGCCTATCATGGTTTCTATCACGGTTTAATACTAAGGACGTTATCATATAACAATTCATAATTGGTTCTCTAAAAGAACATATATATGACAAATGTAAAAGCCATTTAATATATGTATAAACACAAAGAAATAGTAGAAATGATCCGACCCGGTCGGATCCGGTCCAACCCGATTGGGTTTAGGACACTATTCCAACAGTTCCGTTAGAGAAAAGTATTGCACCGCCATGGTGGCCTAATGGGAATGAGATTGGTGGCCTCAATTGGGATTACTGTTGGTCCATTGAAAAGGCTTTGGTTAAGTTTAGAGGGGGGGGGGTGAATAAACTTAACACTTAAAACTTTTGGAGTTAACAAACTCAGCAAGGTCAAGAGTCAGCCGATCGCTTGCTCGATAGTCTCACGATTGCGATATTCTCGATTTATTGCAATGGAATATATTCAAATTAAGCCTTATTACTTGTTGTTTAAAAGATGATACTAAGAATTGGATACTCAGTAGAGTGTAAGTGTGTAGTTCGGGTTGTTAGTTTCAGAGAGTTGATGTAATCAGTATACTAAGTGCATAAATTAAATGCAGAAAGTAAGTAGACAAATTTTATAGTGGTTCCAGGTGGTGTAATCTGTCACCCACTCTTCTCCGTGATATTGGAGGTAATTCACTAGAGATCTTTGAGGTTGCGAGCATAAAATCCTTAAGTTGTCTCGTCATTCACCAATAACTATGGCTTTAAATCGAACACTTGAAACATGTGGGATTGCTTTGCCCAAAGTATTCCTTTGGTCCTTGAAGGGTAGGATTGCCTCTTTACCAGCTCCACCACAAACAACGATCCTGACACCCAAAAGATACTTCACTTTGTCTTGGTGAGTTTCTTGTAAAGAAGGTTTGAATCAAGTAAATGATTCAAACTTCAAGATAAGCTTGACCAGGATGAAATGATCAAGAGCTTAATGTCTCCAAGTGTGTAAACTTGATGTAACTTGAAAGCAAAGTTACACTTGAAGAATATCTTTGGATCAAGAGCTTTAAGCTCGAGAATGTCAAGAGGTTTCTTGTAAAAGAAGGTTTGAATCAAGTAAATGATTTAGCTTTCATCAGCTTGATCAGGATGAAATGATCAGCAACTTAATGTCTCCAAGTGTGTAAACTTGATGTAACTTGAAAGCAGGTTACACTTGAAGAATATACTGGATCGGTAGCTTTAAGCTCAGTAATGTCAGCAGGGTGAATTTCTTGATAAACTTGATAGCTTAAGATCGATTGTTGTTTTTCATCAATTTTCATCACTTGTATCTGAATCAGGGGTCCTCTATTTATAGTAGAGAATCCTGTGACTTATGTTTGAAATTCAAACATAGCCGTTTTGATTTGTCCCCATCCTGATTTGCTTACGTCGTCCTCAGACATAGTAATCGACACACAATCGATCTTCTTTTGTCGATTTTAGATTTGTCTCCCTTTGACTTATATCCATTGGGTAAAGCTCTGAATCTTTCCAACATCCCTTTAATCTTGGCCATTGATTTGTTGACAAAATCAAGACTTGTGATCTGTCCTTATCCTTGTAATCTTCCAATGTAACATTTGATTAGATCCAAATATATATTCAGCAGGTTCCTGTGTATGTAAGTCTGCTAAAATGCTTGTCAGTCAGCTGTCTGAAGTTTGCTGTGTTTATGAAACACTTCAGCTGACTGTCTTCTTCTAACTTTTGCTTGTGAAGTTAGAGTACACCATTTTGAACATAACTAAGTTTCAATCACCACTTAACTTATGGAACTTAGACCTTGTACACAAGGTATATGTAATCAGTTTAGGTCATCACAGACTTCCCTAAATTTTGATTCCATATCCTTGACTTTAAATACTAAGTTTGATCCCTTAGCCTTCAATAACTGAGTTTGACCCTCACCTTCGGTCTTTCAAGAGGTCCCTAACTAGTCTCATCGACCTAGTTACCTTATCGACCTAGACAGTCTCCGTTGATGAAAGTCAGTTGACCTTTTACAATGCTTGTTTGATCAAACCTATACAAAGATCAAACTCTAATAAGCCTATACATTTAATCTAGACATCTTTTTGTCTTTGCTCTATGACAGCTAGTCTGGCACTCATCACTAAAACTCAAAATATGTCCAACAATTTCCCCCTTTTTGGTGATGATGCCAATACCCTCCTTACAGCAAAGCAAAAAGGATAAAAACAAAAACAGAACAAATTCAGACATTTCTCATTATAATCATATTTGTTCAACATTATTACAAACTAGAATCAGCAGAATGAAATTTGCAGTGTAAGTATGCTGATCTAGCTTCAGTCTTTGTCTTTCTCTTTCTTTTGATAATATTCCATGATTTCTTTGACAACATCCTGCATCCATTGATTTTAAATTAGAGAAAAGTCAACCCAATGGTTCAGATCTTTCCACCATTTCCAGGCTTCTGGTAGAGTTAATCTAATAGTGTGAACATTGAAGCCCTGTCTCATGTACAAATGTTTGAATTCATCCAGAGAATTCTTTGCTACTTGAACAATTCCCAATCTACATTTTCCACCTCTGCGCTTTCTCTTCCACCTCTAGTAGAAGCTCTCATAGCTTTGACTCTTGTTTCTAGAGCTTTATACCCAAAAAGTGATCCGGACCTCAAAATATCCTATGCGGCTATAAGGTCTTTTCTTTCCATAGTAAAGCTGCTTAAATTCCTTCAGGAGGTCATCAGTCAACTGCAACCTACCAGGTGCAGGGTTCCTGAATGCATTAGTATCATCCTCCCATTTCTTCTTTGCAAATATCCTTGCAGCTTATTTTGCTACTGCTGTTTGGCTCTCTTCCCCCTTATTGACATCATCAACAAAACGGGACAGTAGACCATGAACACTCTCCTGTGTGATCATCAAATTTGCAAGTTGGCCTCCATTATTTCTCATTTCTAGTGTCAATCTGCGGTAATCCTTCCTTCCATTGTTTGCTCCAGCAGATTGATCATCTCAGTAACCTTAGGATCCAATGCAGCAGTTTGAGGTGTTGCAGCAGGTTGAACTTCAGCAGACTTGGATGTGTCTGTAAGTTTGTCAATCTTCTTGTGTAATGAGGCAAACTGTTCATTCAAAAACTTATCTCTGTGTGCATTGCCTTGTTTTATACCTCTCACATCTTTGGTTAAGTCAGCAATAGCATACTGAGTGGAAGTGATGTTGGAAGCAACTGTCTCAGTAGTACTTCCCCTATTCTCCACAAGATTCATCAAATCTTCAAATCTTTGTTCTTGTCTATTTAATTGAGTTCTTAACTGTGTGATATCATCTCTGACTGCTCACAACTCATTCAAAACATGTGCTGGTACTGCACCAGCCATACCTCCAGCCATGTGTCCAGCAGCATCATCAGCAGGCTCTTCAACATTGTACTATGCCCTCTGTCTGCTGACAACCATAGCTCTTGTTTTGTCCCATCCAGCAGGTTCAGGACCCTCCTCAATCATATCACTAAATATTTCCTTCAAAATTGGATCTTGTGCAGGTTGAGGCTCCAAAACATGTTCTTCTTCAAATACTGGTACATGTGCTTGTTGAGGTTCAGCAGCTACTAGTTCTTCCTCAGGCACTTGGAACTCCTCATCACTGAAATCATAGTCCAGCAGATGTTCATCCTCATTAACAGCAGCCTGTTGACTATCCTTTCCTTCAGTAGTCTTCACTTTAGTAGATTGTACTTCAGTAGCCTGCACTGTACTTACAGGTTTTTCAGCAACCTGTGCTATAACAATCTCTTCAACAAGTACATGGGTTTCCTGCAACCGTTGTCCAGGTGCTATCTGATCCTCAACAACCTGTACCTCATGTTCCAACTTGTATTCAGGTGTTGTTTGTTCCTCAGCAACCTGAACCACCTCTTCAACAGAATGTGTGGGTGATTCCTCAAAACCCATCACTAAATCCAATCTTTGTCCTATCACTGTCTGTTCCTCAGTGATCAGGACCCTCTCTTCAACAAAAATAAAAAGAAAAACAGCCAAAATTTTCTCTAGCACTCCTTTATCATCAACAATCTTCTGTAGAATATCAGCAGTTTGAGATAAGGTATCCTGAGTGTCAAACCACTCCTGATATTGAGCTGAATCCTCAGAACTAGTGTATGATCACTGTGTCCAATGACTGTCTCCTCATTCAAATTTTTAGTTTGCTGAACATTAGGCTCAACCTCCAGTAATATGTCTGACATACTGTTCAGCCTATCATCTCCAAAACTTATTCTATCATTTATTAAGGCTTCCAAATCATCTATGGTCAAGTCCTCCATGTCTTCATCCACATTACCTGTCTGTTGTCCTTCAGCAGACTTACCAGCATCAGCAGACTGATCTGCTGTTTCCTCAGTTGATCCTTGACTAGTTGCTTCAGTAGATGTTCTTTTGGCCACTCCACTGGACTCCCCAGGAAACATAGGATGATCATCATCAGAATCAGATGATGAAGAATAATCACTATCAGGTGTGTACTTGGGATCATTGAACATAATCTTAGCACTCTTATTCCCTCCATCCAGTAGATCCATTAACCTTGTCTGCAGCAACGTTGTATCCACCAATTCCAGTAGGCTTTCCACACCCAACTGATCATACGCCCATTCTTCAAATCCACTCATGGGTTCAGCAGCTGGCTTTTGTCTCTTGTAGAATCCAAACTTCCATTGAAAGTATTTCTGTATTACCCTGAAGTTGGGATCTACCTTCTCTTTCTTGGATTTCTTCTCTTTTCTTTCAAAGGGCATAGTTGGCCTTGTTGGTGCGAATTTCACTTTGTTGTTCTCCAAACGCATTAACAAGGTGAGTCAATGTATCTATAGCGAGATACAATCAGTCAAGATGTTCTTCAAAGTTGCACATTTGTATCTACCACCTCCAACTATTCTACACTAAGTTCCCCCGACTTGTATGAGTATCGAGTAGGTCCGCACTGTGTGTTGTTCCCCATGAGTTGTAGCATCCACAAGCAGGTCAGAACACTTTCCACAGCAGAGGTGTTTGTGGTTCTTCAATGTGTTGTTCAACAACAACACTAAAGAATAACGACAATAGGCTCAATAGCCTCTTCTTCTATTTCCTTTTGGTCCTCTAGGACCCTTAATTCTTTACCCTTTCCATGCTTCTTCTTCTTCGCAATCTCTTTCATCCTCTTTGTGGGTCGTTCAACTTCAATTTCAACAGCTTTCCTCTTTCTTTTGTCCACTTTTTGTTACTCTTTCAAAATCTCAAAGAATGCATTTCTTCCTTATAACTTGGTAGAGGTCAAGAACTTCAACTTCAATCTGGACCTCAGAGATTCGATGAGTCTCTACTGGTTGCTTCCTTATTTTCTTAGGCTTAAGCATCTCAGTTATCTTCATTGTATCAGCAGCCTTTCGTTTCTCAGTAGCCTTCTTAGGTGCAGCAGATTTAGCAACTTGTTTAACCCGCTCACCACCAGCATCATCATCTCCATCATTGTCACTCTTCATTCTTTCAAGCATCTAACTCTTCATCATCATCCAAGCCTGGGATGATATAACTGATCTCCTTTTTGTATCTGGACTTGTTTATCTTTTCAGGTGCAACATCAGCAATCCTCAAATGAGTCAGTAGGGCCTGCACCATCAAACCCAAAGGCAGTGTCTTGGACTTCCTTGTCCCATCTATGTCCTCTGATATTACCTTCTTCATGTATTGGACAAAGAATCCAGCCCAATCAAACTTCATACTCTTGCAGATGATGATCAGCAAATCAATCTTGGGTCCTGACAATGTGTCAAGACTTCCACTGAATCCCAAAATGTTCTTGGCTATAATCTTACTCAGCAGATTATATTCCATCTTGATATGTTTCACATTGATACTCAGTGAGGACTTAATGGATTTGTTGGTCTTTATTATATCAACAAAATCTATTCTTGACAGCTCCATTGATTCAGGATTTGTAGGAGCATTGTTTCCAGGTCCAAACCCAAACACTTCCCTCAGCAGGTTTGAGGAAATTTCAATCTCCTGGCCATTAACTGTGGTAGTAAACGCCTCTCTATCATCTGTTATCACAATGTTTCTCTAGAAATTTACAACATTTGTGTAAGATATGCTTTCCAATCTCAGATTAAGAACATCTTCCAGTCCTTCATATCTTCTGATTCTTCTACCAATGTTGATAGCTAGCTCAGTTTTGTTAGCATCAACAACAAACCCTCTGACACTTTGGCTCATTCCAATGTGAACATCATCTTTATCCGCCATAAGAATTTTGAAAAAGATAAAGAAGAGAGCTTTTAAATATGTGTTCACACAGTGTGTATTCAGAGAAAAATCAATCTGAAGGTTGTATGCATCATCTCTGTGTATATATCTGTATATATAGATAAAATGGGTAGTAACTGTCAGATAAAGCACTGTGCACGTACTGTAGCATTTAACCACGATTAAATTTGGAGTTAAAGTTGGAGTTAATGCTAAGATTGATGATGAGGATCAGGCCCTGTTGTTATTGTGTTCACTTCCCTAGTCGTTTAAGCATTTTAGGGAAACGTTGCTTTATGGTAAGGATACTATTTCTTACCAATAAATTAAGTCGATTTTAAAATCGAAAGAGCAGATTGATAAAGACATAGCTGGGAGAAGTAGTAGTAGTCAGGCAGATGCGCTGATAGTTCGGGGCAGATCAAATAAAAAGGATGCAGATAGTGAAAATTTTGTTTTGAATCCCAGACATAAAGATTTGATGTCCAATTGTAAAAAGATTAGGCATATCAAATCTAATTTCTTTCGACTTAAGAATAAAGAAAAACGTGAACAGAAGAAAGAGTGTGGTAAAGAGTCTGCTCAGGCCAGTGTGGTAGAATATGAGAGTGATGGAGATATTTTCTTTGCTGATGATAAATTGATGTCTACTGCTGAATGGATCTTGGATTCTGGTTGCACCTATCATATGTGTCCCAATAGGGATTGGTTTTCCACGTATGATTCAGTTCAAGGTGGAGTTGTCTCGTTGGGCAACGACGCAGTTTGCAAGGTTGCTGTTATTGGTACGGTTAGAATCAAGACCCATGATGGTGTTGTCAGAACACTTAAGAAAGTCATACATGTTCCGGATTTGAAGAAGAATCTCATCTCTTTGGGCGTATTAGAGACTCTTGGATTTAGGTACACCGCTGAAGGTGGAGTTTTGAAAGTAATTAAAGGTGCACTTGTTGTTATGAAAGCTTGTTGGTCTGGTGGTTTGTATGTTTTGCAAGGATCCACAGTTATTAGCAATTCTGCGATCCCTATGTCATCTTGTTCAGAGTTAGACATTACAAAGCGTCGTCCATTTGTTAAGTTCAAGCAGTGCTTGGACTTATTTGACATAGTCTGAAGACTTTAAAGTTTGTGTATTACTATTTCTGGATGTTGGCCTTTGTCCCAAGGTGGAGATTTGTTAATGTTTGTGGGTCAAAAGCCCAATTGTGAAATTTGTTCAAATTGTTTCTTCCCACATCGGAAGAGACAAGATTAGTAGCCGCCATTGGTTAGTATAAATAATAGGCTTGGCCATTATTTTAATATGTATAAAGGTGATGTACTTATTTGTTTATCAAATAAGATAAACTCTCAATCGCTTTAATTATTTTTATTTATTTTTTTAAGGCGTCAAGAAGAGCCAGTATCTTTTGTAATCATCCTCTATAGAATATTTCTCTTCGCCGCGATGGACTAGTCGGTATATTGCCCGTGGTCTACTTCTAAGATATTTCCTAAAACCACGAAAATTTGGTGTTTTATCTTTTCCTTTCGTTTCATATTTCAGTATTCTGTCGTTTGGAAATCGCTATCGTTTGGTTTTTTTCCCTAACACTTTGACTTCGCGAAAATGGATAATCAGGTGTATACGTGCGAGTTTCTTCAATGTCCTCATAGTGAACACTCTGCAATGGTTTCAATGACCGATCTTCCCGAGACAACCATCAATTATCATGCCCTTTTCGAACATGTCCACAATTCGGTGTTGCAAAAATCCACATTACCCAAAACTCTCCTTCGTTTATCCAATCAAAGCCAGCAATTCCTGCCATCCAATCAACCCGAATCCACCTCCACCATTTGATCTCATGTCTTTTTACAAATCAAACGTTCAAATCAACAAAACGGCTCCAGACACCATTAACACCACTCCAGTTGCACCACCACCACCACCACCACCACCTATGTGTCCGCTTGAAAGCTACCTTTCCGGTCAGTGGGTACCGGTGGAAAACAATATCTTTCAAGATAATAATAATCTTGCTGCTAATCATTCTATGTTTCCCTTAGGGTGATCGCCACGAAGGCCATAACATACACACCAATCAGTTCGATCAGCAATGTAGGGTTCTGAACAAAACTCCTTTCAACACCGGCAATGACAATTTCCAGTTTGTTTATGGAGGATCACCGTTCAATGTATCGTCTATGGATTTCACCATTGATGGTCTGTCTCGTCGACCCATCACCAAAGGTTTAGACTTTATCGATCTTTAGTCCGCGTAGTAGTATTATATATATATATATATATATATATATATATATATATATATAGCAAATAGAAAAACTCATGAATGGATTTTATAACATAAAATGGAGAAAATAAGAATTAAAGGTAAGTGACTACAAATGTGAAACACACATGTTTGTTTCAACTCAAAAATCATAGGACAAATATTATACATAGTATATGTAAACGATAGTTATATTTAATGTAAGCATAATTGTCTAATCATATGTTTTCAAATCGTCCGGCTGGTTCTATTTGACGCTTGAGTTGTACATCCTTCTCTATCAAACATCGTTGTTGTTCAATAAATAATTGTTTTTATTTGATGATTGAGCTTTGCGTCTGTCTCTATTAAAAATTATGTGTTGCTCAATAAAATGATGCAAATATCATTAAAAATGCAAAATTCTCAAGGACGTGTAATCATTGTAATCGATCTCAATTAATATTTACAGAGACAATAGCACAAACAAAATATTAGAGAATGTAGAGAAAAATCCAACTTGTTAGCTCATTGATTAGACAAAGAAAATAAGCTATATTGATCATAACTTTCATGTGGTAGAAGAAAAAGTTAAACCCCGTTGTACGAATCGCCGTTTTCTCGCAATATGAAATCAATATTGAAATATTCCATTTGTTTTCATAACTGCCAAGATTTTTTTTTTTCTGAAACAAAAACATCAAACCCAAAAAAGAACAGTTTCTTCAACCAAAATCGAGAAGTCTTGTAGTTGATGTAACTTTATCCTATGTGGTGAAGATTCTTGATTGCTGATCAAAAGTAAGAACAGTTGCTCGGAAAAAAAAAACCCGACAAATTTCAAAACAATCACCTATAGATCTTGCTTCGATTGAGAACAAAATAAGAATAGAGAGGTTGATCACCTTTTGAATTCCCACCATGAAATGAGCTTGGTCTTGTAGACAAGGACGGAGCAGGAAAAAAATATTGGGTGGGCTAAATTAATCGCATAATAAAACATTTTTCTTTCATTCTGAAAAAAAAAACTTATAACAAAAATTTACATTGAACATCAATTGTAAACCATTGTTTTAATTACTCTCCTACTACTTGGCCCTGTGAATTTAGAGAAAATTAGATGATTTCTCACCAATTAGGGAACTCAATTGACTCAGTACAACCTCATGTGTTTAGCTACAAAACATGAAACCCAACAAAATGAAAAGAATATCGAGCATGAAAGTATAGAATTACGAATCAACTAGTAAAATAATCAAGGTAAAACAAATGTTAGTATCGGCACCAGACCGATTCTACTGATGCACCACATCTAAAACACATAATCAATCTTTAGAAAGCCGATTCTTGAGTTAAGAATTGACTATCCCAATGTCTATTCTCACAATCGACTTTCAGAAAGTCATTTTGGTATAGTGCAACGATAGCATGGTGTGTCAATAGAATCACGGTGATACAGATAAAAACCATAAGAAAAAAAATTCAATACTTGAAAGTGATAAGTTTATTAGGTGACAAATACTCATGTGAAGTGTGTCCATATATGGGGTGAGGGAAAACGAGAATTTATAAATGTGAATTTCTGTAAGTAATGTGTAAATATATTGAGTTTAGTGTGGGTTATGTTTAAATTATAAAAAAAGATAGTGCAGGTATGAAAATATAATTATTTTTAAATTATAAATAAAGAGAGTGCAGGTATAAAGATATAAAAACAAATGATACAACCACAATGAAAAAGACACAACAAATTGACACAATATTGATCTACACCTATTGATTTTTTTAGGACTTATATTGATTGATTTAGGTGTCACAATAATCAATAGTGTAGATCAATATTGTATCAATTGATTGTGTATTTTATTTGCGGTTGTATCCTTTGCTCAAATATAAACGGTATAGCTAAGAGAGGAGGGGTATAGCTAAGAGGAAGGGGTTGGGTGGGCTTAGCCTCTAAGCCCTAACAATGGCTCCGTCCATGCTTGTAGACCTTACCATGACCCCTTGGATAAGTTTATTTTACCTTTTCTGAAAATTCGGGCTGTTACACATTTCATCTTGGATATAGATTTTGTAAAGTAGGAAAATGTATGATTAAAAGTGTAAAGTAGAGAAAGGCGGAAAGAGATGACTAAAGGGATAGCGACGTTGATGTCATTAAAAAACGTCAAGCAAGGAGAAAGAAGACGTTGATGGGATCTTGAAATACATGTTAAAAATGAAGGAGGTTTGTTAAGCTCAAGGCTTTTTTACAGGACAATCTGGACAAAGTGGAAGCCGGTTAAGCGGTGCATCCGACAATATTAGGGATTGGTGGAAGGACAAGGTGAGATTTGCTCATGAACGGTCCAATTGCTATAGCAAAGTACCAAGTAGATAACGCAACCCCTGGCAAAAACAACATCGGTTGAATCCTTTCCTCATGCCTTGCAAGACTTCCAGATGCAACCTGGTCCTGCTTTTATCTGCTCGTAAAGCAATCGATGCTCCTCGGAAGTTGTTTCCGTTAGAAAGGTATTGCACCGCTATGGTGGCCTAATGAGAATGAGGATTGGTGGCCTCAATTGGAATTACAAAAGATCAAGGCCCTCCTCGTTACAAGAAGCCACACAATCTTAAGAAAGCGTTGAAGGTCGGTGTCCTAACAGCCGTTATCAGACACATCTCTCATGGTATCGCGAAGATGCTCGTACTGCAGTCCTAGGGTTTGCAGAGCCGGATGAAAGAAAAGGAACATGAAACTTGGCTCAATCATCAACTGGGATGAATCATTTGTTGAGTATTTTGTATTGATGTATTTCAAAATATATTTATTTTGAGATAGATTTCATATATCTCATAATTACTCAACAAAAAGTATGTCACTAATTGTTTTTATCTTAAGTGACATGTGTTTGAAAATATTCAATTCATAGCAAGTTTGAGTTCTATATTTCATATGTGACTAAAATATCTTATGATACTATAATGTTTTAATCTATATTATGTGTATGTCACATTAAGAGCTAATCTTAATAAGTATGGCTAATAATTTTTATCATGACATCACTTCATCTTATAGTGTGACATTAACATTTTTTTGTACTATATATAATCATTATTATTTTATAGTACTATTATCATATACAAATATTTTTATACTACATTATTAATATTATATATGTTTGTATAAATCGGCCTGCTCTCTTTTGTCAAACCTTTTTTTCTTACCCAAAGCCTTTTTTTCCTATAACTTTTTAATTCTATCTTGGACCTAGCTCTTCTTTTATTATTAACTTTTTATCCGGCCCTTTTTACCCAATTCATACTTATTATCTCAAACCCTATTTTACTTTACAATATTTCTATCTGTTACCGAGAAGTTTATAGGAACCCACATCTTCTAAATCCACCACCTCCCCATTATCTGACATTAAACCGTCTTCATCCTTTTTTATTGCGGGAAGTTATTGTGTGGTGAGGAAATATCGATGTGACCCGTGGATTGATCGGAGCCACATAGTTTCCATCCGGATAGCGTGTGGTTCCGATCAACCCACGGTCACATCGGGAATGAATAACCTCGATGCTTATTCGGTTCGGCGGTCTTGGTTCACTTGCTATTGCAGCAGGAAGGAGTGATCATAAGACTGGGAATATTCTGAAATCTACAGTGCTTTATAATTTAGAAACACGCAAATGGGAGACATTATCT
The DNA here is from genome assembly GCA_026214975.1 of Gentiana macrophylla. Taxonomy (NCBI): domain Eukaryota; kingdom Viridiplantae; phylum Streptophyta; class Magnoliopsida; order Gentianales; family Gentianaceae; genus Gentiana; species Gentiana macrophylla. The sequence continues at coordinate 91,514,140 of CM047812.1, forward strand.
AACATGCATTCTCAAAGTAGACTTTGCTCCGGTTTTTCATGGATCAAAATTTTACGTTATAGGAGGTATCGATGGTCGAATGATTCATTGACTTGTGGGAGGAGTTTGAGTCATTACCTAGCAGTAGTCTTGGAAGTGTAAAGTTTGTACCTCTTTTTGAACAGCTGGAGAACGATGTTTCACGAGTGTTAGAAAGAAACTCTGTGAATTGCCTACATTGCATGTACGGTTCCCGCCCATTGCATGCACGGTTCCCGCCCGTTGCATGCACGGCTCAAGGCCTCCGTTCAGGTTTTTTTTATTACAAAAATTATATTTCAATAAAACACGATAAAGAACCATAAGCATGACAACAATAGATTACAGAGATATCACAAACTAATATAAAAAAGATACATAAATCATGTCACTATAAATGTCTATTGGATTATATAAAATAGAGAATCGAGTGCATTTCATCTTGGTTATAGATTTTGTAAAAGAAGGAAAATGTATGATTAAATCAGTAAAGTAAAGAAAGGCGGAAAGAGATGACTAAAAGGGATGGCGACGTTGATGTCATTAAAAAAACGTCAAGCAATGAGAAAGAAGACGTTGATAGGATCTTGAAATACATGTTAAAAATGAAGGAGGTTTGTAAATCTCAAGGCTTTCTTTACAGGATAATCCTTGACAAAGGGAAGCCGGTTAGCGGTGCATCTGACAATATCAGGGATGGGTGGAAGGACAAGGTGAGATTTGCTCGTAACTGTCCAGCTGTTATAGCAAAGTACCAAGAAGATATCGCGACCCCTGGCAAAAACAACACCGGTTGAATCCTTGCCCCATGCCTTGCAAGAGCCTCCAAATGCAACCCTTGGTCCGCTTCTATATGTTTTGGTAAAGCACTGTGATCCTACTCGAAAGATGTTTCCGTTAGAGAAAGGTATTGCACCGTCATGGTGGCCTAATGGGAATGAGGATTGGTGGCCTCAATTGGAATTACAAAAGATCAAGGCCTCTTCGTTACTGAGGAAGCCACACAATCTTAAGAAAGCGTTGAAGGTCGGTGTCCTAACAACCGTTATCAAACATATCTCTCCCGATATCGCGAAGATGGTCGCATGCTGATCCTGTGGTTTGCAGAGAGCAAGATGATAGAAAAGGAACATGAAACTTGACTCGTAATCATCAACAGAGGAATCATTTGTTGAGTATTTTGTATTGATGTATTTCAAAATATATTTATTTTGGAATATATATCTCATAATTACTCAACAAAAAGTATGTCACTAATTGTTTTTATCTTAAGTGGCATGTGTTTAAAAATAATCAAGTCACATCAAGTTTGAGGTCTATATTTTCTCATTGACTAAAATATCTTATAATACTATAATGTTTTAATATATATTATGTGTATGTCACATTAAGAGCTCATCTTAATAAGTATGGCTAATGATTTTTTTTCATGACATCACTTCATCTTATCATGTGACATAAACATTTTATTATACTATATATAATCATTATTATTTTATATTACCATTATCATATATAAATATTTTTATACTACATTA